>VZTI01001133.1:338121-387904 GCA_013397865.1 Struthidea cinerea | reverse complement strand
GTCCCCGTGACTGGCTCGGTTCAAAGTGGTCATAACGGAGACCTGGTAAAAGTACGCTAACGCAGCTCTGGGGGACTTGCCCCCATGTGTCTTAACCTTTACCATCGCAGTATGAAATAGTGGAAAACAATTTTTTTTTAAATTTGAGACTGGTCGAACAGATTAGAGCAGCGACTGACTGCCAACTCACTACACGGAGAGCGGTATTATTACGCGGGGAACAAAAAGAAGTATAAGTGTTGAACATCAAACAACTGCTGATTATACATATTACTGGTTTATGTTTTTCATTAAAGCGTTTTTGTGACTTAGGGCTTTGACTGGTTGAGCTGCGTGAGCAGCGGGACAGCCCATCTGAAGCCCAGCCACCCGAGGCTCCTGGTCGGCTGTTTGGGCAGTAATGTCAGAACAGTAAAAAGGGAGGGCTTGGCTTTGTGCCTTTCTTTTACTTAAAAGTTGATGATGAAATTATATGAGCTAAACTCCAAATACAGTCATCTTTTGAAGAAAAAAGTGTTACTCAGGTCTTCTACGAGCATGAACAGGAATAAAAATTTGAACTCATGGTAATGTTGGTGTAGCTTTTCTATCTAGACAAACTATGTATTGTATGGGTGGATACTCTTTTAAAACAGATCATACAATGTATTTTCATGAGCGGTTCATCAATTTTGCCAGAAACAATCTGATCATTTCTCATAAAGGTATTTTTGCCGGGGAATTCCCAGAGGCATATATGGATTAATATTACCAAAAAAAAAAAAAAAAAAAGCACTTTGTTCCTGGACTTCATAGGTGCATTCCTGACAGGGCAGACTGTATTCCCATCTTATGTTTTTCCCTTTTTCCCCTTGCTGAACAATGCTAGGGAGCATAAAGCAGGATAAAACCAAAATAATAATAATAAATAATAACCTTAATCTGAGTCAAGTAGTGTTTTCCTCTGCCACGTGTCAACTTCATTGAACCATCCATCCCTCAGTCATGTCCTCTGGATGGGCAGGTCCACTACCAAAGGCAACATGTTTACACCATAGCAGTAGATAAACACATTGTATTTCACAGAAATGCAATAACTGCTAATTTAAAATGGAAACGAATTTGAGTGAAGATGAAGAAAATCTTCCATTAGACCATTATGGTCAAACAGTAATTGCAAGCTGTTGCTAACAATGACAATTCACATTGGTGGACTTGTTCCAACTCTCTGGACTTTGTATCACCAGTTCTTTTAAAAAGATTATTCTTTGCTTATGTTTATGTCTTGTGGTTTTGTTGATATAATTCAGTGTTTCATGGTATGGTAAAGAAGATTGTCTAATCAGTCATAACATGACCCAATAATGAAAGTTTCTACAGTTCTTAAGAAATTATAGTATGATTTTACTTTTCCCTTACAAAATTCTTACAGTTTCCTCTTTCCATAGCAATTAAATTGCTTTTCCTTACAGCAGTCTTACCACGTAGAAAAATGCAGTAGTTACAAACCTGATTATCCACTGTTTGCTTTTTTTCATAAGAATAGAATCTTTCATTCAAAGTTACCAGCAAGGCAATGCTGACCACAGACACATTTATTATTTGGCTGTGTGGCCTTAAAAAACAGTCATATGGGAGAGATGAGGTTATGTGCTCCAGATGCAAGAATGAGGTGGTATTACCCTTCAGAGACCTGGAAGGTTCTTGAAGCTAGTAAGATCAGACCATGAGAGGTTACATATTAGGTGTCACATTACGCATGCAGGTATCACATAAGGCTACTTTCTTTCACTTCATAGTGCGTGTAGTAATTTGTTTGGTACCAAGCCAAAAGGAGACACATACTATTTCAGCAGGCTAAATATTTTATTTGAGTCTAACTTTGGTGA
Organism: Struthidea cinerea; assembly: GCA_013397865.1. Lineage (NCBI taxonomy): Eukaryota > Metazoa > Chordata > Aves > Passeriformes > Corcoracidae > Struthidea > Struthidea cinerea. Next base: position 386,036 of record VZTI01001133.1, on the reverse strand, counting down.
GAAAATTTTTAGTGGCCTGTCAATAGGTAAGGGTTGAGAACCACTGTAACAGTAAGTGTGAGTTTTTATAGAGCTGCTCCATTTAGGGAAGCATGTTTAGTGGTGGTACTTAGCTTTATTCACCAATACAGTCAGTGTTATTCTTTGGCACCAGTGTTCAGCTTAAGTGCTTCATGTGGCAGATCAGTTCTTCACTGCTTTTCCCTTCAGGGAAGGGAATCGAAGAAAAGGGTGACAATGGACTAAAGTTAGTATTTCCTTTTTTTCAAGAGATACTGTCTTTGCAATCCAGTGTTTCTTGAGAGTTTATGTATTCACATTTCATATTCATTTCTCCTCTTTTTTGTGAGTCTTTGTTGATGGATATGTAACTTTAAGTTGTGGAAGGAACTAAGGTGACAGTTGTTCAGTGACACTCTTAGCATCTTCCTATCAGCAAGTGTAGGAATCACAACACAAATTGAAAGCAGTCGTAGCTGAACAGAGTAGGGAATCTGCTTTAGAGATTATTCCTTTTTTTTCTCCCCTCCAGTGGGTGGTTCTTACTTGTTTGTACTGTTATTTTTCTGCCTCTAGATTTTCTTCTGCTACCTCAATTTTTTTGGAAAGAGGAAGACAAATGGAACTACATGATTCTTTGAACAACTAGAGATGATTCCGGTGTTATAGGTAAGTATTGTATTTACTCAGTTCTAACAGTAAGTTATGCCACAAGGAATGTGATTTTAGCCCACAAGGGTACAGAGTCTTCCATGTACCTGAAATTTCATCCTTTTTTTTGTCTTATGTAACACATTTTGTAAGGGCATCTTTCTGGCAAGTGTGTGTAAGCAGGAATGACTGCTCTTGTGGGCCTCACATGCTAGTGTTTGGACCATTTTTATGTGATTTCATCACTTTTGCTCTTTAGCAAAGAGATAAATGCTTTATAGAACACTGTCAGCACTACTGTAAAGTTCAATTTTGATCTTTTCAAAATGCATTAGAAGCCTCTGAATCTTTTAATCAGTTTAGGAAAAAGTGGGAAATTGATACAGAGTCTTTTAGAGAAAATACTGCTTTATAGAAATTCTTATGAATAAAGGCCCACCAAATGCACAATCAAATCTCATTACTCCAATAATACAGACTGGGTTTCACTTTATTTCATTTTTTTAGCAGGAAAGTAGTAAGACTGTTCTAAGTAAAAGTATTTTTCAGAGGGAATAGCTTTGACATTTGTACAAAGCAAAAGGATAAAAGAATGTTGAAAACATGAATACATGCAAGAATCTACCTTTATCTGAACTCTCTGTAAAGTAAAATACTGGTGAAAAATAAGTACTAAGGGTGACAAAAGCAATCCAATTAATTTAGAAATACTATGTTTTACTAAAGTGAAAAAATCTGCTTTCTTGACTGTGAGATCTCTCTGCTTCGGGAATTTTGATAAATTCCTTTAGAATTTGCTCATGTGATACAAATACAGAAGAGAGATAGTCTTTCTCCCTGTTCATGTTAAGATCAGTCACACTGTTTCCCTCCTCAGTGAATCCATATCCTTGTTGGTATCTTCCACCATAGATGACATCAACCCTTTCCTGAGATTTAGAAATTATTAGAACTGGTAAGGTTCCTCAGAAATTACTTTGTGAACAGACTATGTTTTCACTACTTTGCTGTAGTTCAAAATGTGGTAGCTCCACCTACCAAAATAGCCAACCTCCTCCAGACTGTCAGAATTTGTTCAGACTTGACCTGTGCCCTTTCTACAGCGGTCATGAAAGTTAAAAGGGATTTGAAACAAATGCCAAAATGTACTCCAAAGAGAAGGAACTGAAAAGGTCGATCACTATGGGATATATCTTTATTCCTGTCTTACTGCAAGGTAGAATGACTAATTATCAAGCAGGGCTGCTGATTATTAATCATGTCTTATGGGCTTTGCTGGCGTTTTTCCAGAGGACAAATTTCTGTAAAGTTGAGTATTGATTTCAATCTGTTCAGAGGAATACTTTGCCAATTAATTACCTCTTCTGGCAATTCTAAGTGCAACTGATGTTAAAAATCATGACGTCTTCCATAACAACAGGGTATAGTTCAAAGAAAAATTTTTGAGTAGTAGCTTGGATTCTTCCAGGAGCATCCATCAGATTTTCAGAGTTAATGAAAAACTGTTTATAAAATTGTACAGGATGTTTTTGTAAAACAGTGAAATTTAAGTTAGAGTGAGTGAGGGCCTAATGTCTTTGAAAATGTACGTGGATACACTTGTCTGACTGCCTTAGCTGATGCTTTTGTCAAAATAGCAAATATACATTGTATTGACTCTATGGGAAAGAACTTCATAAGAGAAAATGATGATGTGATCTGTCTAGAAGAGATTTGAGTTTATTTGGGTGGAAGTAGTATCATTCATTACAAATAAAAAAGTTCACACCATTCTTGGACTTACTGTAGCCTTGATCTCAGAACCAACAGAACTTGTCAAAATGAGGCTAAAGTATAGCCTTAAAACAGATTAAATATTTACAGCACCTGGCTGTGTCATATGATACTTTTTCATAGTGTAGAGTAAGACAAGACTCAAGTCCATGGAAGTTTACTAATATGAACTATAAAGAATACAAATAGTCATATGGCTGAATTAGCAAATTAGTTAAAAGTTAACAAGCAGTGTGTATGTGGTGAGAAGATGTAGAAGTTCATAGGAAGATGAGATTTTTATCAGTGGTTTTGATGATTGGATTGTTTGCAAGCAAGTTCTTACTTGTTACCAGAGTAGATGTTTTATGTTGACTTTTGCACAAATAAGCTATTAGCCTGACATTTGCTGTGAAGCATTATACCTTGGTTATCCATATGCATTTGTCTGGTAGATACTCTAAAATGTATTCTAATATTCTAAAAAGAAATACTTTTGAATATTAAGTTATCACTTTATCCTTGCCAAAGATGAAATCAAAGTTTAAATCTTGCTCTTTGACATGCAGTATGGGAAATTATATTTTTGAATGTAAATGTAATCGCAAGCTTTTGCATTCAAACTATAATGAGAGCATTAAGTAGGTCGGGCATTTCATAATGTTATCATAACTTGATACGGCTTAGCAAGATCTTCACCAAGCACCATAGCATCTTAAACTTGGAAGTATTTTTCAAGGAAATGAAAGTAATTAACTAGAATTTGTCTGAGTTTATAAACATGTGGGCAGATCAAGTGATAAGTAATAGAACTTCACTTTGTACCTCCTCTCACTTCCTGACAGTTTTTGTAATTAACAAATACAAACTTAAGTTGCACCTTTGCATAAGAAATTGTCTGATGGTTCAACCAAAGAACAGTTGTACTTAAACCAGGTTAAGTGACAGTTTCAGTGAACATTCGAATATTATTGTTGTTTGAAAACTTACAAGCTCAATGAATGAAAAATAATTTTTACAAATACTAAAAGCTAAGTAAAGAATTTTTAAACTTTGAACTGATGGAGAAGATAGATGGACGGATGATTGCAGACCATCTAAATCTGAGGAGATCTACATGCAGTAGTACAACATATAGTTTTGTATTTCTCTTAAGAAATGGCCAGAGGTGATATGAGAGAATGGAAAAAAACACATGATAAGCAAATAAGTAATTTTTTTATCAATTATGCTTTCTCCTTCTGACAGTTTAGCAATCTGGATTCAAGACTTTTCCCTTTTTTGAGCACGTTACTACAGTAATGGACCTTGTGCCCCTGGGAGTGCCAACAGTATCCCGTGTTCTTTCTGGTACTTTATTTATATTGCTGGTGTCCAGTTCTTGCTCTCCATGCAGAACAGGAAACATTTAGGGATTCCTTTAAAATCAGGGGTAAGGCAACTAAGATGGGATCAGTATGCTGTTTAGGATAGCTGAACAGTTAACTCTGCGAGTACTTCAGTGATTTAAGCTTTAATAGGTGGTCAGATTTCTGCCATTGTTGCCTCTATCCTTAAACTCATTTCAGTTTTACACAACCATGGACGGGTAGGAGCTCAGAGCTGTGTTTGAACAATCAGTCAGCTTTTATGTTGATTTCTGTTCTACGTTGTTTATAAATCCTGGGCTTGGGCGATATATGTAGCTGCCCAGGCTGAGGCAGTTGTGCATACTCAGAAGCAAAGATGGGCAACTTGTGAGTCTGTAAGTTCCCCAGGCAAGTTTGGTTTATGTCTTGTGGTTTAGTCAGTTCTTCCCTAATAACATTTCTGTCTATTTGCCAATTCCAGTCAAACTCTGACAGAACGGAGCCCTTGTTGCATTTAAATTCCTGAAAGGTTTTGAAAATACAGGTAGGTAGGGAAGGCTAAATGAGTAATACTATTTGACCTGCCAGCTGATGAGCCTGTTCTCAGTCTGAATGTGACAAAGAATTTGCTTGTCCTGCCTGTTCTGGTACTTGGTAGGGAGGGATATGCATGCATGTTGGGATAAGGGAGACTATGTGAGATGAAACATGCAGAAGAATTGTAGTTATTGTCAGAAGAGCTTGTCAAATAAATCATAGTGGGGAATCTGAGATTACTTTCACATGAAACTGTGGAGACAGAATAAAGAACCTAAGAAACCGGTTTTCTGATTGTGGTTAGGAATACATGGTGACTTGATGCATAGCTTAACCTGAGATTTAATAGTATCCAAGTATAGAATTAAAAAATATTTTTCCTTATGTGCCTCAGATACATGCTATTTTAAGCAACATTGATCCAGGCAGAGGACTAGTTTTGTTTTAGAGTGAAGAGGGTAGTTAAATATATTGTGATTTGTTCTGCATTTTTTTCCTGATAATACTTCCTTGAGCCAAATCACTAGAAAAATCAATGGAAGCCTTCAGTTAACATCTCCAGTTTAATCATCTTGCTTTTACGACTTTGTGAAGCTTATTGTAACACGAAAAATCTATCATCAAGTTACAATGCTTGTAATAGAAGCAAGTAATACAAGGCATTGTATTCTCTCCTCAGGTGGGGTCACCAAGAGCAACTTGCCCAGGACCATGCCCAGACAGCTTTTGAATATCTCTAAGGTTGTAGACACCCCACAACCTGTCTGGGCAACATGTAGTCAGTCATCTTCACAGTGAAAAAATTTTCCTCATGTTTAGATGTTGTGTTTTAGTTGTTGCCTATTGACTCGTCCTGTCACTGGACATCCGTGAAAGAGCCTTGGCCCCATTTTCTTTGAACCTTCCTTTCAGATATTTGTGCCTGTGGATAAGACCCCCCTTGAGTCTTCTCTAGGCTAAACAGTCCCAGCTCTCTCAGACTTTCATCAGACGGAAATGCTCCAGCCCCTTCATCATTTTAATGGACCTTCTTTGCACTCCCTCTCCAGTATGGCCATATCTCTCTCATACTGCTGAGTAGAGGGACAGGATCTCTACCTTGACTTGCTGGCAGCACTGCTAATGCAGGCCAGGGTGCCATTAGCCTTCTTTGCTGCAAGGGCACACTACTGGTTCATGTGCAACTTGGTGACCACCAGGTCCTTTCCTGCAAGTTGCTTTCCTGCTATGTGGCCCACAGTGTGGGGTTGTTCCTTCCCAGGTGCAGGATTTTACACTTCCCTTTGTTGAACTTCATCACGTTCTGAAGGCTGATATTGCTAGTAAAGACAGAGGGCATTCAGTACCTCAGCCTTTTCCGTGTCACATGTCCCCAGGGCCCTGCCCCATTCAGCAGCAGGCCCATGTTTTCCCTAGACTTAGTTTTGTTGTTTGTGTACCTACACAAGTCCTTCATGTTACCTGTGATGTCCCTTCTGAGATTCATCTCCAGGTGGGCAAATGGTGGTAGAAATCTTTATTTTGAAAGGACTTTTATGAGAAGTTCTGTTTGACATCTGCAATGTTATGCACAATTGGGTTCTTAAAATGTCATAAGTGCAATATTGATTCTTAAAATAAAAGTTGTTTTTCATATTTATGAGATGTTATGATTCTCATAAACATTAATCTTGATACTTATAAACTTTGATATGATTCTTATAAGCATTCTGCCTTTTAGTGTTATGATTGTTGGTTTTGTGCTTTGATCATGTGTGTTGCCTTTCTGTGAAGCCTGCTTTCTGCAACACTACTTTTGAGTTGGAATGATCAATTGCACACGAGGAATTCCAGATGAGATCACACCATTTTTTTTATAAATATGTAATAAGATATGATATCCTCATATATTATCTCTTATGCAACCTAAAGTTTCATTTGGGGGGTGGGCTTAACTGAAGCTGTTAATTAAACAGAAGACCTCACTGAGAGAAATTAGTTTCTTGAGGTGTCTTTTGGTATTAAATGATTCCTTTAGAATGCTCAAGTCTCTGTCTTGAAATGCTTTGCTTCAGTAGCTGTGGCATTGCATAGCTTGACATTTAAATATGGCGTAAACTTTTCGCCCACAGACCTCTATGTCTTTCTCTTAGAAGTTTGTGTAGTCTGGCATGGAGCACTATGTTGCATTACCTAATCACTTGCAAATCTGCTTCTTCACTGTTTTTGTAATGTGCCATAACCTGGTGGATTTTTATATGGTGCCTAATGTAGAACTGTGAATACTTGTAATTTTTTACCAAAGAAACATCCACTCTGCTGTTGACAATGTTGGTAGTATTGTCCTTTATCCATTTTTCTGTGAGATTTTGAGAAAATCTGAATACTTCATCATGAAATAGGACTGCTGCTGTCTTGGAAAAGTGTTGAAATATTGTCTTTAGTTTGCCAGCAGATTTGCCTGCAAAAGGAAACTATCTCCTTGTTATTTTGTTTTGATTTGCCTCAATCTTTCAATCTGTCTTCTATGGTCTTTTGTAACTTTATTAGGCAATACCTTCCTAAACTAATTGAAAGAATGGCTTTACTTTCAGCAGGACTTCTTTAAATGTCTCCCGAACAGTGTTTTTGTCACCAGTCTTCCTTAACAGTGGTATTTCTAAAGGAGATGATTTGTGCTGGACTATTACTCTCTCAAATTACTGCCTCTACCTTGTTTCTATTAGAATTGGTGCTACCAGTATTCCTTGAGTGTATGAACTGGGAATGTTTTGCTTGTCTTCACCTTGTGTGTTGCTGCTTGACCCTTTTGGTACAGAAAACTGGTTCTCTGTTTTGAGAGACTGGCCCTTCACAGTATTGTCCATTTTGTATTACAAGTAAGTTTTAACTTAAAAACCACATCTGACCTGATGGACTTGGACTGCAAATTTTTTAAGAGTGAAAAAGCTTACTGTGCTGTTTACTTCGGAATAGTTCTGCGCTATGGCTTTACCTGTAGATGTTGCAGCCCCTGATAATGCTTCGGTATTAATTGAATAAAGCGATGTTAATGTTTTAATCTTAAAGAAATATAAGTGTCTTGGGTCACAATTTCTGTTGTGTGTGAACCAGTATGATATTTGAGCTTGGACGTGACAGTGTAGTCTTGTATTACATGTGGAAATCTCTCTTGTTCCCCCCCACACACCCCTTAGCTGAATAAAATAAACAGCAAACCAGGCTGTTGTTCTGTACAGGTCTTTTCATGCCGTTGTTAAGCTGACTGCTCCAAAGTCGGTGTTTCAAGGGAAATGTACAATGCAAAGTGGCAGAAAGTTGCAATGAAGTACCAGTAATTTGGCTACAGCTCACTTCTGCCAGTCAGAACAATGAGTTTAAGTACATAAAGTCAGTAGCTGCAGGATGTTTTCCTCTCTTTCTCCTGGATGAACTGTGCTGTAGCTGCTGATGTAAGGCACTTTTCACATAACCATGAACAAGAAGTGTTTGCATTTATATAAAACTTTGGGATAGGAAGTGATTATTGTTTTATAGACTCATGAAGCGTTAATATAGCAATCTTCCTGAAGTCCTTGCTGACCTATTTCTGTAACCTTGGGTCTGGAACACAGGAATAGGGGAAAAAAAAGAAAGTGAATATTTAACACATCTAATATAAGCGTAGTTATAAGCAGAATTGCAGTTTGAAGTTTGTCTATAGCAGTTTTCTTTGAGCAGTTATTTTAATGCCTCCAATTAATATTTTAAAGTTTGAAAATCCCATTTTAAAAAGTGTTATATTTCAAATGCGTTTTAATGCTCTCAATATATATTTGATTAATTGATGATCATCTTACGGCCAGTGAACCTTTCTTATGTTTTCAAATACACATCTAGGATCACTAAACATTGACAATATTACTTTTTCACATCTTAATGAGTCTACTTATGTCTAAACTAATCTTTTCATATTTAATGCTTTTGTTAAGCAGTATTTTTTCAGGAGAAAAACAACTCTTGCAGTCACAACAAAGACTTCATGTAATTATTTTGACATTTACATTCTTAATTGGCGCTTAAAAGGATCATTAATATCTTCTCAGGACTAGCTGAGCTTTTATGGCTCCTTTTAAAATTCATTTGACACACTAAATACCTTGAAAATATTGTATCTGAATTGCCTTGAAGTTGAGTGGTGAAAGGTTTTGGAGCTAATTTATAGTGACAGGAAAAATGTTACCATGAAAAGTAGTGTTGAGATTTAAATCTTAAAAGTGCCTTAAAAAGTATCCCATAAACATGTTTGTTTATTTGAAAACTTGATTAATTTCCTTTGGCAAGAAAAAGGAAAAATCATAATGAACAAAAGCACTCGGCCTTATTATTTAAATAATAATATTTCCATATTTCCCAGTGATACACTCTAAATATAAAGTACACCTTCCCTCAAAATATACAGTAGAAATATCTTAGGACTATAATTGTTTAAATTTTAACTAGTTATGTTGGATTGCAATCTTCCTTTACAGTTGTATGAATAAAGGTATATAATATCACAGAATGTATGTCAGTGTAGTAAATTTTTTGGTTAGTAAAAAGAAAAGGTTTTTTTATCTCCATGCAGATAAACTGAAGATTTTGAAAAGAGCAAATTCTAAAGCAGTCATGCTATGTTCTTGGTGTTACCTGTTTACACAGTTGCAGGTTTAACATACAGCATTTATTTAGACGTTTCTTTTTGTTCACAAGCCAGCATCTGGGAAAGTGTCCCCCACTGCTAACTGCAGGGATTTACAGCTTTGTGAAGCTCTTCATATGAGAGAAATTATGTGCTTAAATGTTCAGGTGTTCCACTTGAAGGAATATCAATCTGTTCAATTAAAAATCAGAGTTCTCAAAATTGTTTTCACAGTAAGCTGACAGAACCTCATTAATACAAACAGAATTATGTTCTCAAAGGTGACAGTGTACTTATATTTGAAATGTTATTTGGATTCACCACAAAATAGAAACTGCCACAGTGCCCAAGGTCAGAAAAAAATGGATATAAGCACTGTTGTTTTCTCAATAAATGCAAACTTTTGCCTTAGTAGATCAAAAAATATTTCAGAATCCTTGCCAAGTCTGTGTATAGTGTGCTTGACTAAGATGGGTTTTAGCAGATTTCTTAGAAATGTGTTAGTGCATTAGAAAGATGTGTGATGGGAGGCCATGGAGGGTGGGCATTTGGATTTGTGAGCACCAATCACCAGATGAGATGTCAAAGATGAGGTTTGCGTAATCCTAGTCCGTGGAAGTCCTAACAGTCCATTATTTGAGATCTCCTCAAAAGTCTGTGAACTCCTGGCTGGGGATCTGATAAAAGATATCACATTATTCATAGTAATAAAGATTGTCCAGAACAAGAGGCCCTCAATTATATCTGAGGAATTCTGTCAATTTAAACTGAAGAATTAACTGGCGGCACTTGTCTTATCTTGTCATCTGTAATACGTATGTTCCTATGAAATAGAGAAATATTTTAGATATTTATGCAGTCACATCACTCTTAGAGCTGTAATTTTGAGAGTGTGTAGAGGAGTTTCTTTAATCTAGAAAAATGAAAGAGAATAGAAAACACTTTTGTGGTTTGGTCTGTTAAAACTACAGCACATTTTGTTTTCTAATCTCTGTTTGAGCCCACAGCTTTGCAGCCAAAGAAAAGCAGTAATTGGGCTGTATTTGCCAGTAAATCGATAAAAAGTGCTGAAAAAGCACTAGAATCGGCAAATCTGCCACTGTCTTAGTAGACTTGTACTGGGACAGCTTGAATTTTAAATGAGTCTGTTATACAAGAGTGAGAATCCAGGTCACTCCGTATGTATAATGGATTTACCATTCCAGCAGAAATAAAGGTATTTAAAGCTTACTTTTTATAGTTAAATGGATGATTAAAATATTGCTGGTTTGATGAATGTTAACAAATACACCGATTGCTTGTCCTACTTCTTCACCCTTGATGAACACCTGGCTGCAATACAAAACTGAAGGAGAGGGTGAATAAAAGGATGCCATGTTGTTTTTACTTCTTAAGCCTTACTCCGGTTTCACTCAACTTGCAGTTACACAAATGATGGTATTTGAACACTACAGTTAAGTGTTTAATAATTAGCTGTATGTGTAGAAGATGAATAGGGTCTGCATGTCATATCATTTTGGTTAAACTTCCATATAATTTTAATGCTAATATATTAAATCATTAATCCTTTCTTAAATATTTCCCTGTCTCTTTGTGTTTAAATTAAATCCCCAGGAAAGATGGTAAGAGCTTTATAGATTTACCTACTTAATCATCTTGCATCCAAAGTACCTTCAGCTGTTTTCTGGAAACGCTGCAAAGGTCTCAGTATTTGGCTTCTGGTAGGCCACGATGCCAGCAAGGTACACACTCTGAAATGTATCTCTTTGAGGGAACAGCTGGAATGCAGTTTCTGTAGAAATGAGCTTTTGCTAGCCTTTGTGAGAAGCACTTAGATAAATAACTGTGCTCTGGGCAACGACGGGTGAGCTTTCCAGGTTAAAAGTAGCACTTTCAGCATTGTGTTTCCTCAGAAAATAGCATGATACTCTCCTGGCACTGAGTTTGAAACAGAGTGTTTGCGTTTTGGGTAGTAAAATTTGGCACTGTTTAAGTTTTTATATGGACTCTGCATATAGCCTGTTTTAAAGAACACTGCAGGTATCCTAATTACAAGGTTCCATGTTTTGGAGTTCATCATGTTCATCTGAGAGGCAGTGGCTTTCACTTTTGATGAAAACTGTAGGATAGTAAAGAAGCACTTCCTGTAAATTTGTTGCGTATGTATCCTGGAGAGTTGAACAGGCTAACTGAACTGCAAAGTTTGAAAACACAGATCCCTATATTAACGACTGATAAAATCCAGTGCTGCTTTGTTGTTCTGAAATTGTTATTACAATTTCCATGGGACTGAAATTAATTTCAGCATTTTATACCTAACTAGCTTCGTATGTCATAGAGGAAATAGGCTGGTTTTCATGGGAACTGTAAATTGGTCATCATGTATTTTGTGCTTTTGGCTTCCTATTCCTCATTTGAGTAAAAAATTTTGCTGGATATTTTAAGATGTTATGTAAATTACCCATCCTAGACGGAGTTCTGTCTCAAAAGTATGCATCTCTCTTTTTCACTGTTCCATCACAGTTCTTCTAATGTGATGTGGAACAGCTGATAGTATATGATTAGAAAGAAGCCTTTTGAGCAGTTGTCTTATGTTGTTTATTTTGCAAGGGTTTATCTGGTGTCTTGCGGTGACCAACTGGCTTTTTCTTACTTTCTGTTTTAGTGATGTATAAGTGAATGGAAACCATTAGCTCATTTCAGATAGAAATTTCCAGTTACTGCAGACCTAGATTTGAATCAAAGCACATCAAGATGAAAGGCTTTATAGCCTCCACTACTGGTCCCTTGAGCCTTCCGAGGTTGTTCTTGTCCTTTTTAAGTTAGTGCATGTCCTATAATGGGAAAAAGAATTATTTACAGTTCAGTTTCTCCCCAGCATAATCAGTTGTCTTTGGGTTGGTTTTAAGTCTTCTCTGTAAATTTATTTTTTAGGAGTGTAGAAAGGATTTAATTTGATTTTTGCAGTTTTTTTCCCTCTGTAGTAGCAAGAGTTAACAGAATAAGAAACAGATTGTAAGATGCAGTATAGGAATTGCTTTGCTGTCATTTGTGGTTTAAGAAAAGGGGGTGGTATTTAGCTCTTGAAAGGGCTTTAATGAATATTGTTTGGTGTTTTTGAAACCTAATGGTCAGAGTCAGCAACAGAAACAGCCTCGGAGCTTTTAGGGTGAAGTGATTAGCATTCTTCCTGATGAAGGTGATTGTTTCACCTCCTCTTTTATCTCAGCGTTTTTCACTGTCTGTTGCCTTTTGTTTATATTCAAATGGCATACCGTTAAAGAAGCCTTTTTTGTGTGATTGCAATGCTTTTTCCCCTCCTTCTGTAGAAAATCTGCTTGCCACAGACAAGCAGAGCATGTGTTTCTCTTGTCTTGGTTGGGTGCACAAATCTTCTTTTATGTGTGCTGCTTCTTACCCTGTTGCCTAGACGATCGCTGGCTTTCACTAAGAATGTCTGGTTCTCGTAAAGAGTTTGACGTGAAGCAGATTTTAAAAATCAGATGGAGGTGGTTTGGTCATCAGGCATCAGCCCCTAATTCTGCAATTGCAAATCATCAGGGGGACTTCTGGAATAGAGGACAAAATGTAACAACTGGTGGCACAAAGTTTTTAGATTCAGGTAACTTACCTTTAACATCAGTTGGTTATAGAAGGTCCAGCCAACAGGATTTCCAGAATTCACCTCTTTGGCCAATGGCATCCACCTCAGAAATCCCTGCATTTGAATTCTCAGCAGAAGACTGTGGAGATGCACGTTGGCTTGACAGACAAGAAACAGATGATAGAGCAAGTGAAGAAGAAAATGAATCGGACAGCAGCTCGTGCAGGTTAATTATTACTTTCCTATTGTGAGAAATGTGTTTTCATTTCACGTTTATAGTTAGCATGCATATGTGGGCTAGCCTTTACTCTAGACTAAAATGCTTCAGAAACCTAGCAGCTATTGTGCATCAGAAACAGAATGTTAATTATAATCAGGTTCTGTGTGTTTACTAGGACCTTTTTAAAAGGCAGTCAGTGGGGATAAACACAGCGCAAACATGGATGCACTTGTGTTTTAAACAGTGTACAAGTACATGCTGCTATGAACAAGGTACTGCCCATTACATGGTATTGTTACAGGATGCTTTCTACATTATTTTGAAGTGATACTGATTGTTTAGTTATTTCAGTTAGGAGAAATTTATGAAAATGTAAGCTGCTTCTGATTCTGACCTCATGTTTCCATGTGTGTCTATAGAAGACGGAGACTGAACTGTAAAAAATACTTACACTATAAATCAAAGAAAAAAATTATATCTATTGAAAGTCAATCAGTTTGTGCTTTAAAGTGATTGTGGTAACCCATTTGGTTGTCTTAAACTGTGCACCTGGCATAAAAAGAAAAAATGGTTTTATTTTGTCTGTAAAGATGTTTTGGTGTTCTTTTCTTACACATTGTTCCTAGAGATGAAACTGTAAAATTTGTTCTTGAATGAAAATTGTTTACCAGTTGTTGTAAATTAGGAAAGTTAATAACCTTTCTAGTGAAATACCAGTTTAATTCTTTTATTTCATTTACTGCGTAAGTCAGTCATTTTTCACTGAAAGTATTTTTCCTGTTTTGTAGCTCATGTAGTGCATAATACCTTACCATTTCAGAAAATTTTATGATGTTTGCTTTCTCGCTTTTAAGATAGCTTTGCACTGATGTGGCATTTCAGTAAGTGTGGCTATTTAAAAGGGTACAGTGTTTAATAAAGGCTATTAAGGACAGATCAATCTACTTGTAGCAGTTTAGTGTTTTTCATTCCTTAGGAGAAGAATCGATTTAGTGGAAAGGCAAAATAGCCCATAATGTAAATACTAACCGTTTATTGTATATATGACCTTTAAAAGTTCAAGGGAAGGAAGGAGAGTAAAATTGCTTAGAAATGAACATAGCGTATTTGCTTTTATCACCACATGTCAAAATACTAGAATTACTGGGAAGGGATATCCTACATGCTGCTGCATCATAACAGCAGTCTCACCATGCTGCATGAACTATGTAGCTGTAAGTAACACACTTCTGAAGAGATCCCGTTTTAAATGACATTCAGATGTGAATTTTTAAATAGCTGTGTCACTGGATATGTTACATACCTGTAACATAACCTACCATTTCAGCAACATATACTTGTGATGGGAAACTTTTATGTACAGTGTTACCGCAGTTAGGATATTCTCTTCACAGCAAGGCAATCATTGTAGGAAAAAAACATGTCATTTAAAAAGATAAATATGTAGATTGAAAATACTACAAATTTGGTCTTAATTGTAAGGGAATAATGTACATATGGCAAAACCAATTTGTTGCTTTGTAGAATTGGAGAACTGCAGATATTTATTTAGGAGGTTTTAAAAAGTCTTGGTTTTTTTGCAGACAGTTGTATACTAGAGAAAATGCACAAATGATTTGAACTTAGTAAATTGGAATTATCTTTTAAATTATGTGCTTAATCACATATAGCATCTAGAGGTTTTTGTATTTCTATTACTGTCTTCTAATTCATGCTAATGTTTACTTACATGCTTTAAAATAAATAATTTAGATAAATTTTGAGTTCAGTGTCAGTACAATTTAATATGTAACTAATGGTAATGTAGGGACTTGCTTTGTATTGTTAACTGTATCTCTGTCTTATGGGGAGACTGTACTTAAACCATGTTTTGTTCACTTTCTTTGTTAAGAATGTATAAGCTCTTGGACAGACTACATAATTCTGCCTGACACCTGGGGTTTTTCTGATATTAAGAACTTAATTAAAATGGTTTTTCCTGGTTGTCTAAAATATGGCTTCTTATATGTTGACTCGAGGAAAAAAAACCCATACCAACACTTTCATCTATGTAGTTTTCAAAGGGCTTTTTTTCCCATGTGAAAACCCTGTTACCTCCTTTGTAAATAAACCGTGTGCATGAAAATATCCTTTAAAAAACCTTTTGTAGAAGCTACAGAGTTACCTTTCTTCTGTGCTCCTCTGTTACTTACTGCCCAGTTACAAGCCCTAAAAAAATGAAGTAACAGAAGCAGCTCCACTGCTTGGTTTGTATCAGTCCTTCCTCTTTGCCTTGTCATATAGCACAAGCAGAAAAGCATTTAGATCAGGTCTTTGTCACTACGACATCATTTAGATCATTATGTGATTCATTTAGAGGAGAGCTGCTGTCAAATTAATTTGGTATTAGTATAGAGCTCAATTCCAAGTTTATTACCAGATGTTTGACCAAGGTGGCATCTGAGATGCAGACAGACCATTCAGATTCAGGAATCAGAGCTAGTCAGCTGTAATACTGTTCACATCATACTCCTATGTGTCATTTGTAAGCAGCATTAGCTCGAATGATTGTTTACTGGGACAGTGAGTTTTGAATTCTTCTGCAGATTTTCATCTCCTAGATTTCTTCTGTTGCTGCTGTTTGTTAACTCTCCTGCATCCCTGAGCCAATGATCATCCTTTTGGATTTGTATACTTTTGAGAATTCTCCAACAGCTGTGCAGACTCTGTATAGAAAGTGTAAGCTTATTAGCATTAGATTTGGTTTTCTTAACTTTTTTTGTGGTGCCTTAGCAGCAATCTACAGACCTTGAAGGCATGGTGGAGATAAACCTAAAAATACCTAGAGCATACCTAGTGTGCAGAATGTTGTATCTGGTTCATTTAATCCAGGCATGCATTAAAATACTGGAATTACTTTACTGTAGATGGAAGTAGGGAAATGTATTAAAATATAATAGAAAATGTATATTTATATTTGAACATGAAATAAGAGCAGGATTCCAGAATTCATCAGCTGTGTGCTGACACTGAACAGTTTAGTAAAATGTCTGTAATTATTTAAAGACAAGGTCTGAATGTACCAGGTGGTAGCAGCTCTGCAGTATTGCTCTGTATGATCAGTCTTGGCGTTAGTATGTTGTAACTTCCAGTCTAAGTCTGCCTCCCCACCCTGAGTTTTTGAGCTACAGAATCCTTTGATATGTCTTTTCTTTCACCTCAGACTCATTGACCTTTGAGGATATAAGTTCTTTAGGAATTCTCCCAGGCTGTCATGGCTGTGGCAAATGGAACTGGGAAAAGATTCGTAAAACAGTTTGTGGAAGGAGAGGCATTTAAATTTAAATTTTTCATATCCAGTCACAGGGTAACAGGCATAAATTGCTTTTGAAGCCTGTTTGGGGTGTTTTTTTGTTTGGTTGGTTTTTTTGTTTGTTTTGGTTTGGGTTTTTTGTTTGTTTTTTTTTTTTTTTCAAATACCAGAACTATTAGACTGTCTCTTTCATGTTCTCTTTATGGACCACTGAACCTTAGTCTTTCTTTCCTTCTCCTGTTCCTTCATTATGGAAAATGGTTTGTAAGTTACTAGCTACAGGACAGGTATGGGATTGAACGTCTTTAGATGAGGAGGGAACTAGGCTTGACTCCGGTGTGTCCTGAATATGTGCTTTATTGTGGGTACTGGAAAATAGACACCACTGCAATTATTTTCCCTTATTGAACGAGAGTGATGTATGAGTTCTGTGTGGAATGTACACATGGGCAGCTTTAAGGCTGGCAACCTCCAGTGAGGTTGTGATCCAGCAGGTGCTGGCTTAGAAGGCTTTTTCCTTTGTTGTTTCTTCTTCTTTGTTATCTGCAAAATACTTCGTAAGGTTGTAATGTAAATAAAATCCTGATAGCATGTAATTTTTTTTAAATTATTATAAATGGAGTTACTTTAAGAAATATGGGTTAAAATATAGTTCTAACAAACAACCAAACAAACAAAAAAAACCCACAACATGTATTAACACAATTGAGAATGTGCTAAATTGTGATATGGAAATACAGAATAATTTCCTATGTGTTTGTGTGTTGACCAGTGACGTACTCTTCCCACTTCTGTTTTCGTTTTTCAGGGCTGCTGGTTAAAGAGTTGCTTTCACTGAGTACTTCCTGCTCATTCCCTTGAGAATGCCACCCAGTTGGCCAATATCATGTTGTCCGTGGTTACATGGTTACATCTTTGTATGAGGCCGTGATTCAGTGTCCAAAATGGCCACAAAGAATACTTGTTCCCGCCTGTTAGAGGGCCGGCGGTGGAGCAGAAGAAGTGACTCGTGGGCTATGGGAAGCAGGGAAGAAGTTGACACATAAATAAATTACTAACCACAGCTTCAGTGAGCGCATTTAACATAAAGTCCCCCAAGGGAACTCAGTAGGCAGGTATCTCATTTCTGATCCATTATTAGATTTAGCTCTGAATTAAGTACCAAACTGCTTGACCTGGCTACATGCAGAAAAAACCCAAAACCAAAGCATACAACAAAACCCAAGACATAGCCACAACATTCCCCTTTACAGAAAATCTTCTGTTGGAAATTTAGACTTTAGTTTTGAAGAGCTCTGTCTTGAAATGAGGATCCTACGCTAAGGAGTGGAGATAGGTTTCGTGGTGAATTTAGCCCCAAGCATGCTGCCTCAGTTTATGACATCTTTGTGGAAGCAGGGGTCTGGATGCAGATCTTGTGAAACCACATCCTTCCAAATGTTATGGTAGATCCAGAGTATTTTATAAATAGCCTGCATTGTTGAAAACTAAGTAGTAGTCAGTTAAAGAACTGTGAGCGAGAAAATGTGCTTTCCACAGTGTACATAATTAGGATTCATTTCTTTTATCTCCTAGGCCCATGCATTCCTTTTACATTTTCTCTGTTCCTGGTTTTTCCCAATCTTCTGTGTTTGTGTATATGGATGGGAATAATTTCTCTCCCCATCTGCCTTTGCTTTTCATTTCTGTTGACTTCTGCTGTGCTAGATCTCAGACACAAGACTTTGTGCAATAGGAGTGGTGATGTATTGATGTGTTTCTTTGTGGTTTTTTCCCCTGCATGCCCACATGCTTTTGCTAGCTGAGTTTTGTTCTAGCCACCTTAGGCTAAGTGTGAAACATAAGTGGCAGGGAGGAGTTTGGTTCCTTATTGCCATCTTGCCATTACTTTTCAGTTTGCAGGTCTGGTGGATGTTCTTCCTTAACCACCTGACAGCACTCAGATACAATTACTGGGCCAATCTCTATGTGCCTCTTAGTTGAAGGGTACAACATGAAATGATCGTACTTTTTTCACGGGGGTCTAGATTAGGTTTGGAGGGAGAAAGAAGGTGTGAATATGAAGAAAAATAAAATAACAAGGAAATATATATTAAAACAAATAATGCATATAAATTTTAAAATCACATGTGATTTTTATTTTATCCTTTGTAGATAAAACTTCACCTTAGTATTGTGTCAACTGAGATTTCTGTTATTGTCTTCAGCAGAACCTCCAACAGCAGTCACACCTTATCATCTTGTCAAATAATGGAGCCCTGTACCTCAGATGAATTTTTTCAGGCTCTCAACCACGCTGAACAAACTTTTAAAAAGATGGAGAATTATCTTAGACACAATCAGCTATGTGATGTGGTGTTAGTCGCTGGTGATCGTAGAATTCCAGCTCACAGGTAAGTTTATTGTAATTTGAAATAACTTAATAATTATTTAAAAATGCACCTTCAAAGTGTGTCTCATGTTTTGTTAAAAAAGTCAGAACATCCTAAACAATTTAAAATACTTTAAACATGTATATGTTTTTTTAACATTTATTTGGAAACGAGAAGTTAATTTGTGTGTTGTAGGCAATACAGAATCAAAAAAAATGTCATGTTCTTTTTGTTTCCAGGTATACTTATGATATTTGCATAACAAAATTAAAGCCTCAAAAGTCCCAAATACACTCCCAGAATATTATAAGTTGTAGTGGTTTCTTTACCAAAGAATGATGTAATTTTTTTTCTTAGATTTAATTTTTGCTTTGTACTAGCAATTATGTTATTGGAGTCATAGCTAGCAATAAGGACAGTTTTCTGTCCACATAAAAGTTTTTTTGCTCCTGTAGTAAGACGAATCCTTTGATAGGAGACTTCTGAACCCTGCCAGTATCAGATGTCTAAATTAGTTCAAACATTACCCTCTCTGTCATCTGTGTAATTAACAGATCATATGCATGTCACTTAAAAGCTAGGAAACTACCAAAGATTGCGAAACACAGACATGTGTAACTGCAGCCCATTACAGTATTTAATGCACAGTATTTGTAGCTTGAATAGGAACCTAGGTACAGTTAAGCTGTGGTTTCCTAAGTTGAGGTCTACAACAGAAATAGCATCCTAAAGCATTCTTGTTTTCCATTTCTCAATCCTACTCCCACAGTGCAACTACAGCTCAATACTGTAATAGTAATAAAAAGATGGGAAGAGGTTGCTGGTTTGGGGTTGGTACTTTCCTTAAAAAGCCAGATTTCTGCTTCTGTTCGGATATTATCCACACTGTTGTGTTGACTCAGCTGAGGGAATGACAGCATGGGGATGGGAATTGACTTGAGGATCAGGGAGGCATTTAAACCATAACTTGCTGTTGCTCTCAGAAACTTCATTTTATGAAATGTTCAAATTAGTCACTGAACTGTTTTGTTCAGTGACTAATTTGAATGAATGGGAAAAGAATGAATCAGATGAAAACAGGGAATACACATACCCCTAGTGGGCACATGCTCAAGTAATTTAGGGTCAAAAAACTTCAGAGTGGTGTAAACAGGAAAAAACAGTGACTATAATGAGGAAGTCATCTTACTTCCATGTGTAGCCAAGGTAACCCCTTTGCAATACGTATTTGGAGTATGGCTTATGTAATAGTTAATGATGCGTAGAAAGGGTGCAGAGGACAGCTGTGAATATCTTGTAAGGACTGGAAGATTTTATTTGCAATGAAATGAACAGATAGACAACATGCTAAAAAGTCCTTCAATGTGGTTCACAGTTGTTTCTCATTTATTTAGAGAATAACTGACTTCGCTTCTTGAATTTCTGCTACTGTATCTATATCTGTAGTGCATGAGGTATATACTACTACCCGTGATTTGCTCTGGACTTCTCTTCTGAGGAGAAACATCTTACTGTAGTCAGTATATTGTGTGTTAAATATGCATGAAAGTTAAGGCCAAAGAAGCGCACTTCGTGCTTCTAGCCGGAGGTGGGAGGCTTACGATTGTCCCTTGTTCACTTTATAATGTTGGAGCAACTGACAAAGAAGCTTCGCCTTCTGCATAGTAAGTTCTTTCTCTTCGTGTTTTGTTTTCACAGAGAAACATAGCAATAATTACAATCTTAATCTCAGTAGGTCCAAAGTATCTCACTGAAAACTGAATTTTTTTCAGAGTGTGAAAGATAAAGACGGAAATCTTAAATTTGATTTTAATTTTATAGCAATTCAACAAGATGACTGCCTTTATGTACTTGTAGTAGCCAATGTTATAAGAAAAAACTTACTTGGTATTTTTTGCTACCTCCATGCAAGTTCTGACTTCTTTGGTATTGACTGCAGGCTGGATCAGTCAGGGCATTTCAGAACACCAGTGATTATTTTGTCTTGAGACTTGATAAGCAACAGAAGATGTATTAAATAGATCTTAGCTTAATGGCTTGGCATTCTAAGATTAATAAGAAAATAGAAAGTTCACTTACACTGGACAGCTTTGTTTTTTCATGAGAAAGATAAGAGTTTTTCATAGTATGTGATCACACAGAACTGGTAAGAACATTTTTCATTATTAATATTAATTACACTCATATATAGAGAGGAGTATTCAGATTTTCTGTTTTGAACCTGGTATTTTTAATAATCCCTGTATTTTTTAAATTATCAGTTTCTACTTTTGTTGGGTGTTGTGAGCTGCATGATGTATGTTTTTAGAGAAAAGAGACATGAGTTTGGCATCTGCCTTGGTAGTAAGCACAGGTAAAACATTACTGTGAAATTCTGAGAGGTTTTGTATCTATTAGAAGAATTAAGGCTATGAGTCTACTACAAATAAAAGCATCACTTGTAGTCATGATTTTTCTGAATATGATGTTCTCTATTGTTCCAAAAGTGTTTATCTCCTTATTCTGTGCTGAAATTATAGCTAAAAACTTATTTACAAGGTCAAGAAGCAAGTAGGAAAAGGGGACCGTTCTCCACTAGGAAGAAATGTATTGTATTCTGACCCCTTTAGCTTGCATATAAATAAAGAAATTTTGCATACTTTAATTAATTTAAGTAAGTTTTTCATAGCAGGTGTTTATTCTGTGTCCACTGCAATCTCAGATGTCTGCCATTTATTGTGTTCCTATTTATTACATTCAGCTAACTGCTATATCCATAATAAAAACTTGTTTTGTTTGGTAATAACCTACTAATTAGAACATTCATGTAAGAAAAGGGAAGTATGTGTAAATTCCTGCCCAGAGGGCATTTAAAGCCCGCTCCACATCCTTTAATCAGCAGTCTGGGCAGAGCCATTTTCTATCTTTCTGTTGACACTGAAAGATGTCAAAAGATATGGGACTTAAGGAAAGAAGGCAAATGGAACCTTATGTACTCTAGGGCTTAGGAAGCTTGTTTGAAAGAGCACAACTCTTCAGTATCACCTTACAACTTCAGTGAATGCTAATAGTGAGTTCCCTAGGATGGTTTTCAGCTGTTACACAGCCACAAATAAGGAGCTGCCCAGGAAGAGTCCCTTTTATCTTTCAGATCTTAAGCAGCTTCACTTCATTCTGTCAGGTGAGACGAGTTGGGAGATACTAAACCTGTAAACTGCCAGTTTTGGCAGCTGTTATCATTTTAGATAGTAATTGCTTTGGTGACCTAGAAAACTGTCTAGATGATGTAGCTTGTGGCAGTTCCAACAAGTACAGTTTTTAAAGTGTGCCACATATTTTACTGGCTCTCAGTGGAAAACTCTTCAAAATAAGTTAAGCTGTCATGGTAGATCTTTCTAATTTTGGATCAATACAAACGACAGAAATTAAAGACATCAGTAGCCTTGGAGCCTCCTGTAAGAGCAGAAAAATGGACTGAAACACCCAGATTTTGTCAGTATTTAGACCACAGCTGTTGAATATTTTTCCAGAGTGATTAATTGTTCAGATATCTTATGATCTCTTAGATGAAAAATCCTGATATTCATGTGTTCCCTTTTCTCTCTGTTTTTCCTGTTCACTGCAAAAGAGCAGTTTACTGCATATAATTCAGTAGCTAAATTCTTGTGATCTCACCTATGCAGAATTGAATATTTATCAATAGCTGGTAGTAAGGTAAGAAGGAGAGTGAAGGTAACTACATCCACAATCAAACAATACAATGCCAACTGTACTAAGGCTTTTTCTTGTTGTTTTGTGGTTGGGTTCTTTCGTAATCTTAAGAGACCTCTTTAATATCAGTATATACTAATTTTGTAGGTATTTTAGTTGGCCAAATTATGCAAGAAATACTACTCTTAGAAGCAAAAAAAAAGACTACAAACTCTGAATACAAAACTCATCATTTTCTTCAGTTTCTAAACTAAGGAAAGACAGTATTTTGTAGCATCAAGAGTTGACAGTGAATTCTTGATATGGAGAAACATATTAATTTTAATGATTAATAAATAACACAAGGTAACTGTTAAATGCTAACAGAGCCAGGATGCCTGTATTTAGCAGGGGGATTGTGAATATCAGTGTAGTTTTACAGTCATTTAGTCAGTTTTTGTAGTCAGTGCTCAGATTTTCTTTTAAAAAGTCATACATGTCGCTTAGCTTTTTTACTGCTTTTTTAGCAAAAAGGTCAAATATGGACAGGGAAAGTCTTCCATGGATTCTTGAGTTATATGAAAGTATTAGTTCCTTCATGTTTTATAGTTTTATGTATGTAGGAATGCAGTTTAACTGGAACAAAAATAAGTTACTAGCTATGAGATTAAAAGATCAACGGACAAGTGAATATCAAATCACGTGTATAGCAGTGATTGATTTTTATTGACTAGTGGGAAAAAGGACAAGAAAAGGCCAGTTGGCTGTAAGTCTGCCTTTGTTTTCTTTTATCCTAGCTCAGTGTCACCTTGATGCATTGTCAAGGTATATTTTAATCCCATTTCTTTCTTTGAAAGAATTTTTTTTTCTAAATTAGTTGAATTAGGAGAAAAGTGTGGATACCTGTTCTAAGGCTTTTCATTGTGAAATTATTACAAAACTGCTCTCAGTATAATTTGTGCTTTTTCAAATTACCTGTATTAAACTGCTTCTGGATTTCACATCCTCTGTCAGCATATGCAAGTCACTCTGGAAAACACTTACCACTGTGAAGCATGTATACCTCCTCATGGATCTGAACACATGTTTGCAAAAATAGTAAATGGATTACATTTCTGTTAATTTCTTTTGGAGGACTCTTGAGTCTGGAAATTACAGGGAGAAATTTGCTGATATCAAATCTCTGGTAGAAAGCATTGGGACCTTCATGTTATTATTTGGCATTTCTTCAGCAATTGTTGCTAAAATGTGTACAGTCTTGATTTTTTCTAAATAATAGTGCAGCTACCTAGTCCAGATGCGCTGCTGGGGAAAGAAAAAAAAAAACAAACAACCCCCAAACTGTGATACGACTAAGTATTAAGTTCTGTTTCCCATTGCAGAAGACCTGTCTTTTTCAAGCTCTATTCTGTGTAGAAGTACCAAGTCAGAACTGCCAGATGTGAATATGTTAGGTTGGTTGTTTTCCCTTTTTTAATTCTGAATTGGACCTGCAGAGATACTTGGATTATTCAAACCACTTTCCCTTCCAGTGAGAACCCCTATTTTGTACATAGAAATCTGATCTTGTCATCTCATTCTAGCATCAAAAGCAGTTGCAGAAATTCTCCCTTGATACTTACGTGAATGTACTCTCTAATTTACTCCACTTCTATAGATCTCTGAGAGGCAATATTTTCATTTAAATGCAGATTTCATTAAACCTGAGGTAAAAATGCCTAGGAGTGATGCCTGGGCCCTACCTTGGCAGAAAGTTCTAATTTTTCTTAGCAAGTCACCCACCAAATAAATCTCATCTTTCAAGAACAGAATTTCATTTTTCTGTAAAAGAACAGAACTTTGTTTCTTTTGACAAAACTTCAATCATACAAGGTGTTAAAATAAAATTAATCTTTTCCCCATGCACTCCTAACTCTACTCTGTTGCCTCAGCAGCTAAAAAAAAGGACTATCCTACTGTAAGCCTGACCAAATGGTCAAGGATCAGAAAATTCGCAAGAAAAATGTATTATGAAATTAATTAGTCAAAATTTTATTACTTTGTAGTTAATTAACTAAGAGACAGCTCCTTTTATTTCATTACTTTGTATTGTACCTGCAAATCCTCCCCAAAGCACTGGTACTCACCTTTTCAAATAGTTTTACTCTGGTTTGTAGGTCATGACCTCTGTGATTTTAACACACCAATATAATGATTCAGCACAGCATAAACTGCCTGAAGTATTAGATTAATCGAATGTATGCATATGGACTGTTTCATGTATTTGCAGTAGGCTTGGTTCTTGGACTTGCTCTTTGTATAGATCACTACATATATCAAATGTATTTATATTGAATTCCCCATGGGCAAGGCAACAGTGAACTGCTGCAGCACAAAAATTGGTCCAAGTCACAAGGCCATTCAGCAGTCCTCCTGAATAGTTATGGTAAGTTTCATATTCCTGCCTCATATCATTTTCTCCTTCACCCTAGTCTCTGAACACATTTGAGACATCAAAATTTTTGCACATTTTGCAGAGTGGCATTATTATTTGTAGTGAATGTTTTACTCTCAGTAATTCAAAGCAATGTCCATTGTGCACTAACATGTTTATTTACACAGTATCGTGAAATAGTAAGGATTGTTAAAAAAGGCTAAATACATACCCACAAGAGAGATTACTCTGTATCATCTCCACATTTACTGTGCCAAGTTTTGTTATCAGTATTAGTAATTGAATGCATTTGTGTGCACCAGGAGTAAAAGCATTTTAAAGCACTTTGAAAAGGACTGGTAAGTCATTCTTTCATGTTTAAAAAAACTAGCTGACATAATACAGATGGAAGTCAGTTCAATTTTATTTTTATTTAAATAATGTGTATTTATATTCCGTTTCCAATTTCTGTGGATTTTGTGGGGGGTTTATGGTTTATGTCTGTGTTGGCTATTAAAAGTCATTGAGCTTTGAAAGGGTAATTAGTTTAGATCAGTAGCAAATGTACGTTTAGTACCAGTACTTCATTATTCATAAAGCGAAACTAGAGCGTGGAGCACATTGTCAATTTTTAAATGTTTTTCTCACTACAGTGTTTCTTCAAAGGGAAAAGTAATGAATCATAAATTAACAAACATCAGGTTGACTAAGGTTTTTTCCTTCTCTTCCCTGTTTCTCTCCTTTTCTCCTGCATGTCATACTCAGATTGGTTCTCTCCTCTGTTTCGGACTACTTTGCAGCAATGTTCACCAATGATGTAAGGGAAGCAAGACAGGAAGAAATCAAGATGGAAGGTGTGGAGCCAAAGGCATTGTGGGCTCTGGTTCAATATGCATATACAGGTAATTGAAGTGAAAATGACAATTTCATCTAATGAATTGTCCTCATGTGAGCATTGTATTCCATTACTAGATTTCAAATGCTCTTTAGAAATTATTCACATTATTTAATTTCTTATAAATAAATAAAAAGAAGTCATAGAATATCCTGAGTTGGAAGCAACCTACAAGGATTCTCAAAGTGTAACTCCTGACCCTGCTCAGTACACCTCAACAATCACACCATGTGCCCGAGAGTGTTTTCCAAATGCTTCTTGAGCTCTGTCAGGCTGGTGCTGTGACCACTTCCCTGGGGAGCCTGTTTCAGTGCCCAACCATCCTCCAGGGGAAGAACCTTTTCCTGATATCCAACCTGACCCCCTGACACAGCTTCATGCCATTCCCTTGGGTCCTATCAGCAGAGAGAAGAGATGTGTGCGTGCTCCTCCCCTTCCCTGGTAAGAAAGCTGTAGACCGCAATTAGGTCTCATTGCTGTTACCTGAGACAACCTGATAGGATAAAGTTTCTCTGATAATACTACATTCAGTTAGTTAACAAATTATGTGAATCTATTAAATGTATCATGGCTGACAAAAAAGGAATCTCATTAGGATTCCCTTTCCTTACGTCATTATAGATACTAATTTTGACAACTGTTAGTTATCTAATTCTGAGGGTGATGTTTACTAAACCTTCTATTCTGTCATATAATCTGTAAATCTGTAAAAAAAAAAAAATCTGTCAAATTAATCTGTAAATCTGTTGCCTTGGGGTTTTAGGGAATTTGTAAGATTATAAGAGCAAATTAATGTGATCTTCTTTTTGATGTTATTAGGTCGCCTTGAATTAAAAGAAGATAACATTGAGTGCCTGTTGTCTACAGCTTGCCTTCTTCAGCTCTCTCAGGTTGTAGAAGCATGCTGCAAATTCCTAATGAAGCAGCTTCACCCATCCAATTGCCTTGGAATCCGATCTTTTGCTGATGCGCAGGGTTGCACTGACTTGCACAAGGTGGCTCACAATTACACTATGGTATGTTGTTACATTAGGTATCATCTGCTTTATTTACTAAGGAAAATACAGAATGTTTTCCTAAATATAGTACTAATGTTTTTCCCCCAGAAAACCTTCATCATTTTCAAACAAGAATGCACATATGTTCCCATGATGAAAAATTACAAAGTAACTTTAAAGTTTCTGGTTTAGAGTTGGAAGGAAATAGGCAAGCATTAATGGTTCCCTGTAACAGAAATGGGATTGTGTGGTATGCATTGAATAAAATTATTCAAAAGCTTGTTCTTATTTCTGACAGTCAAAAACTACAGACTTCACAGTGGGAAAATTGCCATCACCTATTCCAAAATAACACATTACTAAATGGAAGTGTAGAATTCCTTTTTTCTAATGAACTGGAGTAATCAGGTTGTAAGTTATACTTGGGGTATGAATGTGGGCATTCAGCAATAAAGATTCTGCATTGTCCTTAATATCTTAGCAATGGGATGTCAGGCGTGAAAGAATTTAATCTTAGGCTAAGGCAATATGTGACTAAATACAAATTTGCCAATTACATTTTTGAGTTAATTTATAGAAATTCAGACCTACTAACTTTAGTAAACTTCATCTGCTTAATAGTCATCCTTTTATTTTAATACAAAATGCTCTTTTTTTTCTTCTCACAAGTGTATTTTAGTAAAGTTATCAGAAGAAGGCAGGAGAACTATCTCTGAAACAAGTCAGTTCATCAACTCTTTGCAGTTTTGTGAGGCATTTTGCTCACTTGTTGATGAAATTTTGCCTAAGTAAGCTCTTGGGACCTGAATGAGGGCATGTAGATACTGCATAAGAGATGTATGGGGGATGAAGATAGTACTTAATTTGCTTGTGTGTCATGGCATTACCCTGCCATTAAGATACTGGCTTAGATCCAAGAGCTGTAATTTATGTCTTGTAATTAGTATTAGAAATCCATGGCTCTTCCTCTTGCTGCCTTAGGTGTTGCCGGTTTAAAAACTTTTTTTTTTTTTTTTAATTACTTCTTCTTGGCTTAAATTAATTTAGTTTAGTATGTATAGCAGTTTAAGATAGTTTTTTTTTTCATATATGACGCAATGTTCTTCCGCAGTGAATGGATCTCTCACATACTTCATATCATGGACAGGCTGAAATTTACCAAAGCAGATCAATAAATAACATGCAGTTGTAACTTAGGTGTTTCTATTCTTGGTCTTCATTATTGCACAAACAAAAATAAGGAGACTGCAGTTAGGTAGAATGTGCAATGAAACCGTAAAGTAAATGTGGCTTATGCCTTTGAGGAATATTAGAATTTATGTTGAGTGAGACCAGTGATAGAAAAAATATGTGAAAAGAGAAACTCCCTCCTCTGACCTACTTGTTCTTTTTCAGAATAAGCCTGTATTTTGGTCTGGGCCATTGTCATGTCCTTCATAAGTGGACTGCCAAGATCGGAATAGTAAGAGTTATTAGACTAATGCATCTTTAAAGGGGAATGTTGGTATTCCAGTCTTAGTATTCTGACTGGCAATTCATGACTTAGGGCAAATAGGAGCTGTGAACTTTCTAAAAGCCATTCTTTGACAGCACCTATCTTTCTTTTGTTCAGACCAGAGGAAAATAGTTCTGTGCCTTTTGGCCGTTGTTTACTTCAGTGGCAAAATTGTTGCTTTTAAGGCTTTGATGTGAATGAAATTCAAATTAGGTGGGTTTTAAAAAGCCATTTTCAAAACTAATTAGTTGGGCTAGATGGATTTTTCCCAAGGCCTCTTTTAATGTTGTTTAGTTCCAACAGAGACATTAAATTCAATTTTAGTAATAATGAGTAATAGAGAAGCAGCTTCGTTAGTTTGAAATGAATGTTGCTATGGAAACTGCATAGAAATGTATAGTCCAATTGAATCTTCAATTAAAATAAATCCCCAAGTAATTTCATTTGTTTAAAAGCTGTTTGAAAAAAGAAAGTGTTCAACACTAGTAAGTTCTAGGTACTTGATGCTCTTTCCATTTAGAAGTATCAGAGTGTAAGGGTTAAGTACACCTGTAATAGCTGGCAAAATTCTCCTTATTAAAACAGGGAATTATTTTTATGCTGCATTGGGCTGCATGGAACAGTGTGGGATTATAGTGAGTATAGTTTATAGTTCTGGTTCTTTTAAAATACTTGTAGTAGAAGGTAGTGAATAGTATAAAATACTTAAATTCTAATTTACACATGTTATTTTCTATGAGTTCTTCTTTGTCAGAAAAAAACCCCTGATTGCCATTTAACCTTTTTTGCCAATAAAACAACTTCTCTGTTTTAAAGGTTTTTATGACACATGTAATAATTTTGTAATCATCTTACCTGCTTCATTAAAATACCTTTTCACATGAAGATTTGAAATTCAGGTGAAATGAGCATTTTTTTAAACTGGAGGATGAATCAGTGAGTTATCCCACTAGGTCTGCCTCTCTTAATAGGCTTCTTCTGTCTGAGTACATTAGTCATTGGAAAGCATCAGCAATTGAAAATATAATTTAATAAGAAGGATTTTAATGCTGCATTTCTTCATATTACAGATGTATATTATGCTAAAAGGACTTAAGTGTTGCCTTACTTTGTTGTTTACTGTGTTGACAGTTGATAAGTTGTTTTTACAGAGGGGAACAGTTTATCAAAACAGGTCAATTTTTGGCATTACAAATCAAAGCTTGAAAAAATCCTCAGTGTACATGAAGTGAAACATGAAACGAACTGAAGTGATTAGTAGTGAATTTAATGCTGTAAAAAGAGCAACTCTGATTTTTATGCATCACAGTTTTAAAATAGAGTTGATAGAATCATGAAATGTATCTCAGTAAAGGTATCTTTTGAACCAAGGTTATCCTGTTTTGTTGTAGTTTATATACAGTATTGGGGGCATACAATCACAAATTTAGGAATTTTATTAGACTTGCCAGTATTGTATCTGTTTGCTTTAACAAATTTGTAAAGGCCTTTTTGCACAAAATGCCTTCTGTGCATTTTTATTGCTGTCTTCAAAGTCACTACAAACACCCCTTTTTGACATTGTTTGTTTGAAACAGTTGATAGTGTGCCTTGACTGAAAACCAATAGCTCCTTTTCCACAAAAAAGTAAACAAAAGGGAAGTTAATACTTTGAGATGAGGAAAAGCTAGCCTGTGTTATGTCCAGAATATGAAATATCTGTGGTGAGTAGTGAGGTGTTCTTAGATAAGTGTCAGTAGCTTCTTCAGTAGCCAGATTTTAACTTTCTGATTTACAACTAAAATAGAAAGAGGAGATATTCGAAACTTTATGTGTGATAGTGCCTGAGTTAGTCCCCGTGTAATCATTGTTGCTCAGCTATGCATGCTTAAAGCAGAGTGAAAAGTCATTTTGATTTTCATCAGAAGTCTTCAGAAGTACACAAGCAGTGATAGTATTACAAGATTCAGATAAAGTTAGTTTTGGAGCTTGTGTGATTTCTGAGCAAGCCAATGGATGTTTATAAAAAGAAAAACTTAAAAGAACAGAGTAACTGATTGGGTCCAAGTACAGAAACTAGGTATTTTTGCAGAAGAAAAGGTGTGGCACATTTAGACTTGCTTTCTCCTGTAAGGCAGTAGTTGGGTAACAAAAAATCATTGAAATATGGAGTTATGATTGGAAGGAGGAATTAAAGAGGGATAATTTCTCTTTTTTTTATTACAACAGCCGGGACAGTTTTTTCTTTTGTTAGTGGGGAGCATGAAGAGATGAGAAATGTAAATGCTTTTTTTCTCCACAAAAGGCCAGAACCAAAGATTGTGATAGTGCCTAAAACAAGGATTTTACATTCTTGCACCTGAAATTGCTGTCCAAAATATCCTGCTCAGTAATCAACTGACTTGGAAAGTACTCATTCACTTTCTTTTTCACCTGTGAAAACCCAAGATATTTCTGTCTTTCAAGTTCCCTCAGTCCTGCCTAGCACAAAAGATCGGTACTGCCTTGTCAAGACTGAATAGGTTTCTGCATGCTGCTCAGTCTGTTTTGGAATCCAGAAACAGTGCAGCGAGGAGTCAAGCTGCAATAGCTGTATTCTAAACAAACCGTGCACACACTGCAAGTATTAGGTTGGTTTATTGTTTAACATATCAGTCAAATCTGAATAAAAGTAAAGTAGATGGTATCTGACATCTGTTTGACTATTAACAGCTTACCAGGAAGTCAGGTAGCTCAGTTCTTAGTGAATTCATGCTTAGTTGACCAGTGGACTGAAGCAGCCAGCAGACAAAATTACATTTCCTGTTTGCTCTCGTTCAGATCCTGTGAGTCAAGCACCTCTTGCCTTTTGGTTGCCCAAGTTCAGAGTTTAAGCAGAGCTCCGTGGTTAGAGCTGCCTGTTGGGCAGCCTCGGTCCTTCTCAACCTGCAGGTGTCTGATGCTCTCCAAGGTTTTCATCCTTCTGACACAGTGTGCAGGGAGACTAACCATCTCACTGCATCCCACTGGAGGGATTAAGTATCATTTAGAAATACGCATCATGACATCTTATTTTTTATGTGCTCCTAATATTTTTTTACGCTGTACCAAGTCCAAGGCAAATCTGTGGTCAGGAATATCAGTATTACTCATTATGCAGTTGCTGAAGGATAGATTTGGGGTTATGATGTGAATGAGCATTGAGAATGTGGACTGCATGTCCCTGTCTTAGTTAGTACATAAGCCTCCGGCTACTAATTTGATAAAGTTTCCAAGCTCTTTGAGGAGCTGATTTTGAGTTTGGGAAAATCTGTTTACTTTCAGGACCAGAAAGCAAGAGATTGAAACTGCAGACCGTTTGTTCTCTGAAATATCCTGTTCTTCCACAGAGAGTTCCCATAAGAAGAAGGAAAGAAAAAGCTAATGAGAAGGTTAAGAATGCTAGGAGATACACTGGCTCCTTCTTTTTGTCTTCAGAATACCTGTCTGTTAAGGAAGAGGAATTGTCAGATTCTGATTATAAAAAAACCCAGACGTAGGACAAAGAGTGCCTGTATTCCCAGTGGAATGCTTTGATACTCTGCTCAAAAGGAGTCTCTGCTATAAAAATAGAATGGGAGCAAGAGGAAGTTGTTCCCATCAGAAAGCAATGGCCTGCAAGCAACAAGAAGGAAAATCAGGCTTTTTACACATAACAGCTGTTGAAGTGATGAAATCCAGTTGGAAAAAAGCTTTCCAAAGAGGATCCCTGACTGACTTGTGCAAGATCAGCTTGTTGTTGCCTCCAGAGACAAAAGAGCTTTTCATGCAAGTGCTTTCCCCTTCCTGTGGTACGGATAGACAATTTGGAAAGTTTAAGGTAGTAAGTGTTGGTGTTTCACTTTGTCAGAGTTCACTGCCTGTTCATTCAGCAAAACTAAAAGCACAGCTTCAGCTTGCATACTCCCTAGTACAGAGAACCAACAAAAAAGCAGCCAGTGGAAAAAATGAACTCAGTGGAATATGAATTCCTGTGAACTGCATGTTTAAACTGTGGAAATAATTTTGATCAATTCTCAGATTCGATTTTACTGCCAGGCATTTAATATCAGCATGAAATAAATAGCAATGCATGTGTAGTGCTTCTGAATATTGGTTTTTAGTTCATTTTTTGGATAATTTTAACTTTTATTTTGTAATACAAATAATTAAGTGAATTAAAGAGGAAAAGACAACTCTATCTCCCTTCTAATCTACTATAGCTTTCACATGGAAGTACTTCTTTTGTGTAGACAATTGGATCTTTGTTGTAGGAAAGCTTTTCAGATATTAAATATTTTCAGATATTAAGTATTTTCAGATATTAAATGTAAAAGTTTTCTTTCCAAATTCCGTCCACAAGTAGAATTATGCACACCAATAACATTTTCAGTTATTTTCCTGATTTCTGGAATTACCCATGGAGTGGAGTCACTTTGATCTTTCCCCTTACACACCTTGTAGCCATCTTATATACATCTGGCTTTCATGTAAGGTGGACTGCTTACACCTAGTTAGTTTTTTCCTCTTTGCTCAGCTTTTTTTTTTTTATTACTCAATATCTTTGGAGTACTGAGGTATAGCGTTGAAAGCATTAGACCAAGCATTAAAAAAGAAGTGTTAACTTTTTTTCTTTGTTGTCATGATGCCCACTGCATATATAATACCAAACTGTACTGTCATTTTTGTTGCCATTTTAAATACTAAATTCAGACCTGTTTTGCAGTGCATCTCTTGCTGCTTCTTGCAAGTTTCTCCCCTTTTTGGACCTAAAAATCATGTTTTTTTCCAACATGTGCTTCTAATCTACAGTTTTTTTATTAGCATGTAATTCTTTCTTTTTAAATCATTAAACAAGACACTACTAAGTAAGGCTAATTTTCATATTAGGCTCAGTTAGACATCCCTGTTTGTGGATCTGGCACATTTTGTTCTCCAGGTGTTTTGGAGGTGCATGTGATCGCAGACCAAAACCAGCATCCCGTTAGCTGGCTATCTAGCAATCCACAGTGCATTTAATATATTGATTGTAACACTGTTATCGTCATGAAGTTACTCTTAGTTTTGGGTATTAATTTAGCTGGAGTTTGAGCTACCAAAATACAAGAATATGTTGTGATTTTACTTCTCTGCTTTTGCGTTGCTTTTCTTCGCTGCCTTGTAAAGGTATATGGGGAAAAGACGTGACCTTTTTCTGTTGCATTCAGGTTTTTCACTGTAACTTCATGGTGCTGATTGTGTTTCTACATACTTCTGCTATTTCTGCCTAAATTGATCAGAATCCTTACAGAATATGCTGCAAGTCCTCATATTATGAAGTAATTGGATATCAGTGTAGGACGTGTTACGTATTATGAATTTCTTATTTAGAAGTAAGGATTTGTTGCTGAAAATGACAGGATGAAAGTTAGAAGATTGAATCTTATCCAAATAAATATTGTTAGTGTAGCAAGGCATGTGTAATATTGTGGATTCTTTGTATGTTTTGCTCCCCAGTCAAATCAGATCAATTGTATAAAACCTACGAAATAGTAAAATAAACTTTAAATATTCTATTTTAAATCAACAATAAAATTGTTAGTGTTGTTTATTTCCTCTGGAAACTTAATGCCACATTTTCATCTGGCAGTAATGAAAACAGTTACATGTGCCCAGTTGTTGTAGCATGTTGTGCTCTCTGCTTGACAACAGGAACAAACTGCATCTTTTTAACTATACTTCAGAAAGTATTTCTTCACTTTGCAGTGCCAAGATAGTAACACCCACAACCTATGGCTCATATCTGTCTGTACACTTTCTTCAGTTGTTTCAGAACATCTGTCTGTGAGACTGAATGACTGAGTTGGGGAAATGATATGGGGTGAAAATAATTCAGTACTCTAACCTTTTTTTTGGTCTTCCTCCCAAGTCCATACTACAGTGGGACAACTGAGAGATGGCATGAAAGAAGGGAAAAGAGGGGAAGATACAGCAGGTGTTCCATAAAATGTCTTCAAAGTATGATGTCACCTCTATTAAAATATTTTTCTTTTTCAGGAAAACTTCATGGAAGTAATTAGAAATCAGGAATTTCTGTTATTGCCAGCCACTGAAATTGCTAAGCTTTTAGCAAGTGATGACATGAATATTCCTAATGAAGAAACTATACTGAATGCACTACTTACGTGGGTTCGACATGATTTGGAACAGAGGAGGAAAGATCTCAGTAAACTCCTGGCTTACATTAGACTGCCTCTGCTTGCTCCACAAGTAAATTGTTCAATTCCTCTCTAGTTTATACTGTGGTTACAGTGGGCATCATGTCTATAGCATAAATATATTGATAGTGACATATCATAAATTTTATAGTGATTTGGATTCTTAGAGCTGCATGTAAGAACTTAGTATGTTATATATAACATAATTAAAAGATTTTCAGTTTTATAGTTGATGAGTTAAAGGTATTTGAAAGAAATTAAATTAGAAGATTGAACAACTTGCTGAAACCAAAACCATTGCAAGCAGAGATGCAGATACACTTCAAAAAAATCTTCAGGAAGTACTGTGAAACTGTAGCATTGGAAGCAAAAAACTTATAATGAATTGTTAGTTTTATTGGTTGTTTTTATGCATTTCTTTGTAGATAGCATTCTGTCATCTCTCTGGTTAATGCAAGCAGTGTCCTAAATATTTGTAAGTTTCTTTTTGCTAGAGTTTAATATTTGTCAGCCTCTTAAACTGTAAAGTGGCAAATATTACATCTCTGATAAATAATGAAAAAGATGATTTAGCAATTTCTGAATTACAAGATGGCTCAGATTCCTTTTAGAGAGGAATGCTTAGTACTGGAGTGTCTGCACTACCTTTTTCCTTATCAGATTTGCAGTTACTATGATTTCATGCTAATGGGTCATTTGTAAATGCTGTTAGAAATGCTTTTAGTACAAGGAGCTGTGTAAATAATAAAACTTGGAAAAAATGTACTTTCATGAGTGAGGAATATTTATAGTAGTTTTAGTTTTAAGAGCCTCCAGGCAAGATTGCATTTCTTTTTAAATGGAATAGAATAGCTTTCAGAGACTGAGACTCTGTGCTGTGAGAAATTCTTTATAGAATGAGTGGGTTAGAAACTGTAGAAAATGTAGGTTGCATCTTGTTGTTGCAGAACTCACATTGACACATAGTGTTGCTTTAAATATTATATGCTGCTTGTCCATCAGGAAAATATATTGAAAGTCTGAATTGGTCATGTTGTGTTACAGCCTTAGTTTTCATGCATGCATCTGTGACAGTGCCTGATTTAGGACAATAGGA
Organism: Struthidea cinerea; assembly: GCA_013397865.1. NCBI lineage: Eukaryota > Metazoa > Chordata > Aves > Passeriformes > Corcoracidae > Struthidea > Struthidea cinerea. The sequence continues at coordinate 350,881 of VZTI01001133.1, read as the reverse complement.
ATTCATTGATTTCTTTTTTATATATTTTTAAACTGTGTGTAATTCTGTAGCATTGCACACTAGCAGTTAAAAGACAGCTTTTTATAATCACAGAGTGTCCCTATGAAGTGATACAAGTGGTTTTTTGGGTCAAAAGAAGAAACAATGAGAGGTATGAAAGTAAAGAATGAGATTAAGTTCCCTCTACTAATTTACATGAGAACACTTTTCATTTGCTGTTTTAGTGAGAACTGTAGCCAGTTAGAGAAATGCTGCAAAAGTCTCAATCTTCTGAAAAGTCACTGATTAAAGGCTTTGAAAGGGTTTTTTATTCTCTTTATGATTGTTAATTACAATGTTTTCTGTCATATTTTGTGTTATTTTGCCTGATACTGAGGTGTTCAGGTTAGTCATCTGTACTTACCTGTATCTCTTCTGGAACCATGGTTATCATATTTGCCACTTTGCAGCCCTAAGGCAGCTTTAAGCCAGGGATATTCACACCATATTGTGCCCAGCTGTTTCACAGTGAGTCCCTTTGGTACTTCTGATGACTGATGTCACAGCAGGTCTGTACCTGTTAGTGGTTGGCTGTCAACAGCTCAACAATGACATCTCATTCTGGTTTGTGGACTTGCATGTTTAATATTCACAAAGTGTTTGGATTTTGGATTTTCAGAGGCATCTGCCTTTTTTCCTCTCTCTTTTTCTGACAACTGTCCAAGTCCCAGTGGGGCATTTCATTTGCTTTTTTATCTGTTATTCATGTCATGTTGTGCAGCTCAGAAAAATGCCAGTTGTCCAGACTTCTAATAATTAGAGTTGTGACTCTCTAACAAATAATAAATTTTTTCCCTGCAGTTTGATAAATATGGCGTACAAACTACTCCAGAATCTTTGAACTTAAAAACTTCTATTAGTAGTCTTTAGCTGAATTTTATTTAAGTATATTTAAGATTTAAAAGTTGCCAAATTTGCTTGCAATCTTGATATAAAAATTTTAACAAAGGCTTTTATTAATTGATACACTGTGATCTTGGTCACTGTCAGGGTGAGGAACAGAATATGTATTAAAATATTCAGCCTGTGCTGAATGGGCTTTTACAGACCTCTGCACTGGGTGAATTTGGGAATAAAAGCATGAGGTTAAACTGACTTACATACCCAGAGCCTGTTTCCATTTTCTTGAGCATTCCTGCATGGCAATGGAACTTGAGCGGATTATGTTTCCTTTCTTTGGACCATTCAGCTTAAATCATCCATTAAGATCAGATGGCCTTCCTCTTTAAATATTTATTTTTTAAATTTATTTATGTAATGGTTTTTGCTTAAAATGTGAATGTTCTGTTTATTAGAAGTTTAATTTTACCCTAGCCTTTTTTACATGGCCATTTTGAAAATACAGAGATTTTAAATCAGGCAGTAGAAGTGTTTGTATAAAATATTATCTTGGTAATCATGGTTTTATACTTCATGTGGTTTATAGCAATACAGCTTGTTTGCTTTTCTTTCTTTTTCACAGTTTCTGGCAGATATGGAGAACAACGCACTCTTCAGGGATGACATCGAATGTCAAAAACTCATTATGGAAGCAATGAAGTACCATCTGTTGCCAGAGAGACGACCTATGTTGCAAAGCCCTCGCACCAAACCTAGAAAATCTACAGTGGGCGTTTTGTTTGCAGTTGGAGGCATGGATGCAACAAAAGGTATTGGCTTATGTAATGTTTAGTTGATGAGCTGTTTTGGTTCTTTTTAAAAGAGATGTTTGATAGATTTTTTTACAACCTGTTAAATCTAAAATTCAAGGATTCTGCAGTACAGAACATGAAATATCTAAGGTGTGTACTGTTTATTAGGTTAAAAAGGCCTATATATCTTTGATAATACTGTAAATGTTCTGGAATCTAGAGTTCTGATTTGAAATTACCGTAGGAATAGCTGATTTCTGAGTAGTGAGTTTAATTGAATGAAAACTAATCTTTCTTTACTTGAGGGGGCAGTACTTTGGAAAATGAAGAAAATTACTGAAAGACCACAAAGGTGACCTGCACATGCTTTAAAAAAAACCCAAAACAACAAAAATATTTTGACTAATTGTTAAATAGTTCTGTCACAACTACTTGGATTATTTTTTTCATAGAAAATTCCATACTTTTTAATGGTAATTCGAAGGGGTCTGGAAAGTTAGGAAAGTTATGGCAGAGAAAATGTTTTCTTAGATTTGTTGTTTTAAAGCTGTTTTTCAGTACTTCATGTCACATACCATCAGCTTTTTTGTCTAATATTACAAAACAGTTGATTTCAATATATGATTGCATTCCACATGGTTGGTTTATATTCCTAGTATTTCTGTTTCTAAAGGCTTGATTCTGCAAAGCATTTACAAAACCTGTTTTTTGACTTGAAAAGTACCAAGAAAGTCTCATCCTTTGTAATGGTGCAGGTAATTGCTGAGGAAGTCAAAAAAGACTATTTGTCTACACAGACTTAAAAACATGCTGCGGGATATCATGGTGTCTTGTGGGATCAGCATAATGCTAAAATAAAAACTATCCTAGTACTTCAAAACTTTTTTTCCCATATATAACTTGCATATATTGTCATTCAGGAGCTACAAGCATTGAAAAATATGAACTTCGTACCAACACATGGACTCCAGTTGCAAACATGAACGGACGAAGATTACAGTTTGGAGTTGCAGTTTTAGATGATAAATTGTTTGTTGTTGGTGGCAGAGATGGACTGAAAACACTGAATACTGTGGAGTGCTACAACCCTAGATCAAAAACTTGGAGTGTAATGCCACCTATGTCCACTCATCGTCACGGTCTTGGTATGTACAGTTCTGTAAAGGCTGATTGCATATTTTTTAAAGGTTACCTGTTTTAGGACTGGTCAAAACAACATTCGGAAGTTAAGTTTAGGAGGGTGGAAATTTTGTTTTAATGCCAACTGCTTATTCAATGTCTTTTCTCCTTCAGATTGTATTGAAGATTGTATTTGGTAGCATTAGCTACCAAAAGAATTTTTTTTGTTGGTTTTTTTTGTTTGTTTGTTTTGGTTGGTAGGTTGGGTGTTTTTTTGTTTTGTTTGTTTGTTTGTTTGGGTTGTTTTTGGTTTTGGGTTTTTTTGGTTTTTTGTTGTTGTTTTGGTTTTTTGGGTTTTGAGTTTTTTTGTTTGTTTGTTTTGGTTGGTAGGTTGGGTGTTTTTTTGTTTTGTTTGTTTGTTTGTTTGGGTTGTTTTTGGTTTTGGGGTTTTTTTGGGGGTTTTTTTTGGTTGTTGTTGTTGTTTTGGTTTTTTGGGTTTTGAGTTTGTTTGTTTGTTTGTTTGTTTGTTTGTTTTTTGCGGTGCACACTGGACTGTCACTAAGAAATTCTGATCTTTATTCCTCTTATCCAGAAGCGATTGTTTTTTCATATCTGTATTTTAGGAGTAGCTGTATTGGAAGGTCCCATGTATGCTGTAGGAGGACATGATGGCTGGAGCTACCTGAATACAGTAGAAAGATGGGATCCACAGGCTCGTCAGTGGAACTTCGTAGCTAGTATGTCAACTCCCAGGAGCACTGTTGGTGTAGCAATATTAAATGGAAAGTATGTGAAGGCAATTTCTGTTTTCAAATTTAAAATCTCATTATTTTAATGTAATTACAGGACCATCCTAAATGACTATTAATAATTTCTCTTGATAGATACCAGTTGGTAGCATTAATAGCCAAGTTTCTTCATTCACAGAAAAGATATTGTGCTGGGTCAAGCTTCTCCGCATCACTACATCTGTATGCCAAGTGTTCTAGTGCCCTCATCACCCTACTGGCCGTCAACTGGACTTGCTCCAGTATGGCAAGATCCTTCTTATACCAAGAACCTGCTGCATTAGAGTATGAAATTTGGCAGAAAGTATTCCTCTTGTATTCCAGCCATTCCCCAGAAATCAGAGGGACTGGATGCAGCTGGGCCTAATTTCTGTTTATAACCAGTTCAGCACTGTAAGTCTGGTTGCAGTCAATACTTTCACAATCACAGATCCACAAACAGTGTGGTTTATTGAAGCTACAGAAATGCAGATTCAGAGTTGCTGTTGATGAATGCCCTTATACTAAGGCTAACCAATGATTAACTAAGCTAAGTTAGCAATTCAAACTAAATTAACAAATTCAGTTTCTCACCCTTAATTAAGCTTAGTTTCACCTGGGTATGCACCTACACAGCTGGAGATGCAATTCTTATTAAAGAAGTGCCTCTGCTTTGGGGGTGGAGAGAGGAGTAAGTCATGTTTTGCCGGCATGACTACAGGAATACCACAGTAGACAAAGATACTGATTTACTGAGTAGTACTGTGGTTGTGGAAGAATATTTACACTCTATTATCCACGAATTTGCACTTCCTGCTTATGTGCTGTCTGATGCATCTCCCTTGAGCTATTTGAATGCTGTCAGGTAAAAAAGGTTTTTCACACTTTTTTTATTTTGGAAGCCTAGTCACTGGTAAATTAGTACTGCTGAAAGGCACCTACAAAGGGTTTTGTGAGATCTGGGATGAGTCCAAGAATGAGTGGAAATGCTCACTACTTCCTACAGGAAGGAGGGATGAACTTGAACAACCAGCAAGCAGAGTGCCTTGGCTGCCTTGAAACTGCAGTCTCAGATACCTAAGTTAGGTCTAAAGCTTGCTATTTATCCAGCAGAGGGTCCCAGGTGTGATGAAAAGCACCAGAATTAGAGCCTCACATTTCCCTATTATTATAGAACATTGCCTGGACTCTTAATGGAGGCAACAACAAAAGATCACTACAACTGACAACTTTAAAATGCATGCAGCATTTCAGATGCAGGAGCAGTAACTTCTGCACTTTCCTGTAATGTCTGTGTAACTTGGTAAGTTTCAGATGGTTGGATCAAAACCTTCATATAGAGAAATTAATATGTCTCTCTCCATGTCCAGAGTGTGAAATCACTGTGTAAGTGATAAAAACTCTCTCATGTTTCGAGGGAAGGTAAAGTTGGGAGATTCATAAATGTTATGTTGCATAAAGGATTGATTGTAGTCATGATTTTAGTTTGTGGAACTGCAACAGAGTTTACAGTAACCTTCAGTACATTCCTTACCTTAAACAAGTTGTATTGCAAAACATAGAAACTTCCATGGAATGTTTTTAACGCATATTAAAATAGTTACTGAGAAGGACTAGATCAACCATATTTACAAGATGTTTGTATTTAAGTTCCTTGGTCAGTATATTTAAAAAACCAAACACTAGTATTACCCAAACTGAGGACATCTTGAATAGTGCTTCATGGTAACTGTTGTAAATTGTTCACACTACCATTATATGCAGTATCTAATGTTTATTTGATTATTTAGCCACACTTAGGCTCTAAAAATATTTTGTTAATGTTATTTGAGGTGATCTCGTACTGGATTTTACTTCTGATGCATTGCTTCCCTTTTAGAATGGCTTCTGTGTTCCTACTTTTCCAAATTATAGCGCTGGGCATGTCTGCTGCTATTCCTAGGTTGCTCAAAAGCTCTGTTCATAAACTCTTTATCAAGTTTGATTATTTGATTAGTTTTAAAGGTTCATCAGTGATTGAGTCCTCCTAAACCCAATTTTTTTCATTCATTTCAGCCCTTCCAAATAGTTGAAATCCTTTCTTTGTACCAAATGCTAGAAACCTTTTTGTTAGGACTAAGCAAGTTGGGCCACCTAGTGGGTGTGAGGGATTTAAAGTAGTGCTGTCAGTCATGAACTAAAACCCAGGTCCAGAAAAGCACTTGAATGCCTAAGATGAGGCAGGGTAGAGGTGGTGCATGCACAGATCCACTAATGAATTTGTCCTTCTGACTCAGCAAATCATGCACGTAATTTTGAAATTATTAGTTATAGCATAGGTTGGAACATAAATGCTGTGTAAGATATTCAATTTTCTGTAAATTATTGTTATTATGCATTGATCGTTACAATAGGAAAAGATTGGAGCAAAATCTTTCCTGAGTTTTCACAACAGAGCAGTCTACTGAAAGTTGAAAGTCTCCGTCTAAACCTCCCTTTTTAACAAACTTGGAATCCTTCATGTTTCAGTAGAAACTGTGTTATTCAGACAAAATTTATTGTCTTCTTTTTTTTTTGTTTTACTTTGTAGGCTTTATGCAGTTGGTGGTCGGGATGGAAGTTCTTGTCTTAAGTCAGTAGAGTGTTTTGATCCTCATACAAACAAATGGACTCTCTGTGCTCAGATGTCAAAAAGAAGAGGTGGTGTAGGTGTAACCACCTGGAATGGGTTCTTATATGCAATAGGTGGCCATGATGCTCCAGCATCCAACTTAACATCCAGGCTGTCAGACTGCGTAGAAAGGTAATACCCTGATGAAGGCATATCCTCCTATGGGATTCTAATAGTGCTACTCTACAGATTTATGGAAAGAGCTGTAAGTAGAAACCAATAAAATAGGTGTGTTATTTTTAGCATGAACAGAGGAAACTTACATATAAAAATATGCTGTTTAGTCATACTATGATTCAAAATGTTACCAGATTATTTAAAGCAAATTCTCCCTAATACAATTCATCTAGAGTATTTTAACAATCTCATTGAATAAATTATGACTGATAACTGAAACAACTTGGAATTTAATGCTTTTAAAAATGGAGCAGATCTTCTTTCATGGAAGAAGTCTGAATCTATTAATATAATAACTTTCAAAGAAGTTAACAATAAGGTTTTGTGGATCTTTTTATATCTAATTTTTTCTTGTATCCCCTAATGACAGTGGGAAACTGGCCTGTAATTCAGTCATTCCTAAATTGGTACATCCTTATGTAAAGTGATTAATGAATGACTGTATCACAAATTGCAGAAGCACATGTGAGCCATAAAATAATTTTAAAAGATAGTAAATACTTCATAATTCACTGTATTAAATCTTCACTGGCATTTTAGGTATTTCTGAACTATGTTTTCATTCTCTCCCTGCTCCACCACCACCAGTTGTAAAACTTTTCTTCTTCCCTGGTGTCTCTTTGTCTCTCTGCCTACCACGGCCGGCACGGGGAGGTGACCCCGGGCTGGCAGGAGGGCAGAATTCAGACTAGACTGAAAAAGCCGGCTATGCTACCTGTGGTCCTCCTTTTGGCTAGCCGTTGGATCCCTCTAGGGCGTGCAGCACATCCACAAAGCGTTTGGTTTGGACCCTCGNACCCTGGTATCTCCCAACATTTACAGTAAGTCTTCATTGCTCATATTCTTTTACTAAATTTATTAACGCCAGGAGATATGTTTCACCATTCACCCCCCAAAAACCCCAAACAAACAAAAAACCACAAACCAAACCAAAAAACATCACAAAAAAAACACCACAAAAAAAACACCACAAAAAAGCTGTAGTTTTCAAACTTTCAGAGCCCTAGTAGACCGGGAAATACAGTGTGGCCCATAGTCCTTAACATGTGAAAGTTGCACTAAAAAGACCCCAGAAAGGTTTGCAGATAGGATGCTACTTCTTAGCAAATACCAAATTTTCAGGGCAATACAGATAATCGGAAGCCCAAGAGAAGCAATATGTCTGTGTATTTTTCTACATCAGTGTTCTCTGAAACAAAGTTACAGAACTCATGGCTTTAATAAAAAGAATCATCTTATAATGCATTTTGTCCTTGCTCTTTAAGCGAGTTGAAATTGAAGACCATCAAATTCATGGAACTAGTTCCTTGAAAAAAATTAAAGAATTAAGGAATATTAATTTAAAAGATCTGTTTTTTATAACCACACTAAGCTTCTGAATTATATTTTGCAATAAAAGTTGCTATTCCCAGATAAATACAATTGCTTATAAATTATAAAATAATTGGGAAAGTAATTTCTACATGTAGCTTACTAATCACTGTCTTCTATTTGCGTATGTGCTTCAGGTAGTGTTTTCGTGTTACAGTTATGCTTGCATGCATTTGTGTAATACTTTGACTAGAGAACAGCAAATAAAATTGTTAGAGCTCTTTGTATCTATGCTCTCCGTGCAAAAAAATTAAGACTAGCATCTTTCAAACTTGTTTTTAGCAAGTATGAAATTAGAATGGCCTCTTAGCCAAATAATTATTTTCTTTGTGTAGTTCTTTAGAGCCTTCAGAGCTCTGTAATTACATCAGTTCTGCTGTAAGCATCTGTAGTCTTAAAAAATATTGTGTCTTTCAGTCAGATTAAAATATATTCCTTGACATAAGCATAGCATGGAATCTCCTATGTAATTCTCAGTTTGACTTGTAAAGAATGTTGATAATGTTCTAGACCCACACAATGTTTTTCATTAAACCATCTGCTGTTTACTGTGCTGATACTTCTGTTTTCAAAAGTGTTGTAAATTGTCTTAAGGGTTTTGCATTTCCCATAGAATTTTCTCAGACTGTTTTGGGGGTCATATTTTTGAAATTGGTAATCATAGTAATGGTAATCTTAGTACCAAACCCAATTTTACCAGCCTGTGCTTTGATATACAGTAGTTACCACTTAAAGCAAGCACTTGCTCTACTGTGGCATAGCAGCAGAACTGTTTGCAGCACAGTATGTTTAGATATACAAAATGTAGTAAGAACAGCTGTATGTCTGTATTACTGTTTGGAAAGCAGCATGAAGTAGGTATCTGGCTAGTAGTGACTGTGTTACCAGATGACTAAAGAAACTGTTTCAAAGGGAGGGGAATTGAGGGGGGAAAGTCCTTTGAAATTAACACCCAAATCTGTACTGTCCTGTTTTCTACTACCTTGAGAGCATCAATTCCAGTACACTTTTTTTGTTGTTGTTGAATTTTGGTAACAGTTTAAGAGAATAACACAAATTATCTTTTAGGTATGATCCCAAAACAGATATGTGGACTGCTGTGGCCTCTATGAGCATTAGCAGAGATGCAGTGGGAGTGTGTCTTCTAGGTGACAAGTTGTACGCTGTTGGAGGATATGATGGTCAAACATATCTTAATACGGTGGAGTCTTATGATCCCCAGACAAATGAATGGACACAGGTATAGTTTCTGATCAGACCATACACTACTCTTAATATTGTTATTTCAAATGTGCCTCTTTTTACAAGGAGAATTCAAATACTCTTCTAAAAAGCACTTTCTTACTAGTCTATTGTGACTCTTTTTTTCCTTTGTCTACCATCTTGAGATGACTTATCTTGAACAGACAGTTGTTAATTTCTAATAAACTGCCCTTCTTTCTTTGGCAAGAATATAGCTATTTTCTTTGGCAATTTCAACTACTTTTAATAAAATAGATTGCCACATTCCCCAAACTCTCATAAAGGATTCTGTTTACATGACTTCCCATTCTGAAGATAAATGATAAATGTAGATTAGTTTTAGCTCTAATGTGTCTCTCAACATAGATTTCTTCAAGGTTTTGGTCATTTTTTCATAAATAACCCCTTCCTGAGGTGAATGCTATGTACAGTCTATGCAGCTTTCAGAAAGCCTTTGCCCATTTTTCTTTTTGCAGCTTTAAAATAAAAATAATTCTTCAGTTGATGCTCAGAAACCATTACTGTCAGTTCAGAGCTTGGTTACTTTTACATAGCTCCAGGAATGTGTCTCTGTGTGGGAAGAGCACACACAAGGACATCCTGAGCTGGCTGTCCTTTGGCATCTAATGCCATTTGAGATACCCTCGGGCATCTACATCCACAGAAGGTTGGCAGATACAACACAGAATCTATGGGAGATCAAGGCCCTCCTGGAGTCCAGTTGCAGACCAGGATGAATGTCCAAGCTCATCTGTAATAGCATCAGACACCAGTATTTAGGCAGCTGAATTCTGAACCACCTGAATATGCTATCCTGGTAATAGCCCCAAATTCTTAATTCAAAAAGAGGACTAAACTGCTGTTTATCAAAATCTCTGTAACACAAAAAACTCAGCTGTCCATTTCCCCCCATTTCATGCTGCTGCAAGCTCTTAAAAAACAAGTCATCAAGGAAGCTCATCAGAGTTTGGAGCCTTCACTGCTACTGGTAATTACAACCCTTGGCATTGTTAGTCCTGCTAAAGAAAAAAAAAAATTGTGCCAGAGGACAGAAACTGCTTCTACCAGAGGACAGAAACTGTGCTTCTCACTATTGAATCTAAATGAATCTCACATGTCTAGATGGTGACCATCTGTATGTACCTTTGTATCCTTAGCCTTGGCCCTCTATATCTCACTGAATGCCGTGATCCCAGTACGTAGAATAGTTTCAAACCCTTCCCAGAGGGATTTGGAAATATTTGTGTACCTTCCTTCTCTCTTCTTATGTCAGCACTCTGCCTCTTCTTCACCTTCACACATCTCAAGAGAAGGTAGTGGAATTTTCTCAGGTGAAGGTTGTCAGAGCCACAGACAGCTCTATAAAAGTCTGTTGTTCCTGGGAAAAAAAGAAATATGGGAGTTGGCATAAACAGCCTTTTTCATCTTCAGGATAGTCTCTGTACCACTTGATGTGCTATTCACATACACTGCAATACTATGAAGGTTAAAAGGAGAAGTGGAGTGTTAGAAACTACTGTCCTCTATTCAAGTCCAGCAGAATCGCAGCAGAAAAGGGTCTTGCCAGAAGTAACTTCTGTTTGCAATTAAAGAATAATGACTGGGAAATTTATTCTGATTTCAAGAACTCTTAACAGGATTTTATCAAATAATCAAGTAAAGAGGAGAGGTTGCCCCTATAATTTTAGGCATTTTCTGTTTCTGAGAAATGCATTATTTTGCCACCCTTTACTCAGTTGTCTGAGTATCTAGCTCAGGTATCCAGTTTGTACTAAAACAAAGGTTTCTTTTTCCTGTAATACTGAATCATTGAAATTATCAATAAGAATTGCTTGATGTCCTTAGGCTTGCTATTGTTTTCAAAGTGCTTCACTCTGTCATATAAAATATCTTTTCATTTTCTGTGTGTTTGTATACAATTTCGGACCGATTTGTAAGTCATGTTAACAGAGCATGGGTGATATTGTCACTCTGCTGCAGCCATATAATTGGAGGGAAAAATTATTTAAAGCTGACTGCATTTATCTCACGGATGGTTTATTTGTTTGTTTGCTTACAGGTTGCACCACTGTGCTTAGGAAGAGCTGGAGCATGTGTTGTGACTGTAAAACTCTGAATTATTTTCTCTGGGAAGGTGACATTCTCCTGCGTAGACTCAGAGGATTACTTTTTCCTCAAGCAAACTACCAGTGCACCAATAAACACACCAGGTGCAGGATATCTACCACAGCAAAGTGTTTGGTCTGAAGCTGACATGAACATGTTGTTCTTATGGACCAATATTAAGCACTTTTTAAAAGCTTATCTTTGTTACGCATCTGTTACAAGAATTCTACTTGTAAGAAAGTCAGCTGCAACCTGCCAGTTGTCAGCAGAGGACTTCTCTTTAGGAAGCTCTAAGAAAATGAATGAACTCGCTATAATAATCAAATGTTATGGATCCAGGGCCTTGATTTCCCCAAACATGCAGAGCAATGATGCTATAAATGGATGGATATACTTTGATATAATTGGGTCTATCTCTGGGTGAAACAAGTTATAGGATTGGATCCATAGATTTAATTTGCCTGTAATAAACACGTTTGGCTATAGGTATCTGATGGACTACAAGGCAGGCTGACAAACCAATGCAAACTATTGTAAATGGCAGGTGTAATGCCTCCCTTGGAAATGAAGTTGTGTATTTGGTGAATCTATTGCACTTTTTATCATCATTCCTAGTTTAGAGAACTTTTTATTTAACCAAAGCCTTATTTTAAATATTGTCTTATGCTAACAGAAACCTGCTATTTAATAATTTCTGACAGATATTTTTGACATCCAGTGTACTGTTTGGATTTTCAAAGTTGTTATGCAAGATGCAGAACATCATACCTTTTTCTCTGCTTTGGTTCTTGTATTTACTTTGCTATTTGTATGAGTTATTGGAAGAATTCTAAAGTGTGATTAACAGTTAACCAATTTAAGTTTAATATTTGCACTTTGGAATTTTTGAAGCATTCCATTACATCTAACTAATTACATTTTTACATGAGGCTTTGCACTACTATGAAAAGTATAATTTTGTAAGATGAAGAAATTGTCTGTCTTTCCTGTAAGGTTATTTAAAAATGTAAAAGGCCCAATCCTGCAAGACGCTCAACTGCCACCATTTAAGCATGTTCAGCATTTTACAGGAGAGTGACCTGTGCCTCGCAGGACTGTATCAAGTTAGTTACCTTATTTAACAATTACCTAATTTTTTCAGATACTTTGTAATTTGCCTTTCTCGAGCCCTCTGCTGTTACACCGAATTGCTTTGAACGGTCTAAATGTTCTCGGGAGTAGCCTTTTTGTATTTGCTTTTACGTGCCTTGTCCCTTACGTTTCCCAAACAGCACCGCGCGTGAAAAACGGGAAGATGTGTTTTCATTGAATGTTTTGGGGTTGTTTTGTTTTTTTTTTTTTAAGTTTGAAGTGCCCTATACCCAAAGTCCTTTGTACATTTGTAATTTTAAACGTGTGTTTTAACGCTCTCGGCGAACTATTTATTGTTTTAAAAGAAATCGGTGACACTTTGTGATGAAGCTTTGCAGTTGGAATACAGCTGATCTCAAGAGGCTTTGCTGGCGGATGTGTGCCTTTATTCCTCGCTTAGAGCCCGTTCTGCGTGCCTGCGATCTAAAAACACTCCTTTTCCTCTGAGTATTGCCCGTACCCCGCTCTGGGAACCGCGGCCTCACGGAGAGCTCCTCCCGCCGGGGCCGGGGCCGGGGCCGGGGCCG
>VZTI01001133.1:263549-337965 GCA_013397865.1 Struthidea cinerea | reverse complement strand
GGGCGGGCGGGCGGTGCCGCTGGCGGCCTGTGCACGGGAGGGAGGCGCGGCGGGAAGGGCCGCCAGCGAACGGCGGTGGGGGGCCTGGTGTGCCTGCACTCCCGTGTTTGTTTTCTTTCTCGTGGATTGACTTCGGGTGAAAGGCAGCTTAAAGGTCATGTAGTTCCAACGCCTCTGCGATGGGCAGGGACATCTTCCACTATCCCAGGTTGCTCAGGGCTCCATCCAGCCTGGCCGTGTACGCTTCCACGGATGGGGTGTTCGCAACTTCTGTGGCAAACCTGTTCCAGTCCCTCGCCACCGTCACAGCAAATACCTTCCTCTCAATAAGTAATCTAAGCCTACTTTCTCAGTTTGAAGCCGTTCCCCCTTGTTCTGTGACTGCATGCCCTTATAAATAGTCCCTCTCCATCTTTCTTATAGTTTCCCTTCAGGTGCTGAAAGCCCACAATTAGGTCACGCCAAAGCTTCGCTTCTACAGGCTGAACAATCCCAGTTCTCTCAGCCTTTCCTCATAGATGGAGAGGTGCTCCATCCCTCAAATCATTTTGGTGGCCCTTCTCTGGACTAAGATTTTATGAATTTTTTTTTCAAAATCAAACGTAATTGTCAGATGTAGTTTGTGAGTGTGGTATGTGGTGGTTGTATTTTTGCCGTTCTTGTGAGTAGAATGCAGATTCAGGGTGAGGAATGCCTCAGTTTACATTGACCCAAAAGAAGGGATACGAGCCTGTGGCAGACTTGAGCAAGCCTGACAGGCATTTGGTGGACACCAGGTGTTGGTGTTTATCTTATGACACGTAGGGATATAAGTCACGATAGCAAGCTGTGAAACAAGTTTGTGGGCTTTATCTTACACCCAAGTTACAGAAAAATATCTGTGGATAGTGTGAAAGGAAAACGACATTTAGAAATTTTATCAGTTGGAAATCAGAATCTCTTTCTACAGTGTGTTGCTTTGAGATCTTAGCTTTTAAGACCCAGCAATTCAGAGTAACAAAAAGAGTGCTTCTTAAAGAATAAATGTTGAGCCTTCTGTGTTTTACAAACTAAGGATGCTTTCTGGCCCCAGACTTTTCCATTAAATTTAGACAACTATTAACATTGTGGTCTTTGAACTAGAAGGGGAGAGTCCCATGCAATTTTTTTATTCTTGTAACTAAGAGGCAAAAATAATACTTTTGATAGAGTCACAGTTCTCTATGCGGACACCAGAAACTTGAGTTTATTCCACTCAAATTGAAAGAACTTTTAGGTGGGATTTTGGTACTTTGGTGCATTGGAATCACGCAGAAGTTAGTTTGGATTGTTTGGGGGGTTTTTTACCTCCACCATACTCAGTTGCTAACATACTAGGAAGTTGTAGTATTTTTATATGCTTACGATTTTAAGATGTATCATTTCCTACTTTTTTTTTTCCCCCCAGCAAGTATTCAGTCTGTATGAAAAAGCTTGGTCTGGTTCCCCTGTGCAGTTTACTTGGCAGAAAACTTTAGGAAATTTTCTTGCTGTAACAGGGTAAGATTGCGACTATTTATTGCATTTGTCCATCAAAATTACTGATAAAGAAAGGGAATTATTCTGTATATTAATCTTTTTTAGAGGTGATCGTGCTGTGAAAATTTTTGATCGTCATGGTCAGAAGAGAAATGAAATCAGCCTACCAGGGTAGGTACAAAGATAGGTTTAAATATTTTGTTGTTGTTGTTGTTTTCTTTAAAAATGCTTCTCTTCTGGTAGGATACTTAGACAATGTGAGAAATCTGTAGGAAGATATACTATCTCTGGTGAACATACCTGGAAGAGAAGACAAATTATGTCATTAAAATGTAAAAAAAAGACCTCTCATATTAAGAAGGATCATAATGAGGTTGTGTACAATACATCCTTGCATTCTTGCTGCTGTTGATTTTCTAACAGTTTGTTATCATGGCTTTGCTGAGGAAAGATACTCTTTTGGTTTAGTGCTTCTGTTTGCATCAGTGGCATGAATGAACACATTTGCATTGTTGCTTTAGGTCGAGATGATACTTCTGAAGTGAGTAATTTTTTTTCCAGCTTATCACACTTTGGTTCACATCAAAGAGTGGTATGGGAGTGTACAAACTGTATTTTTTCAGATTAAATTTTAAAAGTCATGTACTTCGGAAGATACATCGAACTTCTTAAAAGTTAGGAACACATAGGAACAGGCTGGATATGAACCAGGGGAAACTTCCCTAGGGAAAAATGGTGTGACATTGGGTCATCATACTGGTTTGCTCAATAAATACACTTTTATTGGGTACCATTACTGCTTCATGTAGTTTCATTTGTGTACTGCTCATCTCTTCTTAGCACTTTAACTGCTCTTAAGTCATCATGGAAGTTTTTATTTTAACTATGTGATTAATTTTGATTAAGATAATGCCCTTGGTCAAGGCAAAACTTGCACTAAGTCTTTAAGACTGAAACCCCTAGTCAGGAGTACTACTTTAATTTCCAGATCGTCACTTACGTAGCCCTGTGTTATTGGTAAATATGAGCCAGAATCACTTACGTCCCCAGGACATCTAGAAATCCAGTTTTTGCAGTTCATGGTAGTTGCCACCTTGCACTAAACCAAGAGATGCAATTCTCGTTGTCTTTACCAGACTCACTTGTATTTCACTGACCATCACATCTTGCTGTTTGGGTTAGGTGTCATTCATAATATGGGCTGGCTGTGTCAGTCTCCTTGGCTTGGTAATATCCATGGCCCAGCTCTTTCTGTGCAGTGTTTTGCACAATGTATGAGAAATGCACATTCTTTCCGGAAAACTGTACAAAGTGAGGAAAGCTGCGTGGAATCAGAGGTGTACCACCAGAAGAATAATCCCAACTCTGAATAGCCTCTAACAAACCAGAACCTTACAGAGGACTTTCACTGTCTCTTGAAAATCAAGGTGACAGTATTTCAAGTATTAGAACGTCGGTAGCAGTGCCTTTTATGACCTTCCTCTCAGCCCTGTCATTTCAATGAGATTTGAGGAAAAGTGGGGTTGCTATAAAACTAGTTTACAGATAAATTTGCAATATGTCATGGGTTTGCAGGGGAGGGAAAAGGAAGGATAGGGACTTGGCTGCATAGTTGTGGCTGTTTCTGTGCACTTACAAACGCATTTTAACATTCTTAGTGATTTTTTTTCTTTTCTTCAGTAACTGTATTGCTATGGACTGGGATAAGGATGGAGATACTTTAGCAATAATCACAGACAAATCTAGCACCATATTTCTGTGGGATGCAATCACAAACAAAACAAGCCAAGTAGACAGTGGCATGAGGTAAGAAATTTTTTTTTAATGTGTATTAACGACTGGGCCCACTGTGACTTGTTGATGTGGAGGCTATATTGCAAGATCATCTTTTTATTGGAGACCTCATAATATATATACTAATTAAACTAATATGCTACAGTTTGTTGCTAAATTATTGTTTATGTGATTTGCTGCTTTTGAAGTGTTTGTTGTGGATGGGGATTTTGGGTTTTACAGGGCGTTTGTTTCTTTTTTGAGTGTCATCAGTGCCAAAGTCTCTAGAGAGCTTCTCTTCAATGTTTTCACTTTGTGGTAGCAACAAGGATGGATGAATTTTTTGTGTGTCTGCACTGGCTATTCTTTGTCCTAAGTCTTTCACACCAGCTAAAGGGAGCTTAAAAGTAAGGGAAGTGATATCAGTGGTGCAAGGTTTTATTTTTTGCTTAAATTTATAAGGGGGCTAAAATGCTATTCACAAAGTAGACTGGTTTAGGATAGAAGGCGGTATCTAAGGTTCAAAGGCCTTACCTTTCTGAATTTGGCCACAGACTTTAAACTCTTCTGGGGTCTGCATAACAATCAAGCGTTGGGTTAACGAATAAGCTTGGTTTAACAATTGGCTTCTTTGAGTCTGTTCTGCTAAACTCTCGCATTCTACATAAACATTCTTCCTGTCGGAAAGAGAGTGGAAACAACTTCATCCTGTGTTTGTTAAGACGTATGTTATACACATGTTATATTGTGTGAATGAATAGACCATATTGTACCATTTTCATGTGTGAACAAATACTATGGGGAGAAGAGTAACCTACCAGTATGCAGGCAAAAAAGAACATAGAAGGTACTTAACAGAATGGAGTCTGCAGTTAATTGCAGTTCCTTTGTGATATTTCTGTCTAATACTGGAGGTAAATTGCTTAGTGGAGGCAGTCTTGCTCAAGCAGTATATATCAATGGATGTCCCTAATCTTTTTTTTGTCACAGTGTTAGCACTAAGACATAAACACTGTGATAATCAGGCTTTTCTGGTATCCTCCCCTTTTTGAAATTAGGAGAGCACCCTCATATGCAAACCAAATATGTATTGGAGGTCATTTAGCATGTCAATATCTCAAATTTCTTTCAAATTCTTTTTCATGCCTACACTGAAATGTAAAAAGATGGGAGGGACCGTGCTAATTAGAAAATTCTGGTTTAATTTTTTTTTGCGTTGAGGCTCTTTGTTTTTTAATATTATGTTTTTAATATTATCTTTATAGCCTTAAGTATGCATCAAAATAGGCTTTGCTGTATCTGAAACTTGCAGTTAAAATAGATCTTTCTAACTTCTTTATTACATTGCCTAGAACCAGACCTACTCACTTTTGAGTTGGCTAAATGCATAGAGTTATTGAGGTAGAAAAAAACAATAGAAAAAGTGACTGGAAAATTACCAGTGATTCCATCAAAGACTCTTGATGTTTGCAGACACATTTCCATTTGTACAAGTCATGTTATATTACCTCATACAAATTTTTATTACTTTTACTATCTTGTGCATACTTAAATAATTCTGATATTTGTGGAGAACATTTGCTTAATTTAAAAGTTCTCCTTGGTCTGTGTGACTTACAGAAATTAAAGACAAATGCAAAATGTCTTATGCAAAATATTTTGATGTATGAGCATGTGAAAGGAATCTCTATTATACAAAGTAAAATTTTTCTTTCTTGTAGGGATGCAATGTCTTTCTTGTTATGGTCTCGAGTTGGAACTTTACTTGCTGTTGGAACAACAAAAGGAAACTTACTCATATATAACCGTCAGACTTCTCGCAAGATTTCTGTTCTTGGTATGGATTGGTTTGAAACTACTCTGGCACACGTGCAAGTGGAATTTTGCTAATATACATAGTTTCCTTTTCAGTTCTCTGTATGAACATGCAGATAAAAAATGTGCTCGTACTCAACTTGCACCTTCTGGTTTGGTGTACTCAGAGTATTTTTATGGTATACTAAGTTAAATATATATACAAATACCTAATACTGCCTTACTGCCTCATGGGAGACCTGTATTATCTTTCTTGCAAAGGATTTGTGTGGTTGTTCATGTTGCTAAGTTACTCTTTCTTACCTGCTTAGAGTACCTCTGGGCATAAAGGCTAAGGATATAGCACAATCCCCAGAAATGTGATGCAAAGCAGTGGAAGAACAGGGGCTGCACTGTTTTGTATAAGGTCAAAAGACTTCCATCTGAGAGCAGAAGATTTTTTGAAAAAAGGCTCTTGCTCTGACAGGTTGTTTCGCATTCTGACAATCTGTGTTTGGCCAAATGGAGTATATTTGCATCACAGATGTTTTTGTGATTGTGTTTGATTTGTGTTGTATAGGTTTATTTCTTTTTCAGGTAAACACACTAAGAGGATTACTTGTGGATGTTGGAGTATTGAAAACCTCCTTGCTTTGGGTGGTGAAGACAAAATGATTACTATAAGCAATCAGGAAGGGGATACTATAAGACAGGTAGTATTTATAATGCACATTTGATTTTAAGGTGTACATTAATACTCCTGGTTCCCAAGAAAGCTGAGACCTATGGGAGCTTGTGCCTTTTGAACCCCAGTGCTTTCAAGGACAAGCAGCTTTCTTAATATATATTTTATGCTAACATGTCATTAAGATCCAAACTGAGGTCATGTTTTCTCTAACGATTTTCTTGGTGTTGGTACTAAATGCAGTAACAACTTTGTCGTTATGCGAAGTTGTACAGGAATAATGCAATTATTTATCATCAGTATGTGTTACATTAACTGTTGATTTCTCAATCTGAATTTCTTTCTTGCAGACTTCAGTCAGCTCAGATCCCAGTGACTTGCAGTTCTCAGTTATGAAGACTGATGAAAGAGTGTCAACCAGGGAAAGCACAGTAAGAAGTCACTACAAAATACTGTAGTTCAAGTGGGAGTAATCTAACAGGATAACTCAATGTGATCTGCTGCCTTTTCTTCTGAGGAAATGGAGCTGACTTCTGTAGGAGAAAGTGTTGAATATGAGCTGTGTGTTCTGCTGAGCTTGCATTTACATTTGTGAACCACTGGCTCACACAGGGCAGTATCCTGAAAATCTCTTCCGCTGTTGATAAAGATTCAGAATTCAGATCCATGGGATTCTTAAGGATTATTCAAATTCTTAAATCTCACCTTTTAGAGAAGATATGGGGCCTTACTTTGAAGTTATGCCATTCTTCTTATGTTAATTTTTCTTTTCATTCATTGGCAGGTAAGTGCAGTAGTTGGCAAGAGGACTCTCTTCCTTTTTAATTTGAATGATCCTGATAACCCAATTGATCTGAAATTTCAGCAGCCTTATGGCAGTATTGTAACCTACAAATGGTGAGCAGAACTTTCTTAATTAATTATTCTAGTATTAAGTAGCTGAGTATTTTCCAAGTAGTTCTAATAAATGCTGGAAACAAAATCATCTATCCCTTGCTCAGACTGGATTTTTCTTGGATGTATTGTAGATTTTTCAGTAATTTTTTTCCAAACACAAAGTAGTCTACATTTTGTAACTGTTCTACTTGATGATTCAATAGCTGCACAAACAGTATTTTCCAGCAGAATCACTGTTGGTATGCTCAGCTTCAAACGCTAATGTGTTGCTGTCTTGACAGAAGATTAAACTGAGGGGTTTATGGGTTGTTTTCTGTTTGGATGAGTAACTGATGAAAGAGCTAGGGGTGGAGTTGTGTCCTTCACGTGTTTTTTTGGTTTGCAAAGCTGTGCGAAGTTCTTGTAGCCTCCTTATTCTGCAATACCCTTGGTAATGTTCCTATGAAGAAAACCTAAGCTAGAAGTTTCAGATCTGTACCGGAAAAGTAGCTGTACTATTTCTGTATCTTTGAATCATTACAGCTTGTCTTTTAATGCCTGTTCAGTCAACATGGAATTGACATCCTTTACACTACAACTCTAAGAAAACCTGAAGCTATGTGCTTCTTAGTTTATGACCGTGTGTAACAAGGCATACCTGGGCTTTTTCCCTTGCAATGATTTTTCTTGGAATTCAGCTCATGAGATATTGTTTGAATTCATCTTTACATGCTGTAACTATTTGTGCCTTAACCTCATTTTTCCTAATTGACACTATGAAAAGTAAACAGAATATTCACAAATACAGTTTGTTGCTTTGGTACTTCCACTGTGTTTGCAGTAACCATAAGGGCACAGTGACTGGCATTATTGTTGATGGGATCACATTGGCCAGAACTTTGAAATAAAAGTTGCCATCTTTTGGTATGCTTATTTCAATGAAGATACCAGAAATCTTTCTCCTGGCATCACTGCCATGTGTGCAGCCTGCTGAAAATAAAGTGGCATTATAGAATGCAGGAGAGAATAAAGATGACTTACGAGTTTACTGGGCACCAACATGGTTCTGTCCTTTAAGGACCTTTGATAGTTTTCCCTTAACCTATTTTATATTATACGGTTCAACATGATACATATAAATTCCCCTAATTTGTTTATTTTTCCTGTTACTGGTAGGCATTGACAGTATCCCAGCAGTCTGAAAGAACATGCTTTTTGCATATTGCATTAATAGGTCTCTTTTCTGAATTGTTGCTTTTTTGTAACAGGTATGGTGATGGCTACATTATGATTGGTTTCTCACAAGGGTGTTTTGTAGTCATTTCTACGCATATTCGTGAAATAGGACAAGAAGTCTTTCAAGCTCATAATCATAAGGATAATCTAAGCAGCATTGCTATATCACAGTCATTAAACAAAGCTGCATCATGTGGAGACAATTGGTAAGTGGTAGTTTTATAGATAAAGAATAGAATTAATCTCCCAGAGCTGTAGCTACTGGTCATTCATGCTATGCTTCCTAAGGCTTCAAGGCTCCCGAAGAAGTGAGTTTAGAAAAGGCAAGATGAATTGCTCTGTGGAACTGCTGCTCTGCGTAGAGTTAGGAGAAGCTATTACGGATAAAAATCTCTGCAGCTGTAATTAATATAATTAACAAAAAGGAATTTAAACAAAACAGAAATTAACTTTAGTATAAATTATTCCATTTGATTTATTCTTTTTCTGTTATCTTGCTTGGCTACAAAAAAGTCCAAATTTCTTTACTAAGATTTATTGATTGAGCATAAGCAGCTGCTTAACAACAGGAGAAAAATTATTTTAAATCTCTGCTGAGTATGTGGATACCTGATATCCTCCTCTCTGGTGTTTGGTCTTACCTGCAGTCTAGACAAAAGTTGGAAAGTGTGAGCAATTAAGGAAAAAATAATTAAATACACTGGAGTTTTTTGAGAATGTTTTGTGCATACGATAGAACAGCTCCTTTAGCTCCTCATCTGCTAATCCCTGATTCTGTGGTATCTGAATTCTTCTGCAGAAGAGGAGCTGTGTCATAGAGGAGTCAAACTGTTCTCTCTGTCCTCAGCTCTGTGTAGGACCAAGTGCTGATTTATGACAGTTGCACATCAAGAGTGGTATAACTGTGGGCAAAACATGGTGCAACTTCAAGCAGTTGAGCTATTGTACAATAAGGGTTATTTCTTTAAGGAGTGGATTAACATACATTGAGTGACATGACAGCATAAGGAAGCTTTCACTCTGTCCCTTTTATATGCAGCAGGATTGAAAGTATTTTTTGCATCTGTGTTTCAAGCCTTATGTGTCCATCAGTAATGTGGTTTTAAACTAAAATGCTGTAACAGATCAAAAGGGAGTAACAGTCTGTGTTTCCCAGCTGTGAATTCTTTCTAATTGGATTTGTGCCTTTTCCTCATATTTCAGTTCTCTGAGCAAATATTTTTGTAGTGTGGTATAGTGATACACTGTTTACAGTGATCAACAATGTGTTGTTTTTTAGGAAATTGAAGGCATTTTGCATTTGTGCTCTCCTTTTTCCTCCATTAAGCTGTCTTGATTGGATTGGGTTTCTTCCAGTTTATGATGACTGGGATTTAGATGGGTGAGAATGACTGACTCTTTATTTTTGTTTTAGCATTAAAATCCATGATCTGACAGATATGAGAGAAATGTACGCCATAATAAACTTGGATGATGAAAACAAAGGTATGTTAACTTTCTCCATGGGGATAAGAATTTTTACTAATTAAGTAAACTGGAATTTTGACAGTGTCTCTGTTTATGGAGTGAAAGTACTGCTATTGGAAAAACTGTGTAAATACAAAATTTTTCAAATACTCCTGCTTTCCCAACTTGTATTTATTAGGTGACCTGTAGCAAAATGGGAGCATATTTTAGCTATTCAAAGTATAGAGAAGTACAGCTCTCAGAATATTTTATCAGTTAGTCTTGTGTGGTTTTGAATCTGTAATAATCTGTAATATTCACATTACTAAAGTAATACACTTAACTGGTTTCTGCTTCTTTCCATTATTTTTTTGGTGCTTTTCAGCATCTCTTGTACTAACATATGATACTTGATCTGTTTTCATCCTGTTGTACAGGACTTGTGCCTGTGGCTTCCAGAACAGTGTTACAAAACTATTTTCTTGAGTAGTGGGTTTCCACCCTTATCTCCTCATGCAGTGTTTATAAATGCTTCAGTTATTGTCAAGTTCCTGGTTGCCTCCAGGATTTTTATTTCTAAGAACCATCCTTTTTTTTTTTTTTTAATAAATTTAGGATATTTTCAGCACAACACTTGCCCTGTTTTCCTTGGAATGTTGGTATTAGTCAGTTAGAATATGGTTTTTCTAATGGCATTTTCAGACACTGAGGAACAAACACCATTTCTGTGTTTAGTACTTACTAATTTGGCAATAAAGGGAATAAGGTTGAATTCTGCTCAGCTGCTCCTGGTATTATGGATCACTTTGAATGTGCTGTCGGAACTGCCAGTGTTGAGAAGAGAAAGAGTATTGATCAGTTTTGTAACGGATCTGTATTTTGATCCAGTGGAAGGTGGGTTGCACCTAGATGGCCTTTTAGGTCCCTTCCGACTCAAACCATTCTGTGATTCTGTGAAGTCTTCACTCTCAGTAAAATGCTATATTAGGAAATTATGTGTTTGATCTGAGTGATTCTAATTAATCTTGGAATTGTACTAATTTGTTATCTTCGAGTACATTAGTACATACGTTCTAGATATTAATTCCTATCATTTTCATAGTAGAGCAAAATAAGTGTTTGTTGGTTACAGTAGTTAAAGGATTATATTTTTTTGCAAAAACTTGTGAATGTTTTAGGTGTAGATCAGATGGCTTGGACAGATGATGGACAGCTGTTGGCAGTATCCACACGAAAAGGATCCCTCCATGTTTTCTTGACAAAGCTTCCAATCCTTGGAGATGCTTGTGCTACACGGATCGCATACCTCACTTCTCTTCTTGAAGTCACCGTAGCAAATCATGTGGAGAGAGTATGATAACCTCTTCCTTTTAAACTTCATGTAGATATAATTAAAGTAAGTATTAAAAGTGGATGAAAATTGTATTATTTTGTTTTGTTTTCTTACAGGAGCTACCAGTCACAGTCTCTGTTGAAGTAGAGCCCAGTTTTGTTGCTATTGGTGTTTATCATTTGGCTGTAGGAATGAACAATCGGGCTTGGTTTTATGCACTTGGAGAGAATAGTAAGCATAAATTTAGTTCTCTTATAACTAATGCAGCATGCTGTCTTATTTTATGAATTCAGTATTGTATTTAGCAGTTCTGGACATTCCACGTTGTACAATAAAAACTTGAATTGCCATATGGTCCTGTTAGGATGGGATAATATTCTTCTCAGGCCGAACTAGTTATGGCAAGGCATTGTAAATAATAGAAATAAAACTTCTCATTTGAGGTATTGATCATGAAATGTAGGCTGTTGCTTACTTGTTTTTTTCACATAATCTTGTTAATCAATGAAGGACTTCAGGCTTTTGAGACATTGTATGTCTGTGTCTTAAAGTACTAAGTTTGGCATAGTACTTGGGAACTATGATCAGAGTTTAAATTCTCAGTTTGGCAGATGTTTGTGTTGTTTGCATGGGATAAGGAAAAACTGGTTATGCTGTGTCCAGATTTTAGATGGTGGATTTAAAACTTTCATGTTTTTCTAAGCATCCCCTTTTTCAGTGACAGTAGATTAATTAAAACTGTAAGAATACTAGTGAGAGTTGCATAGGAGAAGAGCTTCTCTTGTACTTTCTAACCAGTTCTCTGACTGCTAAGAAGAAAGTCTCTTTATGTGTGACTTGTCCCCTCTCTGCTTAGTTGTGAGTTTTTCGCGTCTGCTTACTCAGCTGCAAATTTAGATGATAAGTGAAGACCTATACAATATCAAAATATTTTTACCTTATCTTTTCTGTTTGAATCCTTTAGATGTAAAAAAGCTTAAAGATGTGGAGTACCTGGGGACAGTAGCAAGTATGCACCTTAATTCTGATTATGCTGCTGCTCTCTTTGAGGGTAAAGTCCAGTTGCATATGGTAAGAGCTCTGGCAATTTGGATTGTTGAACCAATGAGTTGATATAAGATGAGCAAGTTAATGTAATTTTAAAAATTAAATAAAATTGAATGATCTTCAGTTAATAGAGATAAAAATTTAAAATTCTTCAGAATAGTTTTGCTGGCTAATTATAATCTAGAGCTGAGTATCTGTAGACTTAGAAATACAACCTAGACTAGAACAGGTAACAAAAACGTTTTCCTGTCAGCTATTTAACAAGTTTTATTTTAAAGGTCTCTGGTAATGTGACAAAAGCAGATGCTGGGTTCTTGAGGAATGCACATGCAAGGTTTTTTTCATCTCATTTTCTTACAGTTTGATACGAGCAACACTATGATACCCTGTTGTTAACAGAGGAGTTTTTCAGTTCATTCTGTTCTTTATATTTAGATAGAAAGCGAGGGTTTGGGTGCTCAGGAAGAACGAGAAACTCGACTTTTCCCAGCAGATGATGATAAATACCAAATTTTGTGCCATGCTTTAACTAGTGACTTCCTCATATATGGTACAGATGTGAGTATTACTTCTTTTTAAAGATTTTTTTAGATGGAATATATTTCTATCTGAATTATTTGGATTACTGCTCATGCTTTTAGCAAAAGAAAAAGTGCATCTGTGATCTTTACAGTGGATTATTTTCTATACAAGAACTTTGAGAAAATACAGTCACAATTGCATCCAGCTTCCTTTACTGTTGAATTTATATGATGTACATTGGCAGGAATGGTTAAGTTTTGCTTTTACTAGTGTTTGTTGTGAAACACTGATTTTAATAGCAGAATTTAATTCTATTGCATTAGTGAGAGGGTTAGAGGTCAAAATGTCTTTGAGATACAAGAAAAAACATAGCACATGCTTGGTGAATTTGTTGATTTAGGTGGTGATGTGAAAAATGTGGACAAAAAGGTACTGGTGTATACAAGCATCATGGCATGAATTAAAGCCTTGACTTGCTACTGAAACCTTTGTCCAAAGAGAATTTTTTAATGTGTTTCAACAAGGATAGGAATTAAGGAGGGCAGAAGAAGATGAAGAAGGATGTGGACATGCTTATGGATTTTTCTGGAGATTTTTCTGTGCATGAGGGTGGTTTTTTGTCCTTTTAATATTTTCTGGCACTGAGAATACAGGGCAGTAATAGAGTTTGGCACTGTAGTATTATGCTCTTTGTGGTATCGACTGGTGTATTGACCTTCCAGAGGAAAGGCAGAACCACTATCTCAGGTTTTATCACTGGTTTAATAACTTGAGTGGTTTTGTAGCAGATGAGGTCTTCCCCACCTCCTCAGTACCTGAACTGGTGCTGGTGAAGTTGAAGTACTAAATTTGCAACCAATCAATTTGATGCATTCAAATTCTATCATTGATGTCAAAAGCCACATTTTTTAAAATATACCTTTAATCACAAATGAGTTTGCTTTTATTCCCTGAGTTAGGTACCTCTCTTTTTAAGAATGTGTGATTCTTCCTTGGAAGCAAATTTTACAGCTTTTTTTTAAGGTTCAGCTTCTCTCAGCAATGAGACAGGCATTTAATTTGTTTAGAGAACTGCACAGTAAACACTTGTCTCCACAAAGCAGAGGGAGATAAATATCAAAACTAATAGAAAACCCCTCAAACCTCTCAAATCCTTTCTTTGCCCCCCAAAAGTTTTTCCTGTCTTACCCAAAACAGGGTGTGAGAAGGAAGCAAAAAAACCCACTCAGAAGTAGTTTTTTTGAACACTCAGTACTGTTAAGATGTAAGACACTACAGCCAAATTACTTATCTGCTCACTACTTACTGATGTAGTTATTAACATTGTCTATTATTTCTTGTTAGACTGGAGTTATTCGTTATTTCTACGTTGAAGACTGGCAATATGTGAATGAATATCGGCATCCTGTCAGCGTGAGAAAGGTTTTTCCAGATCCCAATGGAACCAGAATGGCTTTCATAGATGATAAAAGTGATGGCTTTGTCTATTGTCCAGTAAGTTAGTGTGGGATACCAATACAATATATTTACAAATAGGCTCTTCAACTATATAGTGTTTTTAATAGAAAATGACGAAGATTTTGTCACTCCAGCTTGTATGCTGATAAAAGAAATTGGCAAGGAGGCTTGAAGATAACTTAATGGTAATGTAAGGAAATAAAACCTGTCATACTAGATCACGACAATTTCATTATACTAAGTTCCTGATCAGTAATTTTCAAAAATGTATGTGTTTGTGTATTTAAATACAGATAATCTAGCCAGTTTCACTGCCTCTCCCCATACCTTTTTTTTAAGAATAGTAAATATAATTGATATAATGTGTATTTTCTCCACTTCAAATTTAAACTCCTGTTATTCAGAATCACTGCTTATAAGAAAACTTTTTCTTAGAACAATTTTCCTATTTCTGGACTACTTACATTATTTTTAAAATTTTTAATCACAACTGGGATGAATATTTTGTTTCTCGCCTTAGTCACTTGGTAATAATTTTACTTTTGCATTATATGTAGGTAAATGATAGAGTGTATGAGATTCCAGACTTCTCACCAACCATTAAGGGAATCCTGTGGGAAAACTGGCCAATGGATAAAGGTGTTTTTGTTGCTTTTGATGATGATAAAGTGTACACTTACGTTTTTCATAAGGATGCCATTCAAGGTACCATAAGCTCTTTAAAAAGGTTATTCACTATCTTAGTTAATGAAGTAAAACATGTTCTGAATCTTCATTTGTCTTAAATAAAATGCATATAAAAATAAATAGTACTACAGAAGTTTTCAAGTGCAACTGATAAATAGAAAACTAGTTAGTTTGTAGGCTTTTCTGTAAGGCTTCAAGGCATTTTGGTCTCAACAACTCCATAAGCTTCTTGCTGTTATAATATTTCATTTGAAAGTTACACATTGTGCTTCAATTCTATTTTGAAACATTCATGAGAAAAATCTCAGGATCAGGGTGACAAAACTTGCATCAGAGTCACAAAATTTGTATTCATTTAAAGTGTTAAAGTTGTAAACATAGCCATTTCTGTATTTGCGACAGAGAAACATTGAAATTTACCTACAAACATTTGAAAAAGGACCTTACTGGTTTAGAAGCTTTAAATTCTGTATATTTACTTTACTGAAAGATATGTGCTTGTGTAGTTGCTTCTGACTGCCAGAATTACAGACCTTGAATTAGTGCCCTGCAAATATACATGGTTTCAGCTGCTTGCTATACTTTTTACCATGTGGATTTTTACAAGATGTCTTTTTTTCTTCCTGATCTTTGAATCTAGGATCAAGGATTATTTTGGCAGGTGGCACGGAAGTCCCCTATTCCCATAAACCTTTGTTGTTGTATAATGGAGAATTAACTTGTCAGACTCCAAGTGGGAAAACAAACAACATCTATTTAAGTACTCACAGTTTCCTTGGCAATTTGAAAGACTTTGGACCTGATGTACTGAGACAAATGCTTACTCAGACTCTAATGTTGAAAAGGTACATCTGCATTTTAATTATATTGTGTAAATTGTCCCCTGTGCTTATAGTTCAATACAGCATATCCTGGTGATTTTAAAGTGTCCTGCTGAATATTGATAAATTAGATTGATCTATAAGTTTACATAGCTCTCCAGGCAGACCAAACAAAATAAGTGACCCAGTGGTGATTTGGGCTTTTTTCACTTTCAAGTAAAAGCCTAAAGTCATTTTTTTCAAGACTTACTCGGGGTTTTGTGACAGTGGCTCCTCTGAAACTGCCTGAAAATGCTTCTAGTGTACTCTCCTCCCACTGTAATGAAGCAATACAAAATCAGTATAATGGAAAGAATGCCAGAGTAGGGAAAGCAAATGGTTTCCTGAAAAAGTGTGGTAGAAACAGAAGAAATAGAAATGTAAGGTACCCATTTGTATTTTTCCTTTCTTCCTGATATATCGCTCTCTCCGTGGCTTAGAAGTAAATGTTTTTTATGTTTTCTCTAACAGAGAGGAAAAAAAAGTTGAGGGGGAGTTTTGGGTATGAGTAATACTAAAATTAAAATAGCTGTAAATGTGTTTTAACTTCTATAGATTTTCTGAAGCATGGGAGGTCTGCAGCCTTCTGAATGACCAGTCTTGTTGGAATGAGCTGGCCAAAGCTTGCTTACATCATATGGAGGTGGATTTTGCAATACGTGTTTTTCGAACATCTAGTAATGCTGGGATGGTGATGTCACTAGAGCAGATAAAGGTAAAATGTAAAGTCTTACACAGGAAATATGACAATTTAATTTTTCTTTAAGAATTGCTGAATTCTTATTTTGGGGGGGTGGGGAGGGTAAGGGGTTGTTTTTGTTCAAGCAGAAATTGAGTTGCGTTCAAGGGATATAGAGGATAAAGTGTCCAAACTATAGACTTCTTGCTTGGTTTTTTCTTGAAGTGGTTGCAGTCTGCACAGTATTTCTTTCTGCATTTGTTTGAGAACAGCAGAATAGATTAATGTCTCAGGCATTGGGTGGGTCTTATTTCCTTTTTTTTACTTTTGAGAAAATGTTGAAGACTGACATTAAAAAAAATCCAAAACAAAACTAGATTGCATTTATACATCTGAAAGTTAAATAGTACCTTAAAATTATGCTTCTGCAAATTGGTGATTTTAGACAGCATTAGTGGCACGTAAGGGCTTTTTCTGGTTTGTAGAATCCCATACACATAATTGAAAATTGTAAGGATATTTTGGTTTACTATTTTGTTTTATTTTGCTTACTAGATTATGTTATTTATACAGTATTTATTTTCTTTTGGACTATTTCTGCACCTATGATGTCTTTCTACAGGGAATAGAAGACCACAACCTTCTAGCAGGACATCTTGCAATGTTTACTGGTGATTTTAATCTGGCTCAGGATTTGTATCTGGCATCCTCCTGTCCTATTGCTGCTCTTGAGGTATTCATTTAAGATGTGTATATTTTCTGCTGTTTTCGTTTCCAGATTAAATAATGTTGGAATATTTTACCTTCTGGTAATTTTGCCCTTTTATGGTTTTGATCTTACCATTGTGTGACTAGAATCACAGACTATCCTGAATTGGAAGGGAACCACAAGGATCATTAAGCCCAACTGCTGGCCCTGCACAGGACAGCCACAAGAGTCACACCATGTGCTTGAGTGCACTATCCATATGCTTCTGAAACTCTGTCAGGCTTGATGCTGTGACCACTCCCCTAGGAGCCTGTTCCAGTGCCCAACCACCCTTCCGGGTGAAAACCCTTTTCCTAAATGATATCCAACATAAAACTGCCCTGACACAGCTTCAAGCCATTCCCTCAGGTGCTGTCTTTGGGCACCACAGTGAAGAGATCAGTGTCTGCCCCTCCTCCTCTTTCCCTCACAAGGGAATTGTAAGTGCAACGAGGTCTCCCCTCAGTGTCCCCTTCTCCAGGCTGAACAGACCCAGTGATCTCAGCCACTCTTCATACAGCTTCCCCTCAAGGCCCTTCACCATCTTTGTTGCCCTCCTTTGGATGCTCTCTAGTAACTTTAGATCCTTCTTATATTGTGGTGCCCAAAACTGCACACAATATCAAAGGCAAGGCTGTACCAGCACAGAGCAGAGCGGGACAATCCCCTCCCTTGCCTGGCAGACGATGCTGTGCCTGATGCCCCACCCCAGGACACTCCTGGCTGCCAGGGCACTGCTGACTCAAATTCAACTTTCCGTTGACCAGGACCCCCAGATCCCTTTCCACAGCACTGCTTTCCAGTATCTCATTCCCCAGTCTGTCCGTACATCCAGGGTTGCTCTGTCCCAGGTGCAGAGTCCAGCACTTTATTTTGTTAAATGTCATACAGTTGGTGAGTGCCCAGCCCTCTGATTTGGGGAGGTCTCTCTGTGGGGCCTCCCTGCCTTTGAGGAAGTCAAGAGCTCCTTCCAATTTAGTATCATCAGTAAACTTACTTATTATACCTTCGGGTCCTGTGACCTAGTCATTAATAAAGATGTTGAAGAGCACAGGGCTGAGAATGGAGCCCTGTGGAACCCCACTAGTGACAGGTCTTCAGTCTGATATCACCCCACTATATATTCACTATAACCCTTTGTGCCTGACCCGTGAGCCAGTTGCTGACCCATCCCATGATGTGTTTATCCAGCTGTGCGGTTAACATTTTGTCCAGAAGGATACTTTGAGAGACAGTATGAAAAGCTTTACTGAAATCCAAATGGATTACATCAACTGGCTGTCCTTGATCAGCTGGTGGGTTACCTTATAATAAAAGGAAGTTAAGTTTGTCAAGCAGGACATTGCTCTCATGAAGTTGTGCTGGCTGTGACCAATGACTGCATTGTCCTTCAAGTGTTTTTCAGTAGCTCTCAGAATAATCTTCTCCATAATTTTACCAGGCATTGAAATTAGACTGACAGGCCTGTCATTTCCAGGGTCATCCTAACAGACCTTCTTTCAGGGTGAATGTCTCTCAAATTGTCTGAATCTTTCTCGAATATTAACTCAATATTTGTATTTAGAATAATTTCAAGTTCAGGATAGAATTCCAAATTTGATACTTGCATCAGAAAATGTTACTGTTCTTTGTTAATAGATGCGAAAAGACTTGCAGCAGTGGGACAGAGCACTTCAGCTGGCTAAGCGTCTGGCCCCAGACCAAATCCCTTTCATATCAAAGGAATATGCAGTCCAGCTCGAATTCATGTAAGTTCTCCTGTAAGGTTGTAGTATAAGAATATTAAACCAATACTCATGCTCAATAGAAGAGCACAGGATTGAGGTACTTCAGATGACTGCGATGCTCAGAGAGGATTCAGTGAGGTCTTGCAGCTGTAGTATGAGGAAGAGGAGTTTTGCAAGGAATCCTTCATGCTAGAGACATGTTAGTAAATCAGGTATTTAGTTAGGTATAGTTCCTTTTGACTAATTTCGGTACATGTAGGTTCTTTGCAACTGGTAGGTCCCAATATATAATATTATCTACTAAATAAATACTTTGTTGCAGGCAATGCTTGGGAAATAAAGTCCAAATCATTTAGCATTTATTACACTGGATGAAAGCCATGCCTTTTGCCTGTCTTTCTTTAAATATCTATTAGCCTTCATTTTCTTAAATCATTTAGGTAGAGGTGTGTCAAATTTCAAGGCTGCCAATCCCTGAAAGACAGAAGGTATTAACCATTTGACATGATTTTAAAGTCTATTTTATAGTTGATTCTTCCCAGATAAAACCTGATCTGTTTAATATCTAAGTCAAGAGGAAAAACTTACCTACTAATAGTTTGTAGACAGCTCCCTCCCCCTGGCAGTACATCTGGCATTGAGAGAGGACACTTGCTCGTCAAAGAAAGGAAGGAATGGATGCAGTTGAAGCAACGCAACCATCTGGAACTTGAGTTCTGAATATACTTCAGGGAAAAAAATTGCCTTTGATTTTGTGTTGCAAAAATTATAAATAATTTCAAAGATTAGCTTCATTTATCTTCCAGAAAAATGTGGAGTAGAGCTGAGACTACTGAGATGTATTTTGCAGATAGATTCTTTGCCTTTCAAGGGAGGTTTATTGGTCTCTGTACAACAGAATTGAGAGATGGAAGTGCCTCTTTGACTAAGAGCTTGATAAAGTCCATAGGGAGTGCCATGACATTCTGTGTAACTGTCCACCTCTTGCATACCTCACAACCTTCTATGCAATCGTTATGTCTAAATCAAGACAGATACATGCATAATCTGTGTGGTAGGAAGGCAGCCATCTCTTCCTATTAAAAATATTCGTCTGTATAACTTCCAGTTTTCTTTTAGGGGTGATTATGTTAATGCTCTGGCACATTATGAAAAGGGAATCACTGGAAACAATAAGGTAATGCCTTTTTAGTAATGATAGCATTGTACCATCACAATATGCATTAAGTTACCATGTTTCAGACTAATTTGAATTCCAATGTTTAATTTGGATCAAAATTAAATGCTATTAAATCTGTAATATTTTGTTATTTTGTTTCAATGCTTGATTACTGTCGCTTTTGTGACCTCATTTTTCTAATGTGTAATCTATAGTTACTGCTTTTCATTTGGTTGCCAGTACCAGGAACACGATGAAGTTTGCCTTGCTGGAGTGGCTCAAATGTCCATTCGAATGGGAGATATCCGTCGAGGGGTAAACCAGGCCATTAAACATCCCAGTAGGGTACTAAAAAGAGACTGTGGAGCTATTCTGGAGAATATGAAGGTACTCAAAAAAGTTAATAAAAGTTAAGGCTGAATATGTGACTTCATTAGGTTATTTATTTATTTATTCATGATCTTAATTGAGAAATTATATTTTAATTATTTCCAATATTGTAGCAATTTTCAGAAGCTGCTCAGCTGTATGAAAAAGGACAATATTATGACAAGGCAGCATTGGTATACATCCGGTGTAAAAACTGGTAAGTACAGGTTTCAGGAAAATGTTATATTTCAGAGGATTTGCTGGGGTACTCTTTGGAAAAGATTGATTCTCTGAATAGCACAAATGCCTCATTAACTATGTTTCATTGATTTTATTGTTTCAAATCCAAGCTTAAAGGCTCTCTCAGAAATTTATGTTGTTTTAGCATAGTCTTACTGTAAATGTGAGAATTATTTTCCCTTTTTTTGTGTGTTATGTTTCAAGTTTCCTGCAGTTTCAAGTCCTTTGTGGGTGTGTGCACATGCACACATCCACACTGAATTTAGTAACCATATTTGTGTAGTTACTGTTTAATTAATTAGATTTCTTAGTTTTATAACATGCATAGCTGAGACTTAGTATTTGGACAGTTGGAAATGATTCAAGAGTAGCCAGTGTCATAATTTTTGTTTTTAAAGTTAATTTGATTATTGTGAAGTCGCCATTGGAAAAGTCGAATTTTCTGAGAGATTTAAGGGCTCAGTTCTGGCCTAATTACATTTTATGGACTCCTCACATTAAGAACTGATTGGCAAGTTCAGTAAGACCTTTTCTCTTTCATATGAGTGAAAGATTAGGTTGGAATATTATGTCCATTTATTTGAAAAATGAAAATTTTATTCCATCAAAGAATTGTCAGTGGCTTCAAAATGAGCCAAGGGAACACTTGGTTAAGGAGAGGAGCTTGCATTTAATGATAACCTTGATTTGGGAAGTGGGAGGTACAAGCTTTGTTTACTCTAGCAGAGGAGGTTCAGTTTGAAGAGTGCCCATCTTTTAGTCAGAGAGATTAGATTTAAGGTCAGCCTCTCTGGAGTCTCTCATATCCTTTTTCCTGAAAGGTCCACTGCTTAGTTTGCTGGCTTTTATAGAGCTTTCAGGTTACAGTTTTAATACTGTGCTTCTTCTGTTGGTTAATGAAAGAAGACCTGAGGTAAAAATTCTTGGTCTGGCACTTCTTATGCTTCTACTTTTTTACGTTTATCGCAGACGTAAAAAAAGAGAGGAGACTGTCTTCAATCCTGTATGCTTATAAAACAGTCTGTAATTTCCAGTTCTTATAAAGTGCAACTTTTTGAAAATATTGAAATTACTTCAAAGCTTATCCATTATGTTCAGTTTCTTCTATCAGATTTCTTTTCAGTGTTGATATAAATATGACAGTTTTACTGGAGAAAATTTGGAACCAGATATATTTATTAAATAGCTGTTGTCTTTCTAGGGCAAAGGTTGGCGAACTTCTTCCTCACGTTTCATCTCCGAAGATTCACCTACAATATGCAAAGGCCAAGGAAGCAGATGGCAGGTAATTTTGAATGCTCTTTTTTAATATAAAACACATTATTGCTGTTGTTGTCATTGTTACACATTAGTGTTTTTGTAAAAGAAATTAAAACACATACTGAAACTTTTGCGTAAAATGGTCTTGTGAAAACGGTTTCTAAAATATGTAAACTTCAGTGTACACTTAGTGTATTAAAGGTTTGAAACATAAGCTAAGGACATTCTACTGGTATCAAAGATGTGTTTCTAATTAATTGTTTTCCTGTCTAGATATTAATATCTTTTTAACAGAAATCATCAAAGGTTTTAAAGTACTGAACATGATGCAGTATTCCACTTAGCAGAGTATTCAATTTGTTTGTGTCTAACAACTCTGTAGCTGTGATTTTAAAGGTCATTCAAAGGGAGAATAATCACGAAAGAGATCTTTTCATTCTAGAATCAAATTACTGGTACATCTTAATGGCTGCACTTGCATAACATTGAATAATATGAAGTTGCTAGCTGAAGTTAAAGCCCCAGATAGGTTATATTTCATCACAGAATGCTGTTCCTCCTAGTCCTTACCTGTAAGTAAACGTGCTTCAGAATAATGATACTTTAAAATGTGAAACAGCACCAGAGTTTAATGTTTGCGTTGATGAGACTAGAAAATACTATTTGTGGCAATTGCATAGTGAGAGAATGAGAAATTTCTTATCTTGTCTACAGAACCGAAATGAGGTCTTATTTTTAAAATTATACACCTAATTATCTTGTTTGATTTTTATTGTTCTCTCCCTCCCAAGTGATTTCATAAGGAACAGACGAACTGTTTTTAATATATAGCAAAAGGGATGCTGGCAGAGTAGGTCAAAAATAGCATTGTGGTAGACATTTTTCTGTTGCCTCTGCTTTTCATTCTCCTAAGAGAAAATGAAATAGACACCAAAAAAGCCATAGTAAATGAAGAACAATGCAATTACCTGCAAACTGAAAGGAAGGTGTCACAGAGTAATCTCACAGAAATAAAATACTTTATGTTTCCTTCACACCATATTATAAGGAGTTATTTACAAAGTTAAAAAAACCTGATGTGGAACCATTATTTTGCAGGTACACAGAAGCTGTGATGGCTTATGAACATGCCAAACAATGGGATAGTGTAATTCGACTGTATTTGGATCACCTAAATAATCCTGAAAAGGCTGTTAATATTGTGAGAGAAACACAGTCTCTTGAAGGAGCAAAGATGGTGGCCAGGTAACAATCATGTTATGCACATTAAAAAGAAGTCTGTATCTATTGGGAGTTTATGAGGCTTGCTAAAATACTAGACAGTGATTATTGGTACTTGGCCAGTGACTGTGTAATTCAGTTCAGTTTATTCATCATCTCTAAGATTTGGACAACTGAACAGGTACTGATTTTTTGTTGTTGTTGTTTACTTTCTGATTAAAATTATATTAACATGAAGTAATAAGTTTAGACAATAATAAAAAATTGCCATGCTGTATTATTTATAGTAAGTTAATTTTAGGAACCTAGTTAAAACAATCAAGATAGAACATGGATTAGAAGTGTGTCATATTTGTATGTATGTTATGTATTATATTCCTAAAACATTTGGTGTATTCATTAAGCTTATTAGTACTAAGGCATTAATTTGTCATTCTGATTAGATTCTTTCTGCAGCTTGGTGACTATGGTTCTGCCATCCAGTTCCTGGTTATGTCCAAGTGTAATAATGAAGCTTTTACATTAGCTCAGCAACACAACAAGATGGAGATTTATGCTGATATCATCAGTGAGTATTCCAGGTTCCAAGTTTGCTTGCATTATGTTTTGCTGTTCTTTTAATTTGAAATCATAACACAATGGGTGTGAAGTTCTGTTTCCCATTTCCAGTCATTGTGGCCAGATTTGGCAACGAGTGTACTTCAGGCCTACAAGCCAGACTCTGCTTTCAGCTTTGGTATCTCCCTTGGTCTTCAGTCTGGGTTGTTTTCAAATCTTTCCTGTCCTACAGCTTTTTTTGTTTATCCATAGAGATAAAACATTTGTCTAGACTATTTTCTTGTGCCCATTGAGGAATCCCTTTCTTTGACCTTGATACAAAATGGAGCATTTCACTGGTATGGTTCTTGATTTTCATTCCCTTTTCCTTTTCTCATGGTTCCAACTCTTTTCTTTCATGTCACTTTTTTCCTTTTTTTTCTCTTTAGGACCCTTCGTGGCCTCCTCTTGTCTCAGTGAGAGATGGAAAGGAGACCTTACTGAAAAGCTGACTTTTATCTTAGGCCATCAAGCCAGTCAGAGTCCAGCTTGTCAATTTGCACTCAATTTTATAGTTTTCTTCTGTGTGAGGCACCTTTGAAGAATGCCCTATCAGCTCCACATATATATCTCCCAAATTATCATATTTTCAATTAATCTCTTCCTTTAGAAAATGATTTCTTGTTATGAAGGTTATAAAAACTTGGCAACAGTTAGCTTGGAGATGTATGGTTGCAGATACTTGTCAAGGTGGCCACAATTGTTCTACTGTTGCTTTCTTACTTCTATCCAAAATAGGATGTCTCAAACTTAAGTGGGTGGAAAAAGGGTTTAAAACCAACTTTGGAGTTGTGGCTGTCTTTGTTTTACATGTGTGCAGCAAAATGGAGTCTTGTTTAGAAGACTTCAGTAGCATTCTCTGCTACCACATGGTTGCATTAGTCCTAATAGCCTTGCTTTGTACAATACAAGTATGCTTCCATATTCTTAAACTGTGAAAGCAATTCAGGTGATAATCTCATAATCTTGCCCTGCTTTATTGTTGCCGAGACATGATGGAAAAATTAATTATTAGATCATGTAATGCCATTTCATGATGATTTTTTAGAAGAGAATGTAGTGACAGGATGAGGGGGAATGGTTTCAAACTAAATTAGGAGAGTGGATTTAGATTAGATATTAGGAAAATTTTCTTTACTGTGAGGGTGGTGAGGCACTGGAAAAGGTTGCCCAGAGAAGTTGTGGATGGTCCCATCCCTGGATGTGTTCCAAGGCCAGTTTGGATGGAACTCTGAGCAAGATAGTCTAGTGAAAGATGTCCCTGCCCATGACAGGGGCTTGGAACTAAATGATCTTTTAGATCCCTTCAAACCCAAATCATTCTATAATTCTGTGATTCTGTGAAAAACAGAAATCCCATTATGGTGTAAAACCTGTGGAAGCAATTATTTCACTATGTTATTAGCTCCTAATGTCTGACACTTAGTCTGATTAAAAAGGGACAAAATGTGTAAGACATAATTTGAGTCTGTCTGGCTTTGGTTTCCTTTGAATGTCAGTAGAAAAAAAAATAGAATAGGAGTATGTTCCTTCAGTAGGGTCTTTATCTGACTTAATAAGAATACCCTGCTATCATCTGTTGCAGGTTCTCAAAGTACTACCAATGAAGATTATCAGAGCATTGCACTATATTTTGAAGCAGAAAAGAAACATTTTCAGGCGGGAAAATTTTTCTTGCTGTGTGGTCAATATGGACGGGTCAGTACTTAAAGGATAAGCCAGTAAAAGTTAAACGCTTATAGAAACTGTTCAAAATACAGTACTTCAGGGAAGTTCATATTAGATTTTAAGTGCCTTAACTGATGACATACTGATTTTTTTTTTTTTTTAAAGTGTGAAAAATTTAAGCAAATTGTTTATATTTACAGTTATCTAGATTATGTTCTGTGAATTTACATTGCTATGCACATAGGTTTTTCATAGCACTAGAAACTTGAGGTGAATCAAGCATATACTATTGTCAGTGAATCTCTAAATGCCGTGAT
This sequence comes from Struthidea cinerea, assembly GCA_013397865.1. NCBI lineage: Eukaryota > Metazoa > Chordata > Aves > Passeriformes > Corcoracidae > Struthidea > Struthidea cinerea. Next base: position 312,766 of record VZTI01001133.1, on the reverse strand, counting down.
CCACAGCATCAAGTTATTTACTTGCATTGGCTTGACCAGTGGAGACTTGGTTGCAGAGTAGCTAATTCATTTAATTGCTGTAGCGTACGCTAACTGAAAGCTTTCTTTAAAAAAAGGAAATATGTTAATTGAAGTATGTTGACTGACACACTTTTGGTCAGTTACAAGTCTGTGAACTGATGCTTATTAAACGTTTGACTTTTGCATACTGAACCACGTGACTGATTTTTGCAAACTACCGCCATTGTAGGTGACAACTCCTTCAACTGTGGCATGGGGGGCTCCATGACATTAAAAACATTAATTAATCACGTTGCGACATTAATTACATTAATCATTAATTTGTTCTCACCATACTGCTGTGAACATCTTTCACAGTTAGTGAAGGCATACAGCAGAATTTGGCAAAGACTCAATTGTTTCTTGAGTATCTGTAGGAGCAGCTGCTACCTCTATAGTTGAGATAAGCATTCAGTGTGCCATGTGTCTTTCAAAATGCAGAGAGAGAGAACTTGATAAAAATTAGAAAAAAGTGAGTTTCATGTGTCTCAATTTTAACTCTTCTTCTGTACCATTTTAGGCATTAAGGCACTTCATGAAAAGTCCAAGCACAGAAGATAACTTGGCTATGGAAATGGCAATTGAAACAGTAAGCAACTTTGATAAAACAAAAAATTCTTCATCTTTTTAAGAAGTTTACCTTCAGTATTGTGACATTGTCCTAGCATCACTGAGTGTGTTTGGACAGAATGCAAATAGAAGAAAAACTGTATCAGTAAAGATGATATCTAAACATACCTAAAAATGCCTGTTGAACACATTAGAGAATAAATACAAACTGCTGCATGTCAAAGCTGATGAACCAAAGAATCATCCGGTTTGAACATGCAGAACTAAAAAAATCATATTCTAAATCTATCTAGTTTCAGTGCTTTATGGAAAGGCTCCTTATGAGAAAGTTATTTTTCCCTTGTTCTTTCATATCATAGTTTCTTGTGTATTTTTTTAATAGGTGGGACGGGCAAAAGATGAAGCCCTAACAAATCAGCTGATTGACTATCTAATGGGAGAGGGGGATGGCATGCCCCAGGTATTGTATTTTTATCACTGCTATTCTGTCACATTTCTGTGCTACAAGATATTTTGAGCTTACTTTGTCCTAAAATTCTTAGTAGGTACAGACTGTGCTTTAGCTTTTGTTAAGGAGCAAGACTTGTATGACCATTCCGTGAGTCATTCACCAAGTAACTCCAGGTTCAGAAATATAAGAAAGAAAGCAACTATCTTGGATAGAATAATTTTTCTTCAGTCATCTTTATGAAAGCAGGTAGGTAGACAGAGGAGGTCCAAATTAATGCTTGTACTGAGGGTAAGAGACAAAACTTAGCTGTTTGTTGATGCCAGTTTGCCAGCTGGCTGTTGCCTTTCCCAGATGGACAGTCAGCATCTATATGTCTTGAGATGAGCTACAGCACTGATCTCATCCTCCAGTAGCAGAGTTGGTCTCACATTTGCAGTGGAAGAAGGTAAGGTACAAAGTAGGAGATGCAGGTCAAAACCCCGCAGTTGACTGGGCTACGTTAATTCCTGCGTTCAGCATCAGTGTAAGGCATAAAAGGTTGTGGACAGATTTTCAAAATTAGCATCTCCTTTTTGGTTTCTGAATGGCTTTGATGACAATAGAGCTTGTAGTACATTCAGTCATATTTGGGCTTGAGTTCATGGAACTATGTGGCGGAACCACTTGAAGTTTTACTGCCTGTTACAGCACACCTGGAATGTGAGCTAAGTGGTGAAAGCCAGACCTCAGGTGAGGGTGTCGCGGTCTGCAATCAGTTGCTTAGTTAAGAAATTTTAGGGTCTCGTACAAAGTCATGGTAAATACAGTCATGTGCAATATGATATACCATGGAAGAATAAATTATGCCTTGCTGAGGGGAACAAGGTTTGGTAATTATGGAGATGACGGGCTTGGTGCAGTAAGTTGATTTCACCCCTAATATTACAGCTGTGGTTTGCAATTCTGTTAGGAAATTGGTAACTCTGTCTCTTTCCTCTCTGTATGGATTAAGGGTTTGATATTTTAGACTTTTAGAGATACCGGGCAGTTGATGGCCAAGAAAACTTTGCTTTTGTAAAATGTCAAAAAAAAAAAAAAAAACAAACCTCTATCTCTTTATTACTTACCTCTGACTTTACCTCTAATATGAAATGTGAACTTCAATAAAATTATGAGAGAAGCAAAACATGGCAAAACAAACAGAACTCAGCTGCAAGAACACAAAGGTAATTAAGCTGTTGGAGGCACTGGATGAAAAATCTATGCAGTATCAGTGTAAGCAGGACTAATTGCATATTTATGCTGGAAGTTGGGTGGACAGACACTGTAGCATCCGGTCTCTTTTCTCAGAACAGCAGCCTATCTGCCGTGTTCAAAGAAGTGCATGGGACTGGGTGAAGGAAGTGAGCTACAATATGATATCCATAGTGAAGAGATTCTAAAGATTTTAGAAAAGACTTAATAATTTTTGAATGCCATTATTGCTATATTTAACATTTTTCTGAACTTCAGTGTAGAGCTTTGTTTTCCTTATTTAAAAGCTCTTTCTTGTTCTTCTGAATGCTTTAATCCAATCTACCATAGTCTCTCTCAGTGAGTAACAAAATTTTACTTTATCAAATCATACATATTTGCTTTAAAAACTACTTTAAAAACAATCTTTATCTTCATTATGCTATGGAGACTGTTCTTGAACTTATCAAGCAAGATATTATTGTTTTTAGAAAATAGAAGCTTCTATGTTGTGGCATTTTTGTAAAGCTAAAAGTAAGAGTGAATTTAAAAGTAGCCATGCAGCAGAAACTTGCTAATCATTTCAAGCATTGATCTTCAAACCAGATCATCACTGACAGCAGGCTGATTGCTTGAAATCTTTCACAGCCAACAATTATGTGGCATTTTAATGAAGTGCCATAATATGAAAATTATTAAGTTCACCAAAATTTTGCTACACTATTGTCTGACTAATTCGTAATGATTTCTTAAATGTGTGATTATGTCAACTGTTGTGTTTGTTAACTTCAACATGTAAAGATTCTTAATTTGTCATGTGCACTCTTTCAGGGAGCATTAACTAGCAAGGTTCTGCTGTTTTCTGTGTGCGTATTTTCTGAGTACATACGTTTTAAAAAGAAAAATTAAACTAAAATTATTAATATCTAATATTAAATCAGCTAGATTGCAATAACAAATTTTCCAAAGACCTTAGGAAATGTATTGTATTAGAAAATTCTTTCCTGCATTTTTTGCTTTTAAACTTACTGACTTTAAAGGTAAGAATATGAAAGTAAAACATGGGACTAATTTTTCTTGAATGACTTTCACTTTTTTTTTTTTTTTTTTTTTTTTTTTTTTTTTTTTTTTTTTTTTTTTTTTTTTTTTTTAAGTAATTTAAATATGTTATTTAAGTAAAATATAATTAGGAACACGGCAAATACAATATAAGACCACTGGTCCATGCTGGGACAGGATCCTTTCCTGCTGCAGCAGGAGAAAGGGGAGAAGCAGCCTGGATGGGGAAGTAGTGCAGCTTTGGGCTAATCATCAGTGGAATGACCATCTGTGTTCATTAGGTGATGTCAGAAGTTGGGAAGAATTATATCATAACCCACTATTCTTAATAATTTTTGGTTTACTCCACTCAGGGAATAGCAATTTTTCTTTTTAAGGCAGTTGACAGTGGAAAAATAATATCTGTTAATATAAGTAGTTGTAGTTACTTTATTTTCCAGATAACTATTTCATTATTCTTAGTTACAGTTTTTACAATGTTCAACCTTTTGATCATGTGTTACTTAAAATTCTGCTCCATCATTCATTTAACAGTAATTACTTTGGTTGCTTAATGTTTTTCCTTTTATTTCAAGTTAAAAATAAGATTTTGTCTTCTCTTTTTTCTTTCCATATGTGATTCTTTCTCTCCTGCTTTCATTTCTGTGATTTTTTTTGGTAATTTTTTCTTTGCTTCTCAAGTACAAGATAATCTTTGCAGTCATCTTCTCTGCAAGGAAATATCTTTATATCTTTAATATTTCTGTTACCTTGAATTTCTGCTTTTTTTTGCTGTGTCTGAGACTTACATACAAAACCCACACAGTATTCCAGAGAATAGCACAACATTGATTAATACAATTCTTTTAATAGAAGTTTTTATACCATTTTAACATAAAATACACACTTTAAATGTTTGGATTTACTACTAATTTTGCAGAATTAGTTGGTTTGGATTTTTTTGCTAAGCTCTCTATAAAGCTGCCAGTGTCATCTTTTTTAAAATTCATTTGTACATTTAAGTTGGAACCATACCATTATATACAATATTTTAGCTCAATTTAATCCCAGTTAAGTTTATCATGTACAGGCTTTACTTTTTATTAATCCCATTTTAGAAATCACTGCTAGTGATATAAAATAGTGACACTAGCCCAATTTTTTTCACTTCATAGTTTCTTTTCATAAGAACATAAGCAAGGTCAACAAAGTAACAATTTTATTTTGCATTTTTATTTTTTCTTTCTTGTTTTTTCAGTTTTGTTTTTAAATTATTTCACTAATTTGCCTGCTGTTGGATTGCCAGGTTTTGGACAAACTCTGCTACATTTACCATTCTTGAGTTACATAATCTATCAAAAAGACCTGGTATAGCAAATTATAGATTTTTTGCATTTTATTAGCTGGTTGTCCCCCTTTTCATTTTTTCAACTGTCTTGGATGTCTACCATCTGGTCCCAGAACAATACCTTCATTAGTGGCCAGATTTTGTGATCCTCATCCACACTAAGCAACGTTTGCATCTAGATCCATAACGCAATTTAAGCATTTCTGGCAAGACTCCTATTTCTGAAAGGAGTCCCTGGGTTCTTTTCTGACACCACAAATGCCCACACAGCTGGAGTCGTTGGATTTCCCCCTGTACAACTCCCCACGTGCGTAGTGGTCTGTGGCTTTCTGCATCCCTCCTGACAGGGTTTGGCCAGCACCTGCCAGGACTCCCTGCGGGCCCTCCGCGTGGGTGTTCTGTGCCTGAGCAACAGCCAAAACCCTGCAGGTCACCGTGGCATAGCTGAAGCGTGTTCATACAAAGAGCTCTTCACAAAGCAAGCTTGTCTGCTTTCTTTGGAGAATGTGGTGGTGGGATGAGCAAGTCAAGAAAGGGAATACAGCAGTAGGTATTTGGTCAGTATTAATTGCTTTTGTATGATTTCGTTAAGGATGCCAAGTACCTGTTTCGCTTGTACATGGCCCTACAGCAGTACCGAGATGCTGCCAGAACTGCCATAATAATTGCCAGGGAGGAGCAGTGTTCAGGTAAGTCTGTCTTCTCTGATGTGATGGCATCTCTCATGCTACCTCCTTAGGTACCCTACTTAGGCTGCTGCTATTTGTGTAGGATTATATTTAGAGAAGACATGTATCAGTGCTTTTAATTATATTCACGGTCAGTTTTGAATTTGAAAGTAGACTTGGGGAAAACGTTTGGACTCACACCTGTATATTAAATATTGGGAAAAAAAAGAAACTTGTGGGAAATAGCTGTATTTTTTATTACATTCAAGTGAACATAGTGATTAAGACAGCCTGTGACTTTACCTTTCTGTGTACTTCAGGTCACAGAATTGCAGTTTCTACATATGGTTTCTGACTTGGTACTGATCCTTTTAGTCTTAGCACCTGACTTTTATCAGTGGAAGATGGGCAGAGGAGATGATTTCTGTTGAAGGACCAGACATGGGCTTACTTTATGCTTTGTTTTCAATTGTAATGGGTAGCTGAAGTTAGAAAAAAATAAGAAGAGAGAGGGCTAGAAGCAAAATAACTGCCACCTCCATTATTCACTCTCCTCTGTAGCCACAGCAACAACCCTACCATAACACTGCTTGCTTTTCATTTCAGTTATGTAAAAAAAAAATCTATAAAGGAAAAATAGCAGTCTCAGGAATAATCCAGGCAAATTAACATTTATGGGCTGCTCCTCGGCTGCTCCTCAGCGTTGGGCTAAGGAGTGGAAAAACCTCTGAAACCCTTGGCAAGCAAATCTCCCAATCCATCATAGTAGTGAATAATGCATTTGTGCTAATTATGTAAGCAGGAAATGCAAAGGCTCAAGGATTTAAATATTTACTAGCTTCTCTGCATCTGAAAACTTGTGTCTAAAATGCAGTACCCCATGTTGTATTTCACATTCCCTAGTAGTATGGATGTGTTCTGCAACAGCGTAATAGGAAGCACAATGTTTGTCTCATTAAAATCACCAGTCTTGCAGTAACTGTTTCTTCTGGAAAGGCAGTTTTACATCAGCCCCCTCTTCCTTCAGCATATTTCAGTGAGTTTGATTCTGAAGTTTGCACCAATATAGTTCGTTCTTTCCTTAAAAATCCATTTAATAATAATATTTAAGTCACACTGGTTGGTATTTTTCTTTGAGTTTGCCATTTTAAGTGCAGTTTTCTTTGAAGTTGTTTTTATGTAATCACATGATTTTAAGACTGATTGTATTATACTGAGAGTCAGTAACACAGTATAAAAATATTTGTTTTCCAGCAAGTAATTCTGAAGTGATACTTAGCTGTCTCACACAAATGTCACAGTTTGATTTAATTGTAGCATATAACAAAACTTTACAAATTGCTCTGTAGAGTAAAAACATCTGCTGATAGAAAAATATAGGGAGGCAAAGGAAAACGTTTGCTGAAATAACTGGAATTTCCTTTAAATGCCTCCAGCTGCAAAGAGTATGATTTCCTCAACCTCTACTAATGCAAAAAATCCCAAAACAACCAACAAAACAACCCCCAAAATGAAGCAAGAAAAAACCTGCTAAGCATACACTAACTGTGCAAAACACTACTTGATTTCAGCTACATTGATAATTTAATTAAATCCTGTGGTTTCTGGACAATCCTCAATAGTAACCTTGAAGCAGTATAACCTAGTGAAGTAACATTCAAATTTTAACTATCCCTTGACAGGTTTTGGGTTGGTTTGGTTGCAGAGGCAAGGCATTTCCAAAGCAAATGATCAAGTAAAAGTATGCTAAATTAATATTTAAAAAATAGCTTTTGAATATCTGACATTGAATAACAACAACAAAAATCTGTAAATGCTCTAAAAGCATCTTTCACTTTTAAAGTTCATTATATTAAATTGCTATGATATATATTTTGCTACTGTTTAGACTGTTTAGATTACTTCTCCCAGTGTAATTTTTTTTTTTTCAATCTTCCTGGCTGATATTGTTTAGGATACTGTGACAAGCAACTGCTTGTGGCTTTCCAAAGAAATTGTCATGCAATGGTTTTACTCCAAGCATCAACATAACTTCAGCTTCCCTATATGTCATTAGTAAAGACATTGTTATGAAAAATTAAATTTTCTGTTGTTTTTTTCTTAAGGAAACTACCGAAATGCACGTGATGTTCTTTTCAGTATGTATTCAGAGTTAAAGACCCAGAAGATTAAAATTTCTTCTGAAATGGCTACAAACCTTATGATTCTACACAGCTATATTTTAGTGAAGGTAAGGAACTGAGAAATTGAATTTATGTGTAAGTTGCACAGTGTCTGATTTATTGAACCGTATGTATGGATGTGCTGTGTACATAAACTACAGTGTCATATAGATTGTATCACAGAATCCAAGTGCATGCTAACAGCAAGCTTCAAGAGGACAATCCATAGTTGTTTCTGCCTCTTTGAGTAGCATATTCTTTTTTAAAATACTGAATAATTGAAAATTACATATGGCTTCCTGTTTCTCTTTCGCATTCATACTTATAAATGCTATGCTACTAGTACAACCATTTATTGTTGTTGTTGTTCTATTTGAGGTTATTATCCATAAGTAGATCACTGCTTTTCTGTGAATGAAATTAAGCAGAGGCTCAAATGATCTCTAGTAGTTAACCCATGGATGCCCATCAGGATACCCATTCCTACAGCCAGCTTCAGCCTCCCTCTCTACCAGCAGTGAGAGGGCTGGTAGAGCAGTGAGAGCAGTGGTAGAGCATGCTGTGCTGAAGGCCAGAAAGACCTTACTGGGGAAGAGTCACTGTGAAGTCTCTGGTCCCTTCTCTAGTCCAGCTCTGCTCAGTTTCATGAAGGAGCTGTTGGCATGCAGCTCCCAGCAGGATGAATGAATGCCAAGAGCAGGTTGCAGGAATTACTCTCAATGGCTGCAGTAAACGTGGCATGTTTGCTGTATTCCAGATTCACGTGAAACGTGGTGATCACATGAAGGGAGCACGGATGCTTATACGTGTGGCCAACAACATCAGCAAGTTCCCATCACGTAAGTGCTGACAGCAGAGGAGCTGTGCTCTACAGGGCAACTCATTAATCAGCACTGCTTTACAAGGTTCATCCTCCCCATGATCCTGTGGGCAACAACAGAGTGTAACTACACAGTGTGCTCTGCATCCTCCTCCAGACAGCTCTTCCATACACAGCCTCCAGGATGGGATCCTCACCAGCAGTTTAATCTGTCCTCACATTACTGCAGTACTGAGCAGCCTCAACCACACACAGTCTCAGGATTTTGTGTAATGAACTGATTGGTTCTGGGATTTTATCACAAAATTTTAATTTATCTTTTTTGAAAATGATTTTTGGGTACATGGAAAATGTAGACTAAAAAGTAGGCTTTAAAGAGTGCAGACCAGATTTGGGAGACATGGTTATAATTAGAACGTTCCTGCTGCCATGCTGAGCTTCAGGAGTGCGAGGCAGTGAGAGGTGAAACCATGGTTTTCTTGTATATGGTTCCAGGAATGACCCAAATTGTGCAACTGTGTACCATGGGAAAGAAGAAAAATAGTCTTTTTTCATCAGTACTTTTTTAGCTGTATTAGCTCAAAGGTTTTTTAACATTAATATTGGTAAATAAATATTTGACATCATTGTTTCATTCTGTTACAGACATTGTGCCAATTTTGACTTCAGCTGTAATTGAGTGTCACCGAGCAGGATTGAAAAACTCAGCCTTCAGTTTTGCTGCTATGTTGATGAGACCTGAGTATCGGTGTAAAATAGATCCTAAATACAAAAAGAAGATTGAAACAGTGGTCAGGTGAGTGATGTTAATCAAATACACAGAATTTCAAGGCTTTATTTGCAATGCTTTTTTTGCTCATAAAGCCTATAGGCTGTTTTCATATTATTTCACTGTCTTTTATTTGAAAGGCTAAGAAAAGACTTCCCTTGAATGCGATAAGCCTTAAAAGCAATGTGCATGTAAAAGGCTTCCTAACCAGCACTAACTTTTCCATCTTGTCCATACAGACACAAGTGCAGCCGTACAGATTTAGTTGGTCTCTAGTTGAGAATCCACAGCCAAACTGTTGGCTACTACAGCAGCAGCATTGTGCTCTTCTATGATTTAGACTACTGACTAAATGGCTAAGATAAAAAAGAATGGGAAGGCAAATAAAATATATGGATTTTTGACATTTTCTTCCTTATCTGAAGTTTTGTTTTGGTAGATCCTAGCCAGTATTTTCTGCCAGAGGAGGAAGCATAGGTAACTGTAAAACAGCAGGGCACGCATATGTAACACTTTTCTCATTTATTCTACTAGGCTCTAACCAAGGCTCAGGGACTTGCTGAGCTCATATGGGTGCTTTAGGTATTTATTTATTAAGTCTCTAAACTCTCCATGAGCTTATCCAATCTCTCTGCTTAAAGCCATGTAAATTTTTAATGACAGGTGACTCCTACAACAAGAAGTTCCATTATGTCAAGACGGGTCTCTAGGTAGTTTAAGGCGATTCCTCATAGTTTTGCTCTTGGGAGAGATCTACCCTTTTCTGTGTCATTCATGATTTTAAACACCTCTGTATTTTATTTATTTCCCTTCTATCAGTTAAGTATTTTCAGGACCTGAAGAGTCTCAGCTTACATAGCTATTTTATGGATACTGGTTTCTATGGCATTTCTCTGAAACTCTTCTTACAGCCTCTTTGGAGGCAGTTAGAAGCTGTATAATCCTACCAGAAAGCCAGTTTTTTGTCACTCCTGTTCTTTGTGGTCCTGCCACAGAAAAACTCTGAAACAAGGAAACCACAGCTTTATAGTCAATACATATAGATCCTGAGTTTTGAAATCTTTCAAAGTATTAGGATCTGTTACAGCTTTTAAAAGATGGTATTCTTTCTAATTAAATGGAAAATTACCTATTTCTGAGTTGACATAATTGTGATGAAGCTTAGGTGATAGTTAAAAGGAAGGAGCTGATAGAATGTAAAATAGCAGCTGGAAGCTATGCAAGTAACTCAGAGGAAAAACACTTGCTAAATATCAAAGGCATTGTAAAATAGCTTTTTTAAGTTCGAACAGCTTGAGAGTTTTATTCACAGCTGTTATCTGTGTTTTAGACGTCGAGACACAACTGAGACAGAAGAGCCAACAACAGCCTGTCCCTACTGTGCTTTCCAGCTCCCAGAGTGTGAACTTCTGTGTCCCAGCTGTAAAAACAACCTTCCGTACTGCATTGCAACTGTGAGTGTCTGCTGTGCTTCCTGCAGTGTGACAGTAAAGGCAAAGCTGCTTTCCCTTCTAAAAATAAGTTTATTTGAACATCTTTAGTTTGCTAGTGGATCCAAGCTAGGTGTTTTTATGCATTTATGGGTTTTTCTAATCTGTTAACAAATTTCTTTTTGTCTTTGGCTATCATAGAGTGTCCTCACTTGCCACCTACAAGTAGCAGGCATTTGAGGGTGCCAGTAAAATTAGGAAGGCATTTTGGGAGATTTCAGCTTCCCGAGAAGGCAGGTGGAGCACCAGGAATCCCCAGCACACACATTTGGTGCAGTTGGTGCACTTGGGAGAACAGACAGGATTGTGCTGCTGGTGCCTTCCCAGCTCAGCCCTTTGTCCCCCTTTCCTTTTCCATGTACAGGAGCTTGTGGAGGGCACAGCCCTCCTCCCCTAAGCTCCAGGCTGCCAAGACTTCAAATTTAAAAAAAAATTTAAAACCCAAACCAATCAACTAAACACAAAAGCCCCAACAAAACTTCAAAAATCTGTTTTAGGGAAATTTAAGCACATCCAAAGTTAACGGTTCAGCCAGTGACCTCAGCATTTCTTACATTACTGATCCTTACAGAAATGAGAAGTTCAAACATTTCTTGTTTCTTTAGCGTGTACTGTAAAGGTAGGGATGGCATACAATCCTGGTGGAGTTACTGTACAGCTACTGTATAACTAACACTTAATTTTTATTGGGTTCATGTGAATTGTCATACTAAAATAGCAGAAGAAAAAAAGACAACCTACTTGAACAGGGAAGAAATGTTAGAGTTAACATTCTTTATTAAAACTAAAGAATTAAGTCTTACCAAAAAATTAATAGCCATTATGTGGGGGTCTTTTTGCTCTACTGGTTTAGCAGAATGACAGGTATACTTTAGAAGTAATATCTTCAGGAAAACAAAGGATTTTAAATACAATTTTATGAGCCAAACACTATGTATATGTTAATATATGTTATGCAGTTATTTATTTAGGCTCCATCTTGGCCTTAGTTTGTTTATGTCACAGGTGTTTGTAATATCATTAATCCTGTGGCATTTTCAAATATCTGATAAGAGTCAAGTGTCTAAACAATCTGCTGTTGCATATCCTATTAGAGCATGAATCTCTCAGTATAGTTCAAGGTGCTATTGTGTTTTTACAGTATTGAAAAGGTACATACAAATTCCTTCTATAAAAAGTAAACTAGTTAAACTGCAGCAAAAAAGAGAAAATGTAAAGAGGCAAAGGCCAGGCAGGCTCACAAACTTAGTGTTGAATGTGACCTGCTGGGCTCAGGTGCCGTGGCTTTGGGGGCATTTTTGGTATGTCATATACAACACCAAAAATGCCAGCAGATTTAGGTACAGCTCTGGATAGAGCTACAGACAGCATTCTAGAATTGCCAAACTGAAAGAATTCTAAACACTGTAATTCAATTCATTTTTAGATTTCCGTTTTTAAAAGAGGAATGCAAATGACAATGAAAACACTGCACCTCTGAGAGCTCCTTTTCTAGTTACAGAATTTACACAGTAATCGAACTACAGTAACACTACTATGGGGCTTTTAATTCAAGATCTTAGAACTCAGTTGCTGAGACTTTTTCACAGTAACAGATCCAAAAGTAAATGCTCACTGTACTCGGGCACCACTTGCCCTTTCATTACCTGCAGTTTTTGTGTGCAGGGTCGGCACATGGTACGCGATGACTGGACAGTTTGCCCACATTGTGACTTTCCTGCCCTCTACTCAGAATTCAAAAAGTAAGTTGGGATTTTTTTTTTCTATTGCAGTATTCCAATGTTTGTTCATATTTTAGCAGCAAATGGGTCATTTGGTACTAAAAACATGTAACAGCTGGGCTGGGTGGAAGAGGAATCCCTATTACTTGGTAGTTGCACCTGAGACACTCACAAAACATTGCTTCAAAGCTGACCAAAATGATATGGTATGATAAAGAATTAGGACAGTGATGCAGGGCTCCAGCAGGAACAGTAATGAAGATGAATGATGAGCTTGTGTAAGGTCTCAACTCTGTCCAGGAAGAAGGCCTGATACGGGGGCAGGGCAGGAACACAGGCACACCAGCAATCCCCAAAACAAACAAAATGCACATAGAATTAGGTACAGACTAAGCAATAATCTCTTGTTCCTGATAATCACATGTGACAATGGGCTTGGATTGTTCCTGACATCTGTTCCAATGTCAGGAACTCTGAAGCTGTTAAAACCTCCTTTGTTATATGTTTAAATGCTGCAAACACCAGCAGCCTTCCTGGTGTGGTGTTAGTTCTCAAATGTTGAAAACAAACCAACCTTTGCTCCATGTAGACAAGAGCAGCCATTGCTCTGTCCTGCACTTGCTACCTAGCACTGGTCAGAACTCTGCTCTAGGCTTTGTGCCTCGGGCCCAGCTTCCTTTGAAAAATGGTAGAATTAGCTTTTGACCAATTACCCTTCCTTTAAAACAGCATGTTACAGACTGAAAACATGTGTCCCATGTGTTCTGAAAGGATCAACATTGTTGAGCTTATGAAAATAACTGATTGCACAGAGTACCTCAAACTAGAAGATGAGGACCATTAAATTCAGGTATGTCCTACAGTACTTTTTACTTAACAGGGCTCATTCCAGAAGACACTGGGTGTTGGAACCCTGGTTTAGAAAATTTAGGTTTATGTGATATAGTAATATATATATATCTATATATATGTGTGTGTAACAATATGGAGGATTTTGGGTGTGGATTTTTACTTCTTCTTTCTTCCTTCTTCTTCACAAATCTGGATGTTCTGGTATTGGGTCAAAAAACCCACAGTGCGGATCATGAGTAGTTAGTTACTGGGTTATAAGTAAAAATAAATTACTTGGGAGTCCATAATTGGATAGATTGGGCTTTAAATGGCCCTGGAAGTTAGAACTCAGGGCCATTTTCCACCTTGTTAACTAAGAAGCACATCCCGTGCAGCTGTACCATAGATAAAAAATAATAAATATCAAAATTAGAAGAAAAGCCTGGCGTCTCCTGCGTTTCAATCTGAACTCTTGAGTAAAAGAACTCACAAAACAAACAAGAAACAAAATGAAGAAACTTAACAGCTGGGAGTTTTTCCCAGTAAGGAATCTTACCTTACAGCCTGGGTCAACACCTCAGGTAACTCGAGACCCAGTTCTAACACCTATTTGCCCTCAGGCATGCAAACACCAGTAGGTTTTGCTACTGCAACTAACCTGGTTGTTAAATTGGGCTTTAACTCAGTTTACCCTCTATGACCACGTTAACATCCACAGGATCTTCTGGTTTGGAACATGTTTCTATACACTACGTGTGCTTGAGTAGCACAGAGAACAGTGTGAAGATTTCAGCCTCATCCAAACTTCTACAGATCTAACAACAAGGGCTTAAGTGTAGGGAGAGAGAGCAAGAGGGGTACTAACTGGAAGGAGCAAATCTAAAATGCAGGTTACATGATCTTAACTTGCCTATTTAAGAGGATCTATCCCAGGATAACAGCATATTCCAAAGAATGAGAGCATGGCTCTGTCTATACCAAACACTTAGATCCAGGACTATTTTTTTTAAAAAACTGGTAACTGAAAATGAGTTAACAACGTTCCTCAGTAATGCTGACATTTCAAAGCAGATTTACTAGTAGGAACAGCTTATGTGAAAATGCAGCTGTGGGTCAGAGTAGTGCACCTAAGTTCTTCTGGGGAATTTTTAGCTGATTTTATTTTTCCGAATCTGCTATCACAGTGTATCTCAGAATATGATTAACCACCTCTGCTTATTTTCAGAACTACTTTTGTTGGCTGGCAAGCAGCAAGGAAAGCTCTATTACTACATCACACATCTTTTCCCCACAAAGGCCTAATAACAACTACGTCACTTCTATTTTGTGATATCTGTAACTATTTAGCTTTTGATAAATTTTGTACTTTGGTTTATTGTAGTAATAAAACTGATTGATAATTCTTTCAAACAAAATCTGCATTTTATCTGCACCAAAGACAAACCACGGGGCCATCTTTTTTATGTGAGTGGCAGGAAGAACCACTTCCCTACTGTTCTCAGTTCTGAACTGTTATGACTATTTTCAATTAAACATTTCTTACTCTTTAAATATTCCTTTCTGGTTTTGATTAAAGATATAACTTGTACAACTACAGGCTACTCAAGTTTTGGAACTAAATCCTCACTGCTTTTCTGTGTCTCTAACTGAACAAAAGGGAAGTTACAGGAAAAGAGAAATGCCACATCATGTACATGAAGGAAAGACAAAACTGTGGAAAAAAGGAAGGAGACAGGACAGAACACTCCATGAACTTAACCAAAGCTTTAAAAGAGTTCTGTGAAACATTTTATTGTAATTTTATATACTGCTTAATTTCTATAATGTACAAATGGGCCATTTATGTATGGGGTTTTTGCATCGTGTACTATTTACAAGACTTCACCACATAATGTCAGGGGATTTATATAAAAAAAAAAAGTAGTGAAGTCCTAGGAAGACTCACCAGAAATGCCAGGTAACTAAGCATGACATTTTCAGCATGTTCATGCACCTGGTGGCTGTTGCACAAAGACAGTTATAGCTTGTAACATGTACCATTGTCAAGAGTAAGCACAGCAGGGCATCGTGTGAGAGCACAAGAGCTATAGCACCTCTATAAGAGGATCATTTTCAACGCACTGGTTCTACCTTCCCAGCTGCAGCACTGGATCTGTTTCATGTTCTTGCCAGAAGTTAGATAAGCAAAGCTGTGTCCAAAGCAAGATTTTACTCTAAATGTCTTGTTTTCTCTTTTCTTTTCCCTTCTTTTTTTGTTGTTTCTTCATTTTTCTCTCTTTTTGTCAGCTTGGAAGACTTCACCTTTTTTTGCTACAAACAGAAATATACAGACAGTTTAAAATCCAACTGCAACCTGACAAAAGTTTCAGTCTAATTGTAGTCAGTGTTAAGGAAAAAGCCACCTCTTTCCCTCCCCTTTCAGGTGTGACATTTCTAAATGTCATGGAGAGTACAGGCTACAATATTCAGTCTTAAGGGCTGACCACAGTTCCCCATTTGGTGATAGCTACAAAGGTATTACTAGAATTGTCATCTGTGGTAGCCACAGGCACAGGCCTGTGGCTGCTCCTTGCCACTGGCACCATCCTCACCAGCACTTAAAATATTACTAAGTTTTGGAATTGAATGCAGAACTCATAGATTTAGAGTGATGTATCACTTTAGTCCAACATAAGACAATGGCTGGAAGTAACTTAGACTTTTCCACACTACCACCACTTAAAAATTTAGAAGTTGAGAGATTATATATTTAATGTCCACTATGATTTTTTCTTGATTCATTCAAATGATGTTAAAAGTCACAGGTAACTAAAAACAAAAAAAGCCCCAGCACTTCAGTGGGGTGGTTTAATACTGAGGAAATTAAATCACCTTAATCATTGCATCGCTGTCAACAGTATCTCGCTCATCCTCATCAGACGGCATCTCTTCCACATTCAAGTCTTCACTCAGATCTAAGGTCACTGCAGATCCCGACTGCCTTTTAGATGCCTTGACAGAACTAAGTGAATATGGAGTCAGATGTGCCTCTTTGTTGTAGGCACGTGTCAAAGCTGCTTTGACCTGTCAGGGTGGAAGGAAGGAAACTGAGCATCAGTTTAGGAACTGTAGACTGTTAGCTAACCAACTTACCTGGAGATTCCATATCAACTTTCCTTTGGAAAGATGGACCAAAGATACATAGAAGGGGACACTCTCAAAAGGACACAAAAAGCATTTACGAACTGTATGGTGAAGGCTCATTTTAAATGAGTCCCACATAATCCTCAAATAAAATGTGCATCTTCAGATGATTCTTGCTTAGGCCTGCAATAATTTCAGCACTGTTGTTCTGCTACTACCTAAGTCACAAGTCTGCTACAATCCAAGTCACACCAGAGCCCCCCTTCAGCAGCACCGTACACCTGCCAGACTAAGCAGCATATTCAGACTAGGGGTAAACGCCTGATAGTAGTGTAGGTTCAGTTACCAGCAGATTCTTCTCTTTCCCTGAGCTCCTGACCTGGATGAGGGAGATCATGGTTGAGATCACATCTGCCTAGTTTGTAACAGCAGCTTGAGCATAAGGTCACCTTGTACCAGGTGAGGGTCCCAACCACTGGAGTGGAGTAGCTGGACAGTGGAGGAGCAGCACATGAAGCACCCCAGGTCTAGCAGTTCTGTCTAACAGGACTGTGAAAGGCGCAACCTTGCGAGGCAGCCTCTGAGTGCAGTGCCTGCTCTACAACACAGGCAGCTGTGTGTCCCTCCTCCTTCACAGGATGGTAAGAATGGCAATGCCTGAAGGACACAGATCTTACAGCCAGAGCTTGCTTGTAGAAAGGTACCAGCTTTCCCTGTCCTTGCTGTGTTCCACTTCTATATCCAAGACACAACTGACTCCTGGTAATCCTTTACACCAGGAACAAGAAGTGTAAGACTCCTGAGTGAAGCACAGCCTGGTTATCTTTTAGGACTTACCCCAAACGTTTACTGGTATGCTTGACAGTTGATTCACAAAGCCCACTATCAATTACAGTTAACCTGCTGCACCAACTTCAGCCTCTCCAAAGCACATTCATACCATAACAATTATTCTAGGATTTCTTTTTTAAGATATGGAAGAAAACAAAAAAACTCACTGGTGAATTTTACCTTGGAATCCAGCTTTGAAAAAGGACTGGGTTTGCCTCCCCACATGCTTATTTCCATGATATTTTCAACATCTTCTTTCATCAAGCAGTAAGAGTCCATAAATGTTATTGCTTGTTGTACACCATCTGCTCCAAAGTCTTTCAAGGGCTGGACAAGTGCATCCCGCAAATATGACAAATATTCCATATTTACTGTCCTCTTGCATGTCTGAGTTCTTTGTCAAATTGAAAATAAAGTATTGAGTAAGTGAATCTGTCCAACCACCACCACTGACTTCTAAAGACAAGAACAAATACGTAAGAAGGCCCTCAGCAAATCAACAATCAGCTGCCTTAAGACCAAACTGCAAGCTGTACTGTGCCATTCCTTTTGCCATATCTGCGCTAGGGATAACCAATGCAAGGTATTTGAACACCAAACAGTCTGGGGAAACACATCCCTAACTGAGAAACAACTTCAGGGGAAAAACGAAAAAGGCAAGGTACTTCTGATTCTACTAAAAGTGTTTCCAGTTTGACTGTTGTTCAAATTAAGCACTGAGAAAAGTGTCACCAACAATATAGGAGCATGTTCACAGAACATGTGAACGTGTCACTCGTTTGCACCAAGCACAGCAAGGAATTGATGGTAGGTAATGAACGAGAAAGAACTGTATCAGAGGAATGTCAGTACTACCTGAGACTCATGTGCATTGCCAGTTCTTGAATAATACGATCATGTTTGCCTGTGGATGAAAATTTCCCCAGCCAGCTGGGAAAGACAGGAAACTGGGACATGTAACCTCTCATCAGCTCCCCTGGGAGAACGCTTGCATAAATAGCCTGAAAAAGTAACACACATGCCAAACTCAAATCGCACTGAAGTCTCATGGACACGATGACACACTGCCCTGCAGTGCACTGTCCCCAGGGAAGAGGGGCAGTCAACACAGGGACACAGTGGAAACAGCTTATTTTAGGAGAACTCTCTCAATTGCTTGTTTCTGTTCAATCCCTCTTGGGCTACAGCCTCACCTCTTGTACCACCCTGTTCGTTACCATGTTCTAAAATACCTGTGAAATTATCTGGGTTTCAAAACCCAGAAAGAAACACCAAACATGGCCTTTTCTCATGTCCAGTTTAGAGTGCAGTCAGACAAATAGCTGACTTCACACAAACAATTGCTGTGATCTCCAACACACAGACATGGTGAAGGAGACATTTCCAGAGAACACTGCAAATGTTCTTCAAGTCAGCTAGCTATGTTCCTAAGCGATTCAGCTCTATGGACCTGTACCAAGCAGGGGGGTGACCTAGATGACTTCCAGAGGTGCCTTCCAATTTCACCTACAATGCATTCTCTGATGCCAGTCATAATCCTTTAAGCACAAGTCTTGTCAGTGTTTCAGTGAGCATTAAAAGAAGCACAGTGATCAAGCTTCAATCCTCTGTGTTTTGGGAGAAATCCTGCCCTGGTGGGAGGAAGGACAGAGCAGGCTTGTAACTGCACAAGTGATACACATCATGTGCTTCTATGCTTTGTGACAGTCCAGCTTTTCAAAGTTTCAGAAGACTTCATTTCATGTTGCAGCATGGGCTCAACAACATGGATATGGGATACTCTTCTGATCACCAGTGGAACAGAGACTACTACATGAAGTATGAACTATACAGATCATATAATTATACTGAAAAACCAATTTCCACAGAACCATCTTTAACACTGCACACCCCTTAAAGCACATAAAATAAGCGTTAAGTGCTCACCTGTGTTGGAAGAAGATTCCAGTTCTGCTTGCTACGAATCTGCTTGTCCACTATATCACCATCACATATACTATCAGCTGCTCTACTCAAGAGCACCAAGTGCTTTTTTATATTACCTCTGGAAAAAAATGAAGTTGAGTGTATTACAAGGCAGAAATGCGCAGATAGGTTTTAGTCTGCTTTGACTCCCTGACACAAAAGCCTTCGTCAATTTAGGGTTTGGAGTAACTCACCCAGCAGCAGCTGGTTTCACATGCACGTAGTTTTCTTGGACAAAGAGAGGAGCTAGCGAATAATCATGGAAGAAAAGATCTGATTTGTCTATAAGAGACATACGAGCTGCCTCCTCTCCAGTAGCGAAAACCTTCCGGACAACATCGAAAGGGCCCTAAATAAATGATATTTCAAGAAGTCAGCGGGTAGAAGGTCAACACAAAAAGACACAGCACAGTATCAACAAAATTAGTATCCAGGAGCATCTTGACTCATCAGTACAAGCTCCATGTTCAGTATTTCCACCCTAGATCTTCACCAGTTTTAAGAACTGTGTTTTACTTTCGATATTAAGAGAATTATCTCCTAAACAGAGGACAAAGGATGACAAGTATGAGCTTCATAATTGCATCTTACATAAGACACCAGTACATCAAAATATATACTCAGTCCTTGATATACTACTCTTCAACTATTTGTGGCAAATGTGATAGCTCTTGGCATCCAGGCTTTAGTTCAGTGCTTCAGTTCAAAAGATGCTTATAAAAGCCTGGTGATGATATCAGAATAGGGCAGTAAAAGCCAAACCAGTATTTGACACTTACCAATTTGATGTCCTTTTTGGCTCTGCTGGCATCTGTTTTAGCTTCATCATAAGTCAATGATTTATCTTTTGCACACCACATATTCAGATTATGTAAAACCTGAAGAAAAAAAATTACAATACTGTTCAAATACTTTGGAGTCAATGTACATAATCTGCTATCTGAACAGTCACTGATGTTGAATGCGTACTGACCTGTCTGATGTCCTGATTTGCTGCCAGGATTATCTCTTGCATAGCAGGTGGGGGAATTTTTAAACCTTCTTTAAATGCAATAGACATCATGGCACCCTGTAATCACAATTGAGAAACTGTCACTAGAGAATTCCTACAAATTCCTCCCCCAGTAGAACATACTAACACATCTATAAAAGAGCAGTACATATTTTTCTGAATTTTTAAAGCACATATAGCTCAAATTTTCTCTCATAAACCATCATTTACCACTGGTGCAAAAAAGAGCATGTTCATTTATAAAAACCCATTTTGGATATACTTTTAAGACAGGCATCTAAAATCCAAAAGGCTTTGCGAAGAAGAACTCAGACAATTCATTCTGAAAAGCAGTTATTCACTGAGATGATCCATTAAGTGGTATATCTAATTCTGAATAAACTCTGCCACATAAAAACTGAAGTTACTGATGGTAATTCAGTGCAGTCCATAAAGCCACAGCCTGCTTACCTTGATCTGTTCTAGACGAGGTCTCTGAAAACGAAGATCCAGGCAGTAGTGGACCAAGGAGCGGATTTTAGGATGGTTGCGATCGTTGCACATACAAATGATGGGTATCTTCGTGTGTCGGATCAAAGCAAAGACCTCCTGCAATTTAAACACATCACAATTACATCAGATAATCTGGATAATAAGAATTATTATAATGTCATACCAAGCAGCATTAGTCCCTGCCTTAAGTCAGATCTTTGACAGGTTCCAGGTCCATAACACTCCTCCTGCTGTAATCACATTTCTACACAGTGCAAACCTAGCCCCCTTGCCTACGGTTTTCACTTGCTGTTCTATTCAGCTGCAAGAGATCTGCTGCCTACCCACTTCCACTGTCTACTTCCAGCAATCATGTTTGGAACTTTCTTCAAGAAGCAGTGAAGACCAACAGCCCAGAGTAGAGCTGTCCACCTGCAGAACTAGACTAATCTCTCCACAGGCCAGTTTGACCTGGCTTATGCCCAGAAGGAGCATGCAGCTTTCTGGCTGCACCCTGCCACAAAGAATGAAGAAGCAGCAAGTTAAAAAATCAGCTCATCCCTGCTCCAAGAGCTCAACCCTGAAGTTTCATCATTTTCAGGCTTGCCAGAACAAACTTTGCCAGCTCTAATGAAGGTGAAATTCAGTTCAGTTTCATATTCCTGCAATGAAAATACCTGCATCTGAGCCAAAAATCTGTATGGCCTTCACTGTCAAAGTACTGCATGTGACCATAGGAAATCCTCAGGAGCTAAAACTGGAGCTACTGAAGAGAACAAAGGATGCTGCTGGCCTATGCCACACATTAGTTACTCAGTGTTACTGCCTATGCAAAAGAGCAACAGTCCCAGCCAGATTAATGAACCTCCCACTGCAGGTAGCTGTCACCTTAGAGACACCTTAGGATAAATGTACCTGTTCTAAAGTGCACACACCCAAGTTCATCACTCCAGGCTTCTACACAAGCATTCTTTTCCCCCCTCTGCCAGTGCACAATTCTGACACAAAGACAGGCTTCTAAAACAGATCACACTGTACTCTGCACAGAGTTTGTTTATGGACCATGGGTTGAGGACAGTAGAGTGGCTTGACTATTTTGTGCTATATATGGCATGCGCTCTTGGCAATGGCAATATCTAGGAACTTCAGTGGCTTCACCTGAATCCCTCCTCTGTCTTCATTGCCTGCCATACCATCCACTTCATCCATGATCAATACATGTTTTCCACTAACTGATGAGGATGCACCTGAAAATGAATATGGATAAGAAAATGAGATGGGAATAAAGGAGTCTTGCTCGGAGTTTTACCCAATGCTAAGTAAGGTAACCCCATCCTAGGCAACTAAGGTGGTGGCTCTGCCACTTGATCGCATACGTCCATGTTCACAGAACAGACTCTAACCTCATGTCATCTTCTTAGAAACAAGACCCATGGAACAGAGGAGCAACTGCAGAGTTCTTGAGTAGCCTATGCAGATTAACAACCCATTCTACAAATAGCAAGATTTAATTCTAAATTGAAGAAGAAATATAACAGCTTACTACATGAACCCATTCCTGTAAGAGCCGAGTCCCTCCAACTAACAAGCAAGGTAAATTCCTAACACTGTTGTGTAATAAGGAAGCTCTATCTTTCCTGTAACCAGACTCTTAATACAACAAAAGTCTCCTTCAAACAACAGACGCACCAGAATAGAAGTCTTTGATGCTGGTGTTGTTAAGTGATTCAGCAACTACTTCCTTTAGACTGTTCTTGCTGCGAGTGTCGCTGGCATTCAGCTCCACGTAGCTATACCCCAGTTCCTGGTGCAAACACAAACCACACAAAAAGTGAGAACGCAGATCAGTGAAAAAACAATACAGATTTGATTCCTTTCTCCCCTTATACTCCTTTTCTCTGGCACTTCAAAACTATTTATAACCATGCGTGGAACAGACATGCCCAAAAGTGATTTTTTGTTTGTTTGTTTTTTGTGGTGGGTGTTTTTTGTTGTGATTTTTGGTTTGGTTTCTGTTTGTTTGTTTTTGTTCTGGGTTTCTTTGTTGGTTGTTGGGGTTTTTTTGTTTGGTTGGTTTTAGTTTTGTTTTAACTGAGGGGGATAGGGAAGCATTGAAGTCAGTGGCACATACTAAGTTTTGGAAGATTAACAAAACTGCCAGCAGGGACAGAAACAGAGCTAGGAGCCAAGGCTGGCTAAGCTCCATGCTCCATATTTCCAGCTGCATAACAAAGAAACATACCACATGGCTCTGAAAGCTGCAGGAAAGAGAAGCGTTTAACTATTTAACCAATAGGAAACACATGGCTCCCCCAGCAGCACTAACACTTCAGTCAGTCCCTGACACAACTTAACCCAGCTGTTCCTTTATCAGCAAACTCTCCTGCCAGAGGCAGCCAGAACACAGAGAAATGCTCTGCAGAGTCCTGAGGCAGCTGAGAGCAAGCCAGGCTGGAAACCAGAAACAGGAAAGACCATGCTTTGAGAAAAAAATGAGCCCGAGACAGCACATTCACCTTTTCTAAAGTTCTAGGCGTGGCATCAATTTGTTGCCACAAAGCTCTAAGGCATGTGGGAGGGGGGACAAGGCGGGGGGAGAGGATTAAGAGTTACTCAATACAACCAATTTCTAAATTCAGATTTAGAAATGGACACACAGCCCTGTCAATTTCTCTCACCCTAAAGCAGTATTTCAATTTAGAAGAAATCTGGGAAAGATATCTCTGTTAGATATATAAAAACCATGACCTTAGGCTTTCAAAAAGCTTGCCAGAATTTGACTCCCACTAAATTTAGTGCAAATATCCTCCAACTTGCAGAACTAGTGCTGAATGCTCACAGTTTTGGAAAACCATTTCCAATTGTTCAACATACTGTGATATGCTTCCTCTCAATGTAACAAAGAAATGCAGACAGCCATTGGTGTACCTTCTCACCTCAGACCTGATAAAGGTATCTAAACAGCCACATACTTTCACCTGTAATCCTGTTCTGAGCAGGTGCAACTTGGCTGAGAGGAGACCGTTGTCATTCAAAGCACACCCACCTGCACTAGACTTGTACTTATCTGTATCCAGGTACAGAATTAATATGTAACACACAAGTGCTGGGAACAACCATTACTATGAACTCACCTTACAAACCAAAGCAGCCGTAGTAGTTTTACCAACTCCAGGTGGACCAGAAAGTAAAGCTGCTTTAAAACTTGTCCCATCATCTTTGCTTCCAGTTTTATTGGGTTTTGCTATTTAAAAAAAAAGATTTCAGGTTTTACTTAGGTATGTAATTATAAACCAAACTGCATGCCTCTAGAGGTATCAAGCATCATTGGAATTTTTCCTCATTTAAGGCCTGATAAGAACATCCAAAGATGCATACACAGCTGCATCCTATCTACTTGGGGAAAAGCAGCTTAAAACAGCTCACAGTTTATGACTTGCAGTGATTTTGAACTGAAAAATATTAAAATTGCTACTAATGTAATACTACTATTTCAGCACTTTCCTCACAACCATATTGTCTTGGGGTGATATACATAAAAAACCAAAACCATCACCACACCCACACACCACCACAAACAAATTAAACCAAACCCCAAACA
Organism: Struthidea cinerea; assembly: GCA_013397865.1. Classification (NCBI taxonomy): domain Eukaryota; kingdom Metazoa; phylum Chordata; class Aves; order Passeriformes; family Corcoracidae; genus Struthidea; species Struthidea cinerea. The sequence goes on along the minus strand of VZTI01001133.1, from coordinate 288,623 downwards.
CACCACACACAAAAACCCCACTACCCACTACAGCTGAACCAAAACACTATTTAAAACCTGTCTGTCTACAGGATGATAAACTGTCTACTTGACACATGCCCTTGCCAGAGCTAGGACTTTGACAATTCACCCCCATGCATGACAGCAGCCCTTTAGACCTGCTGCTACCCTGTATCTTCACCTTTGGCAGTGCCTAACCTACTTCCTCTTGCTGAGGAAGAAATCAATAGGCTCAACACAAGGCCATTTTTAGATACATCACAACTAGGATATTCTGGGGTTTTTTGTAAAAATGAAACCTAAGACTTGGGGAAAAAAAATCTTTTGAGACACATTTTTCTGCTCTTTTTTGACGTGGGGAGGTGGGTAGTACATGAACAACTACTTGACCAAAAAAACTTAGGCTCAACTGCTGTTAAAAACACATCCAACTGCAGCCTTATTCCCCATTTCTAGAGCTGCTCTGCTAACACCAAGGCCCTCACTGGGCCAGGGAGGCAAGCAGCACGACTAGCATAAAAGAACACAGAGAAAAGTTAGTCAGGCCAGTCACCTTGTCCATCTTCCACGGTATTCTTGTGCCAATTTCTGAGCCACCGGAGCAGTTTATTGGCACAGCTTTGCTCACCCTGCTGTCCAATAATTGCCTTAAGAGATACAGGCTTGTATTTATCTACCCATAACAATTTCTCTGTACCATCTTCATTAACCTCAGAAACCAAGCTCCCCTTAGGTTTTGTGGCTTCTTTCTCCTCTGCTGTCTGATGTTTAAAGTCCGTAAGCTTTCGAACAGCAGTGGTTTCTCTCTTGACAGATCTGGCGGTATCTCCTTTTTCAGGACTAGACTTGTACTTATTATTAGCTTCCCTTTTGTAGGGGCTAAAATTCCTTTTTCCAGTCTCAGCTTTCTGAGGTGTCTTTTTAGGTCTTGACTCCACTTTCTTTGCCTTAGGAAAATAGAAGTAAAAAAATTAAATTAAGAAAAAAAACATGCAGTAAATAAACAGCATATTTATTTACGCAATTACAGGAGTGCTTAGAAAGTGACAAAGCTTATGTATTGATTAAAAAAGCTTCAAGAGCAGATATAGAAATACTCTCTGAGAAATAAAGCACTGCTAAACACAATATCACCGGGTTCTGTAGCACAACCCACAAAAAAGAAGCACGAAGCCTGAAGCATCATAAAATGCTAAACTGACTGTCAGGTTGGAACAAGTGGGTCAGACACCCATGAAGCTCTTGCAAAACAACATTTGCAGAAGTTATTCAACCCAAAACAATTTAAAGGGAGTGAAAGCAATCAGCTAATAAGCTCAGAGTTGCTTTTCCCTAGGACACCAATGGTATCTTTGCATAAATAAGTCATGTCTGTACTGAATGCACCACGTGTTAGTGCTAACAGAGATTTTAGTAACAATCTATCAGCCACTACAACCTAAATTTAAATTTGCACAAAAAACTTGTTACCTCTTTTTTGGTATTGCCTGAAAAAATTACCTTTACTATTTTTAGTTCAAGTACCACAAAAAGACAAGACCTGTTATGTATACACATAGTTTACATATCCCTGGGCCTGTCTGGGTACCACATCGTATCAGTCACAATTACTTATTCCAAAGAATTAACAAATATTCATTGTTTAAACCTGATACCATCTAGGGAGATGCAATTACCTGCTCTGTCAGGTACCTAAAATGCAGAATAATGTCAGAGTGGGAAAATAACCTACAGCTCCCAAGTAGAGTCATTTGTCTCAAGCACAAACAAAAAAATTTCACTTTTAACCTGAAGGTCAAACTGATGATTGTGGTGTTACTATTACTGGAACAGAAGACAAACTTCTTTCAACTGATAACAAACCAAAGCAAAAAAAACCCTAATCCCCTAAGTTTATTATAAACATACCTCTGTTTCAGCTGCCAGCTCATATTTGGACTTTTTGCCTGGCATAGTTCGAATAAGATCAAACAGACCATCCTCATCAATAACTTTTGTACCTAAAGTTGATGCCTGGAGCAAAAGAAAGATTTAAATGTAAAGTCAAGTTACATTAGGATTTACATCATTCATTTCAAAGTGTTTTCCAGTAAAAACTTTTTTTGTGAACACAACAAGAACAACAAGAGTTTATATTTTATATATATATATATGCATGTGTATGTATGCACAGAAGTAAAAACAAAACAAAGCCATAAACCACTCAGCAACTTTTCATTTTAAAAATGCATGTTATTGTTAGTTCTGCTTCCTGTTGGCAGGGATACTGGAAATTCCCATTTGAGATAGGAACAATTCAGTTTCACTTTGCCTTTGGCCAGGCATGGGACGCACTCACCTTCTCACATTTGGACTGGCCGCAGTCTCGCCCCATCACCAGGTAATTTGTCTTCTTGCTGACATTGCCAGTTACTTTTCCTCCGTAACGTTCGATCAGAGACTTGGCCTCATCTCTTTCAATGCACTCCAGAACACCCGTAATTACAAATGTCAGGCCTTCCAAGCAATTTTCAGCTCCCTAAGAGCCAGAGAATTGCAGAAAATGCCATTACTGATGCAATTCTACCAAATAGCTCTTAACCATCAGCTTAAAATAAAATAAGACTATCATACCTAACTAGGTAATAGTTCTAAAAGTTCAAAAGCCATTAACAGGAATAGCTACCAAAAAAACCTCACCCATTGTTTACCTGACTGATCATACTTGTAGCACTCTGTGCTTCAAGCATAGTATGTCAGTCAAATGAGTGACAGCAATCTTGAACTTTAAGACCAGTAACTATTTTTGATCATCTGACTTCCTAAACCAAGTTCTGAATACAAATTCTTTAGTACACTTCCTTACATTTAGTCACTGCTTTGCATTACAATTTAGGTTTTTCCAGTACATGCTTCCTGCTGGAAAAAAAAAAATCAGTCTTGAAACAGTTTAGTTAATACTTGTTAGACCACTTACAGCAGTAAGTCTACCAAACACTCCACTCTATGTATAGAATTCTGCTGTAGCCAAACTTACCTGAGGTATCTCTTTGGAACCCAGTGCTTTCGGACCCTCACGATTAAGGAAGCTTCGGTAAGCTTGGTAATTGTTACGCTTCTTTTCAGAGTCCTCAGGACTTATAGACTGGGTCAGGAGAGGGGAAAAAGAATTAATATACATATTAGATATATGAAAACAGCCAAATAAAACCAAGCGTCACAGTTTAAGACGTCTTCATGCACCAAAGGAAAAGCAAGGTCTAACGCATATTTTTAATCTATTAACATGCAACATTGAAGCTTGCTTTGCTTTTGGTGTTTGAGGTATTTTTTTCTTGTTCCTTTTAAAAATATTTCAAAAACCTACGAGTTTAAAAAATACGTACCCATTGTTTATTGTCAAGTTTCTGTAGATTCATCTGTTGCACATGTACATGCTCACTTAACTCATAAATTGTCACTTTAAATTCACATCCTATTTAATTTGATCTACACTTACATAAAAGTAGAAATACTACGAAATAGACTTTAAGAGACACTTAAGCTTCTTAATCAATAAACAACTGTTAAAAACTCACTTCAAAAGGAGGTGCAGGCTCTCCTTTCTAATTACAGCTGTTATTTAATTGTCAAAATGGGGTACTTTATACTCTATAATTAAAAAGTACATTTTAATGTTGCCAATAACTGACCGTGTTCGACAAATACAGTTACTGAATCAGATAAAAATACTAAATTATATTCCTACACAACCTATCAATAGCAAGAAAAAATAGGAGACTAGGGAGAGAAATACAAATCCCTAAACAATGCCACCTATCACTCTAACCACAGAACAGATCCTCAAGGTCACCACACTAACTCACTAAGTGTCAGAATTCCTGCATTCTGTGTTTTTCAGCAAAGTAAAACATGAAAAAGTACAGAACTGATTTTGCAGTGTACCCACACACCTTAATGAGCATTAGAGAACCTCGGGTCCTTCATGTGTTTAATTTACGCTTTTCCAGCTAATTTTTCCCCCATAGTTTTACAACTGCTGTAAGGAAGGAACTTACAGCCTTACCAGAATGCAAATCCTTAAAAGCTGCCCAGGAGACTGACAGTACCAAGTTACAACAGTGACACGCATAACAAATGAAAACTATTTTCCTGCAAACTCCACCAAGACATCTAAATTAATTTTGAGAGCTCCTACCTCAGTCTTCTTGGGAGAGACTTTCTCCTTCTTTGGTGTTGTCTTCTCTTCTTTCCCCGAAGCCGCTTTTTCTCTTGATAGCGAATTTTGAGCACCTCTTTCTTTTTCAGCAACGTCTTTCAACTGCTCAGATTTATTTTGAGGCTTTGCAGAATAATTCTTGGCTGCACCAGCTGAGTCTGTTGCCTTCACTTGAGAGGACGCAGAGGGAGAAGAGCTCATATATAAAAATGTATCTCATTAAATTATAAGTAAGTGCAATGCTTTTCAGTTTCTGTGTCCTACCTCTTTCTGATTGCTTATATCCTGCTGTCCTATTAGGGCTGCTATTGATGCTCAGTACTGTTTGCTCTCCTTCTGTATCTTTCCGAGCCTAAATAAACACACAATGCCAAAGTCAGGGATGTGTGTCCCAAGCTACCACTGGAACACAGCAACACGCTTCACTTAATTGTGAGTAGAACTTAAAACACCATTCCAACAGAGGCATCCAGCACACACTGTCTGATTAGGCAGGACACGCTTTACTGAGAGAGGAAAAGCCAGGAGGGAGGTATAAAAGTGAGTATGCCATTTCCATGAAAACATTTTCTCGCTCTTTTTAATGCATTTGTATGAAGTCTCAAAACAAAGGTGTCTAAATAAGAACATTCCCAGCAATGCAATTCCTAAAAGCTTAGGTTTAAAAAGAATTCAACCTTTTTCTTCTGCGGTGTTTCATCCAACATGGCCAGAGTTCTAGCAAATTCTTCATCTTCATGCAGCTGTCTCTCCAGCTGAAATTAAAAAAACCAAGATTTTTGGGCTCATGCAAAACAAGTTCTAACTCTAGTATATTTTTTAAAAACTCCAAGCAAGCACATAGCCAGAAAAAGGTGTCCTACCAGAGGCAAATAAATTTCTGGAAATGGCACTGAAGAATTACTTGTTTCCCCCAGAAGGCAAGACTAGTTAAATCTAGTGAGAAAAATGGGTTTGTTGCACTAGAAACATAACTGTGCCTGTGTAAGCTGTTTTCAAAGGAGTTTTTTGCTCTTATTTTTTATTGTTGCATACCCTTCTGTTTTAAATAATCAAACTTCAAAGGCAGCACCTCATAACAAACAGCCTGCAAGAAGATGTAACCTGTTGGCTTTATCAAAGGCAGTCCCAAAAGACATGTAGTAACAATGCCTGTTAAAAATTATGGTGTAGTCCAGAATGAGTATTTTATTCTCATCTACTACTAGCAACGTATATATATATAAAAAAAAAAATCTGTCAGTTTTAGAGAATTTAACTACCACTCTTAGCCCTGCTCTTAGTGTCAGTTCTATATACTTTAGGGAAGCAAATACACTTTAACTTTGTATTATTTATACAACTGATTTTCTTGGACAGAAGAACCAGTAAGAACAAACAGTGCACATGACATCTGTGAAAGTTATTTAGTAGTTGTAAAAAAACCCCACCAAAATCAGTTTGGTTTCATTTTTATTTCACCTAACAACATAAACACGACATCTCCAGTGGTAACTGATCCTTTGGTTACCTTTCTTGTCCAATATGGTGCCTCGGGGAAAACCTTTTCTATTCCTGAATACTGTACATTATTGCCAATAAATATTGACCATTGTTTCAACAAGAGAACAACAAAAATACTATCGCAATTGAAATCTGACATGCCATGCTCTAAGATCCCAATAATGACTATAAAACCAGTATGCCACAGGCACTGTTTGTATGTGCCCGTAACAGTGAAATGCATCTACCTTCCCATGTACAGTGAGAAAGGAAAAGGGCGGTGACCACCAAATGCAAACCAGACTGAGGAGGAGGCAGAGATACACCTGATATAAAGTACTTTGATGTACAGAAACTCTGACTGTTATAGGTAAGATTAGTTCAAATGAAAGGCATCATCTTATTTTTCCTGACAGGTTGTTTAACTTTCTAATAGGCTGAAGTGGGATTCATTTACTTTCATCCTTACCTTCAGAGGTGTAGATTAGTCGGCACAACCCACTTAATTCAAATAATACTCAATATTACAAATATATGTGGGAAATCAAATTTTCCCAAAAGCAAGTAAATATGTGTAAGTGTACCTTTCCCTCATATTAGTACTGATTCAAATAGAAAAGTTTAACACACGTGAGGGTCATTCACATTTTTCTCAACTAGAAGAAAATTCGGAAGACAAGTAAAACACATCACAGATGGCAATGATTTTTAATTTTTCACTCCAGAGAATGAAAAAAAACAAAACACCATCAAAACACTACCAGAACATGAGGAAGCAGAAAGTGAATTCTGTGTGAAAGGCAGGATTATTATAGGCATATCAGTTGCACAGACAGAAAAAGTCTGAATAGAGAGAAAACAGATTAGAGTGATACATTCTATTTACGTAACTAAAACAATGCCTATAAAAATAACTGTGTAACCATACTTGCACATATTGATGAATTTTATTACACTTACATCTTGGGGTGACGTTATGGTGTGTATCCCCTATTGCCTGCTCTATGCCCGGACATGAATCCTGTGCCTTTTCTGTAGCTTTAAGGCAGACCTTTAAGAGGGGAGGGGGAAGCCAGTGGAATTCCTTCGGGCGCTGTGCTCAAAAATAAAGATAAGCTCGCTGGCTTCTCCTGCCCTGGCTGCTCTGCTTGTGCAGCTTGGAGGAGAATTATGTTCCTTTTGCTTTCCAGCTAGCTTCCTTGTTTGTTAGCTAAAGCAAGGAGTTTTTTCTGGGACTTTGGCGGCTTTTTCTTCTCTTTTGGACCGTTCAGAACACCAGAACATCACAACCCCACCGGGAAGCCTTTCCACCGAGGCCCAGAGGGGCCCATGCTGAAACCCAGCTGGGGAGAGGAGAAAGCCACACCCACGAAGGACTCTGAAATCTACTCAGGTTCTCTCCACAGTGAGAGGTTTTAGTATTTAGCATTATTCTTCTCCCATGCCTGCATGCACTGTGCTTGTTAAATAAATAACTTTTTTTTCCTTTTTCACTTTCCTCCAAGGAATTTTCTTTCCAAACCTGGTGGGGGAGGGGCAGCTGGAAACCTGCCTTTTTTGGAGGGGATGTTCCTCCCACAGCATTTCCCTTAATTTGTCTCAAACTGGGACAACTTACTTATAGCATACGTGGGAAGTCCATCTCAATTTCCTAAGGAAAGACAATTTTAAGTTAAACAAAGTGCTCTTGACATAGAGCATTAAATTTGTAGAGCTTTTACCTCTGAATCTTCTTCAAGCTGCAGTTGCCTAGCAATGGCCTCATCATCTAGTGTGCTGTCTCTGCTTTGTGAAGGCTATATTAAAGAAAAAGAGACCAACCATTCAGTTACTCTATTACTGTGTCAATTACAATAATTTAATATGTATAGATTACTTCTGTATGCTTCTAGAAAAGGACTGTGAATGAGACATGCAACATTTAATTTCTAGCTAACTTAAACACTATTAAACAAGGCTATCTTCAAGGGATTTTATTATTCAAAACAAGACCTATAATATAAACATCTCATTTCTTCAAACAATGCTGAACATCTCTGAAGCTATCACAGTTGGCTCACTTGAAAAATAAATCAATAACTACCCTGGGAATTTTTAATTTCTTCCATACTTTACTTGGTGCTTTGTTATTCCATGAGTATGCGTGCCATAAAGTATGGGAAAACAACCTTCTTCCTCTCTCCTGTCTGCCCTCCACCCTCAAATATAACCTATCCCTTCCATTCACTAACCTCATAAAACTTAATGAATTTCAAGAAAAGTCACTTGAGAAGAGGCAATAAAGAAAACACTACCTTCAACTTTGTGCGTTCTTATGAAACACGGCAATGCTACTCTGAACTTGTATTTGAGGACTTGACATGCACACACACATCATCAGAGCTCAACGTCTGCGTGAGTGATCATTACTAAGTAACACGAGGTAGAGCAGCAGTTCAGTACTTCCTTGCAGTCACCAAACTGTCCATTCTGATCTGCCATCAGACACACAAGCAGCCTAAAGAACATCATCAGTACTCACCTCTTTCCTTTTACTTGCTACCAGTTTCTTTTCTGACCGTTGGACACTCCTTGTCCCAAAGTAATCAAGTGCAGAGGTGGGAGTCTGTTTCACTGGAGAGAGGGGTTTGCTTTTAGCTTGTGGTTTGACCTCTTCTTTTTTGACAGTGTTTGTTCCTGGACAACCAATGGCTGATGTCCCATTCTCCTTCGGTTTCAGAGAAATTCTTCTGTTGACAAAATCATCTTCTTCATCTAAACACAAAGAGAATTCCATTACTTCTGGTAAACAGAACTGAGAGAAAATCCCCCAAAATGAGCATTAGACACAGTAAAAAAGCAGCGGAAAAACTTGAGAGGAACAGAAACAGACGCAGTTTTATTTGCATGCCTCTAACTGAAGTCTAGTTTTACTTTTCTCAAAATAGAGATATTTTAGACACTCACCTCAGCATATCATAAACACAGATTGTTCTAAACATCTGTTTTTTAACAGAACTTAAACTGACAGCATTATCACAAAAACATGTTCATTTTCCAGCAACCCTTAATTTCAGTCCCCATATTTCTTTTCATACAAAAATTTGTTTTCTTACCACTTCCCTAAGTATAGAAGATGTTATATGTCTGTCATCTCTTATTTTTGTTGTATTCTAGATAATGATGGACGGAAACAAGTATTTTTTGTTTCACCTGTTCTCAACAGATGGCAGTGTTTTAGAGTGTTTTAGGCATCAGCCAGAACTTCCTGCCACTGAACACTTATTAGGCAGAGATGAGAACCAAGCAAGATTTCACCTATTCCTAGGAGAGAAAGCTCAGAGAGGGAAGAAACTAACACAAAGGTGCATCTGTAAGGAGGTAAATTGGTTCAGCAGTTAAACTGAAAATGCCTAAAGATAAAAATTTATCCATGAGAAAGGGGCATTTTAGCCAACTCAAGTCACAAAGCAATATATGGAAGAGAAGATTCAAGCCCAGGCCATCAGCTGACAGCAGCAAGTTCTACACAAAGCTAAAAGCTTTACTATTCTCAACACAATTTATTTTCCCGATGCAGTAGCAAACCTCTTACTGCCATTTAGCTCACTTTAACAAACTATGACATATCACGGAGATTTGGACTCTAGATGCTTTAGATTCCTAATTTACGATAGTTTCAAGTCTGCATAGGAGACTGCTTATCTCAAACAATTTCAAGAACATTTCTGGCTCTTCCAAATTTTTCAGTTTAACAAAAAACACATTTGCAGGAGTAAAATATACTGTTACTGGAAATCAGCAATTAATACAGGTGTAATTACATTTATCTGTCGACTGCTCAATGCTAAAAAATAATTTTTACTTATCATTATTGTTATCAGGAGATCTGTATGCAATATTGATTTTTTTTATTATTCACTTACAACCATAAATAGCAACAACACCCAACAGGATATTGCTTTCTCTCAAGTAGAAGGAAGCAGAGTAAATACAATTACATTTTAATTTAAAAATATACAGACTCAAGTCATTTATGAAGCCAGTACTACATATTATCAATAGTTAGAACTTGGCTCTAATTATATTGTGCCAAGAAATTACAGAATTAGAAGCATTTATTGACTGCAAGCAGTGGTTGAAGACAGACAAGAGACTCACTCATGAACAGTCATTGCTAAATGTAAACAAAGAAAAGGGAGAACGCGGAAATGGTCATTAGGAAACAAAACCAGCCTGAGTCGATTAAGTGGGTTTCTAAAGAGGCTTTAGGGGACTGACACTCAGGCTACAGTTTCATCCCAGGATCAGGAAATTCACAAGCACATCACAAATTCACCTGATCTCCAGGCACTCCTCTTATTTCAAGTACTGACGAACACCAACTTTTTCAGTAAAACCTTAACACTTCTTCCTCGAAACAAACTGCTCCCACACACCTACTGCCACAGAAGTGAACAGCAAAGTTAATCAGCTGCACGCTTCCAGTCTCCTCACAAGCATGAAGGCAACTTTATTGACAACTTTGAAAATGCCAAGAGAGTACTACTGTTGCTGCTGCACTATTCAGGTTAATGTTTCTCAACACATGACCTGTAAAAGGAAAAAGATGTATTCTTATTCATACAAGCAAGTTAATAATTTGTGGGAAAATACAAGTGAAAATTTGGATTTTAACTTGTAAAAAATTGTAGATTAATTGCATTCTTACAGCAATTGCTGGGCAAACCTTGAGATAGCCTTTTATGGGGGCATGGAGTTCACCAAGAAACAGGAATCAATTTCATCATCAACTAGATTACTTTTCTGTTGTAAAACCTTTCTATAGCAGAACATGACTATTCCAAGAACAGTATTTCCTGTTTACATTGATCCATTTTTGTGTGCTACCCAAGGAAAAAATATCCTGAACATACATTTCTTTTTTTTTCCCAGGATCAGCTCAGAACTACAAACACAAATAAAGACCATATATTCTAGTTGAGGCTTCTGGAAATCAAGTACATGTGACAAAGGGAAAGCTAATCATGTGATCAATGGAACACACAGGCAGTGACAATCAGGAGATTGCTTTTAATTATTTTGTATGCAAACACTACACATAAAGCAGGGATCTATTATGCCAGGCAATGTAGGATGACAAACTTCCCTAGCAACAAACAATGTCATCCTGGGGGTTTTAAGAGCTATTCCATGACGTTAAAGCACAGTTGGCTTTTATATACCGTTCCAGCAGTAGTACAATTATGTTAATATACCAGTGCGAGCAGGTCACTTGTAACTGTTTGTTATTCCTCTTCCTCTTTCCTATCCTCACCCTTTCTCAAAGGAGTTTCACCTGCTGACTACTGAGCAACATCTGCGGTTGTTCCCTAACTGAGCCTGATGAAAATTATCTAGGCATCTAGGCTATTTTAAACATTTTTTAAATTCAGATCCTTTTAAAAGGCCTGGGTACAGGAACGACGTCAGCCAGTCTAAAAAAGGAGCAATCTATTGCAGGCAGGGACAATGGCAACAAGCAGTATAGGACAGATCCTCAGAGGGCCTTCAGAACAATGTATTTTATTAATTTATTATTTCTGTACTGTTGAGTTGCTCATCAAGAGAGAATATAATTCCCTGGTTCCTATTCTATTTAGGATACAAAATATTTGAGGCAGGAACAGCCTCTCACTATGATGTCATAAAACCAACTCCAAATATAGGCAGGGCATTTACAGGTTACAAATAACTTGTACTTACTATGATGGATGTTGAATTGGCATTTGTAGACTAGTACATAAGGATTTCTATATGGAGCTAAAGGACTACATCCTAAAATCATTAAATCTACATTACTTGTATAAAAGGGTAATATTCTGGACATTCTTCAGTTTCAATGACACCACTTCTGTGCAAGTACTTAAAACAGTTCCTGTCCTAAAGAACTTCCAATCTCCAGCAACAGGCATTCCTGTTTAAGCTGTATTGAGGATGCAGAAAATAGGGTTTGCCTACAGTCCTAGCATTGACTTTATTTACTTTACCTATGCATGGGTCAGTACTCAACACTCCCAACAATTGGCAGGATTGAGTTTTGTACTCATCTTTTGCTTAAAGTATATCTTTAAAAAGGTTACCTTTAAGATAACCACTTCTCAAAAAAGCCAGCAAGTCTATTCCAAGTCAACCCCCGTAACTCCTTCCAAAGAGCACATGCTATGTGTGACTAGCAAAGTTTATTTTTAATTTCTCCTCATTTAAAAAGGCTAGCAGTTGCAATCTACATTTTTAAATGTAGATATTATGTCACTACGTCATTTTAGATTTTTCATGCCATTTCTCAAAAAGCTAATTGATTTTAGATGTACTACAAACATGCACTTTAAACCACAATTGTTAGCACTTGGCCTATATTGACACGTCAAGGTTCTGTGCTGTTGTAAAAATATAAAGCTTACCTGGATCATTTCACCTTTACACCCCTGAAAAAAAATTATCTTTGGATTTTTCAATTATCAAAGGTAACAACAGAAAGTTGCCTCTGAAAATTTTATTTTTCACTTTGAGATAAAAAGGTTTAGGGATGCAAGACTGAAATGCAGTTAACTACCATGTTCTTAGAGTTAGACACTTGAGTGTCAAACTATATAGCCTTTGATATCCTTGGTCCAATGCACACCAAAAAAAATTCTGTTTTGGGACCATCAAAATACATAAGAAAGGTGAATATATTTAAAACACAGTAAATTATCTTAAATCTGCAAACCCATCAATTATAGCAACTCCTTCCAAATGAAATGCTTGCACTTGCCATAGAAACAGCTGTGTGTATTACCTCGGCAAGCAATTAGAAGTGATCAACCCATTAACATATTCCAGCTTATTATTACTGAAACTTTTATTCACTTGAGCAGGTTACTTTTCTACAATAGTAGTTCACAGACGCAGATCTGAATCCCCACCATGCAATGAAATTTCATGTTCTGGTTTAATTGCCTGAAGTTCTGTGCATGACAGGAATACTCAGGAATGCCATGTGAATAATTACAAAACACGAAAAAAAGTAACTTAAAGCAATCCAGGCAAGTATAAATGTGCTAATTTTTTTCCAGGTGCAGCTCAGGCAACTGAACTTATTGAGCCTCTCAGGACACAATGCTCTGTTTTCAAACAAAATCAAACAGCGAGAAGAAAAATCCAAACATAAATCCTCTTTTTACATTTTGAACTAATCCAGCAGATTAACCACATTCAGATTGGTTACTCTGGCAGCTCAATAAGGAGATCTGAAAGGGACAAAAAAGGTCTCCAGCATGGAAAGTAGGAACAGGCAGAGGAAAGCAGCAACATCTTGAGCTAACACAGCTACAGCTTGAAGAGCTGCTACCGAGACTAAACTAAATTAATTTTATTTCATGTCCTGCCATGTTTGAAATACAGGCTGACAAGTAATTCTAATATCTTCTGATAAATGAATCCTTTTTTTAGTCAAAATTACATTTATTTCTCAATATTGCTGTTATCCTAGTTTCTGTAGAAAGAAAGAAAAGACCACTCCTATAAGAATAAGATTATATTTTACTTCATCCACACCTCCGGTTTACACTTACTCCCCTATTCAGGGAGTTAACTACTATCATACATTTACTATGTTCATACAACACTCCTCTCAACTCTTTAAGAGTTTGAGTTCAACAGCACATTTACCATTACATGACCCTTATGTTGTACTGCTGGTATCCCCAAACTTAACCAAATTAATTTTAAATGGGCTCACTCCTCAATAACTTTTACATTCTCCTCTGCAACACCCATCCCAGCTTCTTCAGAGGATTTCTGCCAGCACCCACTCTCGTTCCTCAAGTATGTTTCAAAACTTCCTTAAGGCTCAACTACGCTACAACTGACCTTTCATGAAACACTTTAGAGGAAAGTTGGTACATAGAGTGCTATTTATCCCCTCCTCACATTTTCACCTAAGTATAGTATTTTCCATAAGTAAGCAGAACACAAGTATTGCCCAGGAAGTGCCAGTGACAATATTTTATTCCCCCATGAAGTATTTCAGTGTAAGACATGCTTATTCACTGACAACCTGCTGCTCACTTGAACCTGTGCTTGAATGTGGGGACTATTTTTTTGCCTACCAGTAATAGCACTTAACTAATTTTTTGTCTGAGGTTGTTTGGGTTTGTTTTGTTGTTTGTTTGTTTCCCCATCCCCAGTATTCTATACATTAAAAGAGTTTATATACAACAAGGACCTCCACAAGCTATTATTTTTGCCCTGTCTTCTAAGCTCTAAAGGAACAGTTTTCCAGTAACCTACAGACCTCCTCAGTTCCTACCATGTCAATTTTTCTACCTTTATAAATAATTCAGCCTACCACTACAACAAGGGTTTTGGTTTTTTTGAGATATTCAAGCAATCAAGGCAATTGCTACATATACATGATTACCTCTACACAATGTATGTGAAAGATTAAGCATTCACTTCAAGAGAGGTCAAAATTCCTGCTAAATCACCACCTGTGATGAAACCAGATGAAGTTCAACAAACCACAATAACAGGTCATCTACAAAGCTCAAGGTTCCATACTTCATTAAACAGTACAAGTATTATTTTAACGAGTACAACGAACATTTGGATTCTTCCCAATCCCCTAAGACTGTATTACCAACAAAAAAAGGCTCTTTTTGTCCCCTTGTTACTGTACAGAATAACTTTGTTTTATCTTTGGCCATCATTAAACTAAATATTTATTTAGATTAAATGTATCAACAAAAACCAAAGAGCAACTGTTCCTGCTTTGTTCTTTTGCCTTTTAAAAAACTGATTTGTTCACAAGCCAATAAGAAACAAAGCAACACAATAATCCAGATCCGTCTACTCTTAGACAAACCAAAAGGTTAATTTCCCCAAACACTTTTGGAGAAAGCTGTATCCCACATAGTTATATTGAACAGCTGAAAAGAAATTCAAGCAATAAGAGGAAAAAAGTTTCAAATTAAATTGAAAAATAGGTTGAGGGAATTAACTACCAAACTTCTACTGTCTTCTTGATGCCAAAAGGCTCTTTCAAACACTGCCATGGACAGAACCCTTGAGAATGAGATTCTGACTTCTGAGAGAGTCCAAGCAGCACATTCTTGATTTAAGTTTTCAGTTTCGTAACAGTAAAAACAAGAAAAGGACAAATGCCTACAAATTTTGTTAGGATCTTTTCTATCTATATGCCTATACTCCTATTCTTGTAGAACATACTTATCTCAAGCTAATTACTGTATTGATACCACTTAAATGCACTCAGCTTGACAGTTCCATTAAGCTGAAGAAACAATTTCTAGAAATTAAATGTAAACAAAATTCAAGCTTTATGTCTCAAGGTTATAAAGGCATTGTTTTAAAATACACTGTTAAGTCAACCCTGTGTGTACTTAAGACTCTTTTGATAAGAGCAACCTTGAGCCCATGGTTTTCAGGGATTTCACTAATAACCTTGACTAGTGTTCCCATGGTACCCCTATGCAGAAAAACTTGATTACACCACTTGGAATTGCATAATAAACCTAAATATGTACTGTTTATTCCCCAGGGATTTGATAATTTACCTACTCAGGGAGAAATGCTTTTAAAGATCCTTTTAATTAGGAAAGAATTGTGGGCAAAACTGTCAAAGCAAACAAAGATTTGAGTAAAAGGATAAATAAAACAAAAAAAATGTTCATGTTATTTTGGAAAATCGAGCTCATTTGAATACCTGACGTGGTACAGCTGTATGCCAGGTTAACTATCTAGGACAAGCAAAATAAGCACAATGTATCTTAGAGACAAGGATTCTGAAAGACCCCAAGGAGGAAGAAAGGTATAGAAAAAAAACCAGCGGAGCCACACTTCTAATGCAATACTGCAGCAAACAATCCCTTTTTGTTTTAAAAATACATCGTATGACTATAGGGAGGTAATGTTTACGTTCAGCAGTAAACTTACCAAAAAAATACTACCATACCTAGGGACAGTGTCCACTCTTTCAAAATAAGTAAAATAAAACTCAAAAGAGGATCACAGAAGAACTACTGAAATTCTATTACTTAAAAACCATGTTTTACCAAAACAGATTTGGATTCAAGTCTGTTAACTCAATCACAGTTTCTTCAGGAAGCACTGTGGCTAGTAGAGAACTCTCCTCCAGAGACAAATACAGAAGGCAGAAGACAGAAGTTACAGGTTCAGCCCAACTCGGACTGGGTGCAGAAATACAGGCAACCACTGCAGCAACTGACAAACTAAATGTTTGTGTTGAGAAGTAAAACACAGTAAGAACTTTTGTAGTCACCAACATATCACGTGGAGATTGGACACAGAAAGTTATATACCAAGTAAAATAAAAATCCATGTTTTCCAACTTGCAGCCAACAGTTATTTCTAAGCATGCTAGTGAGCAGCTAAACTATATTAAAGGTACTTAACTTCTTCCCCTAAATCGATGGAATTCTCTTAAGCAAGGAAGCATTACCTCATTAAATTACATGCCTATTTAAATCAACCTAAGCCACTACTCAACATCACCTCAGTTTTCACCCAGCTCCTGACTTTACAGTACTTGAGGCTAAACTTCTGGTTTTGGTTAGCTTGTTTAAGGAGAACATAATTTGTCTTCCTTGATATTAGGTCTTATGGCCACATTTGAGTGTATCAGACAAACAATTCATCCCACTGCAATATAAGCCCCCCCCAGTACAGGTGAACATATAATGATATATTTCTCCCATTACCTGTCTCTGAAATATAAACAACAGGATCCTGCTTTAGAACTTTACCAAGTTTTGAAGTAGCTGCTTTCTTCTCAGGTGACTTCTTGGATTTTTTCACTGACGACACGTCCTCTTCTGAATCTGTATTTTGACCACAACATAAATGTAGATTTCCTCCACATACACATAGGCTTTAAGTAACAGATCACATAACAGTTAACATGTGTTCACATATATTCAGCTGAGTGAGAAAAAGACTCCATATTTCTACCATATGGTAGGAAGGTCAGAGCATAGCTTCGCTTTTCATCCACCATATGAATGACTAAATGAAAATCTCATCAGAACTCAGCCTTGACAGTGTTTTTTGTTCACATCACAGCAAATACTTTGTTATTTATTTCAATAACTGCTATACCTGTAAAACAACCTTTCTGAAAAGGAATGTGGCCATCAAAAATACCACAGCAGCTTACTTCAGAAAAAGCCAAACACCCCCAACAAAACCAACCAAACAAACTTTTTTAAAAAAACACCCAGAAAAAACCCCAACACCAAACCCACAAAAAACATAGTATTATGCTGGTGTGTTCCATGAAACCTATTCCACAAACTAACAACAGGCAAAAAAAAAAAAAATATCACTGAGGTGGTACTCCAATTTTTCAGGATAACACTGGTGACTTGCCACTCACATCACTAACCATTCTCCATATCCCAAAAAAGCTGTCTAGATGACAGATTTACACTGCTGTATCCCAGCATCCAAATGAAGAAGCAGGACACACTAAAGAAGCAGAGACAACTAACAAGCGTTAGAGAGGGCTAACCTTCAGAAGCTACCTCCTCCCATGATAAACACAAATATACTGTAATTATATCTAAAAAAAAGACTGGCTACAGTCAGTTGACTTGAATACTGTCACCCTGCACAAAACACAACAAGCAAAACCAAAGAAAATAAAACAAACAAACCCCCCCCCAATCCCATCAACAAAAACCCCAAACAAACCAACCAAAAAACTAAACAAAACCACGCACAGAGTCTTCCATCTTGAAGAGCTTAGAGTACTATTTCCTTTTCTCTCCTACTACTAAAGGGTTAGAACTTGCCAAATCTCCAAACAATATCAGTACTTTAAAGGTACCGGCTGAGCAATATATTAATATATTCCTTACTGCTGAACAGGAACTGTTTATAAAACATTTTATCTAAAGATCTGAACACACTTTTCTATATACAATTGCATTATTAGGACATGTTTCTGTGACCATTTTTCTTCAACCAGAGAAGCAGTCTTCTATTAAAAAGATTGCTTCTAAAATTTCAAGCTGAAGTCTTTGGTAGGAGTCAAAAATTGTAGGAACACCTGCAATCTTTTCTACAGCTTCACAACAATTATCCAAGATACAGAATACCATCAAAGAGGATTTAAATTACATAGCAGATCAGAAAATTTACTTGTAAAGCTTGACATTTCTAGTTTAGTCTAACATCTTGACATGCAAGGGCTTGGGTTTTCTTGTTTGGGGATTTTTGCTGTTTGGGTTGTGTTTTAAGATATAAGTGCTAAAAATGTGTTTCCCTTATTGTAATACTCCAAAGAATATTTTTAGAATGTTATATCTTCAAATTATATTCTCTGTGCTCCATACTGTAAATTTCTAACTATGGAATAAACATTTACTAGACTTTTTTTAATAAAAAAGACACATAAATGAAACCCAAGTTTGTTTTCAGAACAATCTCCTACATTATGTTCATGCAATGCACAGAAATGTAAAGTTTATAGTATATAATCAGCCTCCTGTACCCACTGTAGGATGTTATTTATCCTTAATATAACCAACAACCTAAACCATTCCACAATGTATATCCATAGCAATAAAAAAAGTTCCCTAATTTTGATAAAATTAATCATCTGAATGTCTTTTTTTGTGCCTTTTTTTGTGTGTGTGGGTTGTGTTTTGGGGTTTTTTTAACAGCTAGTTTGTTAAAAGTTACCTTGCATTGTCTGTTACATACCTGGCACTCTCATTATTATCAAACACATGGATCCATCAATATTTACCATGAAAAATGTTTTAATTGCATTATCTAGAAAAAAACCTCAAAAAACTTTCAGATGTTTTACCTAATTTACCTAATCAACCTTGCCTGCTGATGCAAAAAATACAAAGGAATATTCACAAACAACTTTGAACACTACCTGAATCATAGATTATTCTTCTCTTCTTTTTTGTCCGCTTCTGTTTGGAATCATCTTCACTGGGTGAATTATTCACCTAAGTGTAACAGTCCATTAGTTCAACCATTAAACAGATCCTCTCAGCTTTTAGTCAGTCATACATTCAAATTTATGAGTTTCAAACCAATTCTAACATAAATTATTTTCCAATATTACGTTTACAAACAGTCCTAACTCCTGCGTGGGAGGGGGAAAGATGCAACAGAGAGAAAATAAGGAAGAATTTTCACACTGAAATTATACAGTCAGAATACTTTTCTAAGCCAGATCTTTCTTCCAAACTGTTATGTTTCACATTAAACATTCCATCCTATTAGAAATCCTTCCATTCTTTAAGTGATTTTAAAACTAGCTTTAGCCATTGCTTTCTTTTTTATACAGCTCAGACGATTAACATGGAAAGCAGTCTGAAACCAGAACCCAATCTAGTTTTAACCAGCCATTTTAAAGAATTTGGTCTTTGCAGCAGGTTTAGAGAAGTGATCCCAGCAAAAAGAGTGTCAATGTTTCCTTCACAGGTGTTAAAACACCTGGTTAAAAAAACTGGTCAGCAGGCACTACACCACAGACTTTTACCTCATTTGTAAGCATGAGGTCTTTATGATATGCCTGCATCTACTATGCATAAACCTTGGATTTATTAGACTAAAAATTACATAAGCAAACTTACTTAGAGAACTGTGGCTATAGTCAGAGTAACTTCAAATATATCAGACTGTTCTTACACTAGCTCTTAGCCCTACCAACTTCTACCCACCTTTGTCCTACAAACTAAATTTTTTTAATTAGCAATTTTCTTCACCACCAACAAAGTTTTACTGCTAGGAGTTTATTTTAAGTGGTAGTTTCCTCCCATACCTACAAAAACAACCGACATACAGTCTGTTATTTTAGTATGTGAGAAGAACCATGACTTTAAAAAATGCTAGATACACAAACAATCTTGCATCAGAGAAACCAAGCATTTCATAAATACGAAAAGCAAAACTTACCTTAGTCTCCTTTTCCCTTTTCTTCCCACTTGAGGGTCCTTCACCATTTTTAATTCTTTCACTCTTTTTCACAGTCTCACGTTCTTGTCGCTTTCCAGGTGGTACAACACCAAAGAACTTCCGGATATCCTAGTAAAAGGGAAAACAGATTTATAAATTTTTAAATACAGACGGCTCTTCACACTACACAATAGCAATGCACTCAAGTTACCTTCTCAGCAGCTCCATTACATTTATTGATTTTGAAATTTTGATTACAGTTCAGAAAACAAAGCCCAGATTTAAAAGTAACTGCTCAGACACTCACACCACCTGACTCTAGTCTTTGAATCATGACAAAAAAATATTTCTTCCTTAGTTGGGCATCTTCACCAATACAAACTGCAAGACAAACTTCCACCAGCAATGAAATACAATGACTCAAGAGATGTATAATTAGAATTCTTTTTTTCTGATTAATTGTCACAAACAACACAACTATGAAGTAGTGCCCAATGCAGAAAGACAGAAAAGGACCAGGAGCTTGAAAGAGTGAAGTAGTGGCACATAATGCATTTTCCACCTTCTCATAAATTTTTAAGACAGTAACTTACACCTCACTAAAAAACTAGCCAGCAAGAAACTTACAAAATTTAAATAAAGACAAGTAACACCAAGATCTATTTTGTTACCTTATTTTAGTACCTGACCACAATACAGCCATAACAAGCTTTCTAAGCATGTAAAATCAGCAGCTGAAGCTTAAATTTTACAAAATGGCTAATGTATACACAAAATGACATCTGACTTCCGTTTTTAAAATCTAGCAATCCAGTTTTATTAAAAGAAATTGAGAAAACAGGTACCTGGTTGGTATCACTACCTCCAGGGTTAGCAGCCATTTTAGAGAAAGAAAGTACCTCCTCAGGCCTAAATCATATACAGCAGGTAAAGGATGGGGCTCAGGACTCCTCTGTACCCAGCTGAAGGCTATTCCCTATCATGGGGTTCAGCTGGCACTTCTTTATTATTACAGGGAACCACAAGTAAAGTAGTACATTCTTAGGAAATTGGCATCAAGTCTGATTGATAGTAAGGGGTCTTTGGGGCTCTTTTTCTAACAGTCACTCCCTGTCCATTTGGATTTAGGGTTTAAAATCAATGGAACATCTAATTTGAAAGCATAAACAAAAAGCGGGACATGTATAGATTGATTTAGTACACTTAAAACAAGTTTCTAGAATTGGAAATGTTGTTTCCTGTAAAAATTTAGGCTCTTTGTGTTTAACTGCATATACTAATACGAATTCAGCAAATGGTAGATTGAAAATCATTCTTCCTCAGTGTGACTTCACACTTTTCCATCCAAGGAATTCATGCCTTGAAGCATAGATTTTCACCACTTCACTATTTTACATATATTCCTACAATATAAATGCAGTACTACGTAAACTCTGAAATTTTGACTGCGGATACCTATAGCTAACAGATTTGAAGACAGCATCTATTTAAAAAGTCTCCAAGTAGATTTGTGGACCTGATCACTCAATTGTACTCATTATTACTGACTTCTTTTTAGGCTTAAGGTAACATAGGCAAAAAAAACCACGTCTCTTTAGATCTTTCATGTAGCAAAATAATTTAAATACTTAATACAACACCGCAAAATAAACTGACTTTAAAGTTTTCATTTTTTTTAATAGTTGTTACTTTAAGGCTTAAAATATTTGAGGATTTAATTTTAGATCAACAGTAAGGCTCTATTCATTCTACTGTTTTCACTAAAAACTGTTAACTAGTGAGGTGCTCTGCAAATCTACCATCCTCTGCCAACCTCTGTGCTACCTGGCAATTGTTATGTGAGGGAACACTAATACATCCCAAAATTACACTCTTCAAGCTTGTACACCTTAAAAGTGGTAGCAGGGAACATTGGTTAGCCCAGTTTAAAACCATATGTCTGCTATATTTTATTTCTAAAGCTTTTCAGTAGGCTTCTCCACAGGCTTTTAAGCAAGATTTATTAATTTCACTATTTTTCCTCTAACTAGATATTGAGTTTTGGATTCCGGTTCTGGAATCAGTTTTAAAGTGCACATAATTCTGGCAAAAGCTTTGCAGAACCTTTTGGTGTTTTGAGAATAGGCAATAATATTAGAATTTTTTAAGATTTATACAAGGTTTATCAAATGCAAACTTAAAATACACAGCCCTAAGCTACAAAGGAGGATTGACATCTATGCACAACCTTCTTTAATTTTCCACTATAAACTCACCAATCTTTAGCTATACTGCTCTTCAGAGAAGAAGGTAACCTTGCTGACATAACAGAGTGAATACAGAATTGCTTGGGAGAAAAGTATGCCTCGAGGCAACAATAAAGGTACCTTTCAGTGAAGCTTTTATCCAAGAATCATGAAACAGATTTTTCAGGCCATTTATAAAGACATGCCAGATAAATTATTAATTCATTGCATAACTAATTTCAGAAATCAAGCCACATAAGTATCTATCATACAAGCTTAGACCCCAGACAGGACCACTTTCCTCCATCCTGGGCTTATCTATTTAACATACTCTGACCAACTTTCCTATTGGTATATTATGCCATCCGTACATATATGAGACCACCAGGTGGAAAATCGGTATGTTTAGCTTTTATCTATGCTCGTTCCAATGAGGAAAGGCTGGAACTGTCAAGTTTCCTTCCAGGACATCGCCCCAAAAAACCACAGCAATGTGCCTTGTGTATCCTGCAGATACTCAGCAGCATGGCAGCTCCCTTGCCCATACGGCTAAAATTAAAATAGGCAAGGCTGTTTTGCTGTGGCTCCCCAGGGCTGCTTCCACAGCAGCACCAACAAGGAATAACTTTGAGCAGTTCCACCTAGGTAGGAGTTGTAACTAAGCATGTCTGACCACTCTCACTCAGTGGGGTGATTGATGCATAGCATCTGAAAGGCCTAAAAAGCTGGTTCCTGCTCAGCCATCTTAGAGTTGTATGGTTGTGCCATCTAGTCCTTGCCTGTTCTGACTACTGCTTCAAATCCTCCATCTTACGCAGTAACAGAAGCCCACAGTAATTAATCATGCCAGGCTGCAAGTTTCCTCTTGAAAGAGTTGCATCTGTCTGTTGTACTGGGGAGAGAAACAGAAACTGAAACCTATTTGTTAGGCAGTACAAAGACTGGTAACTCAACGAGTGTTTTTACAAGACTAGTGTTCACTAAGGCAGAATATTTTCCAACATAATATATCATATAATCCAGTCTGCACCTCAAAATACAAGATAGAAAACTGAAATTCACCAGCCTAGCTCAATGACTGCAGCAGAAAGTAATGCACCTCACTTCAGGTACTGTGTCTCAATGAGGGCCTTACATCAAAACAACCTTAAATTTCTTTCCAATCTGCCTATTCCAGTGCAAGTTTTGCCCAGCTATCAGCTCTGACACTTGGCACTTCCAGAACAATTGCGCTAACTAAAATCAGATTTATACTATCACTTCAGTGAAACCCGTAATACCTGCTTGGATAACTATACTTAATGAACAGTTACTGATAGTGGTAACTGCAGCAGTGCTTTTCAAGCAGTATCACAGTTCTAAGTGTGTAACAGCTGATGCTCCAGTTCCAGCCATGAGTGTCCCTCTCAGAAAGAGGAAACTCAAGAACCCCTACTCCTGGGCATTGATTCCTCAGGTGTACCAGTGTAGCTCACTGCTTGGGAACTGGGTCAGGCTGTTGGGTTGCACTATGTGTTGACAGAGAAATAGGCCCTGTGGGCCAGACAGACAGCTTCTTTCCCGAGCCCGGAGGCGACCCTGGGAGCAGATCCAAGTCGCTAGGGATGGGCTGAAAGGGGCTTGTGGGTCCGTGGACAGTGTTGCACCTATAAGAGGTGACAATTGTAGTTTGTAGCCTTATAGGGTATTGTTTATTAATTACCATATTAGGCAATATCAGTGCAATAGCTTAGGTGATTGGGAACACTGTGGTGGACATCTTTCCTGTTTACATGATGTTATAACCTGTTTGTACTCTGGTATTTAAGAAAAATTCACTGCACAATAAACGGCTTTTACACTTCTCCATCTTGCACGGAGTCCATGCCCTTGTGTGTTAACTGCATCAGGCCACTAATCTGGGTGAAAAAATAAATCCCTTTTAACACAAATCAGCTTGTTGTGTAACTGCACACATCAGTTCCACACAGCTGAGAATATGCTGCAGAACCAAGCTAACAGGGGCTACTTACACTTGACACTACATGAAAAAAGTTTGCAAGGGTATGACATTGACTTGCAATATGCTCATGCTGTCGCTGCGCAAGCAGAACAGGCTGCACCATTACTAACATCACTGTACTTTTGCCTCTGTTTCCACAACTGCAGCAGTGATGGTTGAGCAGCCACTTCAGCACTGGAAAGGGAAGGGGCTTAGGCAACTTTTACACTCCCCAAAATGGTGATTATCTTCCTCCCTTCTAGGACAGGGCCAGACACTGCGAGATGTGTGACATTCAGAAGATTACACAGAGGGAGAACACCTTTGCCCCGGGAAGGTGGGAAAGGAGGAAGCAAGCCTTCCAGTAAGATCAGTTTTCTAAAAAGGTGATAGCAGGGACACAGGAGAGATGTGTCCTTGTACATAAATCTGGAGTCATCCAGCCAGCCCAAAACAAACCATGAAAATACCAGTTTAATAGTGCCAGGAGTCTTAGTGCTGGCAGACCTCTGTCAGTACAGTAGAAGACTCAGGCTGTATCACCCATCATTGCAGAGCACCAGGTGTAAGCTATAAACAAGCTTAAACTCTTTGGAGAGTCCAAAACTAGAGATGCGCCTTAACTTGCAAAATGACATCTGTAGTTAAGCCAGTAAAAGGTGGGGACAGAGACTCCATCTGAATAAAAGCAAACTTATCTAAGCCAGAAATGAAAAGGGGATACCAACTTAGGGTGGCTGCAAAGGTGAGCAGCACTTTGGAAAGCACAAGAACGCGTATATATTTACATTTAAAATCTCTGTACATCCTACTGAGGGTTGCATCGTTATCTATAAACAAGTGTCTACTTCCAGACTTTCAAGCTCTTTTTTTCCCCACTCGAATTGTTTTTCTGCAAACACTGCGCACCCTCCAGCTCAGCATCAGAAACGCGTCGTGTGAGCTCCCGCTGGAATTAAAGGAAGAGTTAACACTCCGGCACACCGCGTTTACAGAAGGTTTGCTCATCCGCATTCCTTCCCCGGACGAGCCCACGGTCCGCGCCCTACTCCCCACCCACTTTCGGGGGGAAGGGAAGCTGGAGAGGCTCAGCCGCATCTCCTTCTGGGCAAGGGCATTTCCTCGGCCACGGGTTCATGTTCCTGGCACACGCGGGAAGCCTCGGACCCCGCGGGCGGGAGCGCGGCGGGGCGGCCTCTCCGCCGCAGCCGCTCGGGTACTACGCGGAG
>VZTI01001133.1:233682-263274 GCA_013397865.1 Struthidea cinerea | reverse complement strand
GTGCCCCGGGCCGGGGCCGGGGCCGGGGCCGGGGCCGGGGCCGAGGCCATAGCGTTGGCTCCCAGGGGAGCCCGGTGGCCTCCAGCGCGCTCCCGGCCCGGTCCCTCTCGCCCCTGTCCACGCTCGTGTGCGGGCGGCAGCGGCCCCTCCCCGCGGCGGGGGTTTAACCGCTCCCGCGGCCTCGGGCGCTGCCCCGGCTGGAACGGCAGCGCTGCAGCAGCAGCAGCAGCTCAAAATGGAGCTGCGTATGCTCGGGCACCTCCGGCAGAGCAGGCGAGCCTGCAGGCTGAACTGCTGGGTGAAAACAGACAAGAGAGCAGTGCCAGGCCTCCATGATTTTCGTCTCTTTTTAGGCCACTGAGGCAAACGCAGCACCCAAAATAGGCGGGCAGCCAGGCCCGGGGCGGCGCAGCACTGAAAGGCATTTCCTGGTCATAAACATGTGATGGTCCCTTCCATCCTGGCTGTGCAGGGAATGTCGGGCTCTGGTTCCTCTGATGGTATTTTCTCCCGTGCGCTAAGGCTGGGGAGAGCTCGGAGTCTTAGGAGTCCAAGAGAAACCGGGAAATTAACGCTGTGTCGTCTCCCACAGATTGCTTAATTTTCTAATTAATTTCTAATGAAATGTATATTTTCTTCCATTTTTTCCCCCTCTACTTGCTGAACACTGGAAGGGAATAAATTTGGTCAAGCCAAATAGAAACGACTCCACTCTCATATATTGTCTAATATTTAGATTCTGCCAACCTACTGAATTGCTAATTATTGTTGGACTTGGAGAAGAATAGGGAAGGCAAACTGAATTTGTGACGTTACAAATACTGCCAGTGATTTAGGAGAGCACTCATCAAAAACCAACCAAAGAGTACAAGCTCAATTTGTACTTGTCTCATACTACAATTCCTAATGCCATCACTTTTGTTCCCTCTGTATTCACTGTCTACTTGGTGGCATGGTCAAATTCCAGATAACTGTTAATGATACCTATTACCTTTCTTGTTTAACTCTTGAAATTGGACTTTAAGATCTGTTTGTGCAGAAACTGCTACCGTTCTTTTATGAACACACATGGTTAGGTGGACTCGTGTATTTTCAGCATTAGCATATCTTGTGAATTTGGATTTCTGCATAAGGAGCACAGTGAGCAAGTAAACACAGACCCACAGCACAGGCTGTGCTTTTTGGCCTGTTTTGCAAGTTATTCCATATGCATTCAACATAATGGCTGTGCAAACAAAACTGATACTGCTTTAGAAAAACATCTCCAGTGATAAGTTTTTATTTACATATTTAATTTTCGTTATGTAACTTTTAAAGCTGTGCATATTCCTGATACCTGAACTAAAGATCAGTTAAAATGGCTGACATTTGTAAGAGCCACACTGTTCAAATAATGCCAAAAGAGTTATTGCAGGTGGTTATCTCTGTTTGTAGTTGATAAAGCTACCTAGAGTAACATGCAGCAGAGCAGTATCTGCTCGTGGGCTTGTGACATCTTCATGTTTCTTGGAAGGCAAGAGTTTAACCCTTTATGGAGACATCAGGCTGAATACCTGGAATGTCTATAATTCACTCCTGGGTATGGTGTGGAGAAACAGGATACCTCTGTTCCTATGTACATGTCTATGAAACCAGTGGAAGTGGGAAAAACCTTGCTCCACCACAGGAAACAAAACTGAATACTTACTGTATTGTGATGTGCTTTGCAAGATAAAGTCAAGGCAAAATCCATTTTGAGTCTATAATTGATCATGGGTTGTGTTTTAAAGGCCTATTACCCAATTAAAATTACAGCTTTTTTTAAAGTAAACTTGATTTCACCACTCTATTTACAACTATGACGTAATTTTAAAAAAATTAATATTGTTTTCTACCTTTCTGAAATTCACAGACTATTTGCCTTTTTATGTTGGGTGTTTTTTTCCTAAAATACATTTTTAAAAGTGAGATATTAACTCTTGAACTTGAGGGGTTTTTTTCCCCTGTGTAATAAGCCCAGTCCTACTGTTTTTATTATTAGTGAAGGCTTTGTCTTGCTTATTGAGAGAGGAGGTTGTTGATAAGAAAATTACATTTTCTTATATTGAGAAATAAAAAAGAATCTGTTTTCTTTTTGTTAATATCTTGTTTATTTTATTTTCACATTTTTGTATTTTGCTATGTTGATACTCTTTTGGAATTGAAACCAACTTTTTAAGTGAAATTTCAAGTTAAATTATGATTTTTTGTAGTAATGGCATTAAAATACTCATTTACTAGATTGTAATCTCTATTTTGGAAGTATCCCATAAGGAATATTTTTCTTACTAGACTCTCTAGTAAAGAAAATAAATTTTTTCTGGTATTGTAGAAGCAGGAATTAGTATTTTGTTACAGATGAAAAATTCCAAAAATTCTTCGTAAGTCTGTGGTGTAGTTTCTATTTACATTAGGCTTTCTCTAGTATCCATCACAATTCTGTGCCTTTTGAAAAGACTTGATCCCATCTCAAACAGTTTTTGCTGTATAAGGTAAAGATAAGGGATTTGTGTGTGTTGTTGTGGGCAATTACGTACGTTGTGCTTCTCTGAGCACCTAACACTAGTAGATCTGAGCAGCTGCTGTTAATGTAAACATTACACTTCTTCTGAGTGAACTTTGTCTTTAGGTTTTTTCTTCGTTTACATATCTAGGCAGAATGAATGCGTCAACTCAGATACTCAGTCTAACATTCAAAACTCTACCCTTTCAACTAATGTGTTCAGCATTTCTAGTAGATCAAACCCCAGATTTTCAAGCCAAACCCCAAAACAAGGAGAGTACATATTCAAGAGTCGAGTGAAAAGTTGTTTTCTTCATTTTAATCACATGCCTTGGCAAAGGCAAATAAGAAAAAGAAACTGGTAGTTAAGAACTAAACTGAATAATCATTAGGCTTCCTAACTACTGAATCTGTATCAGCAAGTGCCCTGGAGATTTCAGCTTCTCCCAGTCTTGATTCATTCTGAAACCAGATTGATTAAGTGCATGGACAGAGGCAGGAAATCCCACTGTGCAGCATCATACTGTATGATGTCCTCATACAGCACCAGGGTTGGTGCCTGTCCTGACGCTGCCACTTGAGCCAGTGGAACCATTAGTTCTCTTCCCCTCCTTTTACATCCTCACTTCCCAACAGCCCCTGATCACATCTCACTCTTGTGCGCTGATTGCTTTCCAAATTAACAACAGTCACAGTGTGGATGCTGAAAAGCTTTGGTAGAGAAATCTTTCAGCTTTTCTGCAGCGTTCTGTGAGAACTTTGCAGTTCTCACAGAAGCTATGAAAAACACTGCTATGAGTTCTTGTAAACTAACTCCTTATCTTGCACCTGGGTTTGTTATGCAAGATTGTTATGGTTCTAACTTTCTAATATTTTGGAATAAGTGTCTTAGAGCTTGACCAATCCCCTCAAGGGGTGGATGGCCAAGCACCCAATTGTCTTATGCCATTCAACACACTCTTTGCGAACCCTGTTATAAAAGATGAATTAATTAATTAATAAAGGTCAGAACTGCTTTCCCTTCTGAACTTATTTGTGCCATTCCTCACCGTCAGTGCCGCTCACAGCAACATCACAGTATTTCCTTTCCCAGTCTTTGCTCAGGTCATGAAATCCTTCTTCCAAATTCAAGTCACTATATGATTCGCATCAGTTAAACTGCTTCCTCTTTAACTTCATGAAGTTAAATTACAGCTCAAACAGTTTCATTTGACCAAGCAGTAAGAAACTGGATTCACAGTCTTGAAACATTGAAACACTTTCAGACTTTGATTATAGCATGCTCCCAGTCATGGCTATAATAAGGAAAGAAATACAGTTCATAACCTTGTACAGACCAAGCATCTGGGAGCACCAGTCTCTGCTGCACCTTACACGTCTCAGGCAGGTGCAACACATTGTCTGCATCCTCATGCCAGTGGTACTAACACTGCTGTATTTAGTGGGGAGAAGC
This sequence comes from Struthidea cinerea, assembly GCA_013397865.1. NCBI lineage: Eukaryota > Metazoa > Chordata > Aves > Passeriformes > Corcoracidae > Struthidea > Struthidea cinerea. The sequence continues at coordinate 259,300 of VZTI01001133.1, read as the reverse complement.
CTGTTGTCTTTCTCTTGCCAAGAGATTGTCATAGTGTTACAAAGCTGTTGTGGATGTTTGGAGCTCGAGCATCTGGTAATCATGGTAACTAGCTGCTTTAGAAGTGTAGTGGCATTGATAACGACTTGTATTTGGGTTTTCTTTCATAAAGTAGGATACAATCAGTGCTTTTATGTGTTAAAATAGAAGGATGAGGTTGATGCAGTAACTATCAAACAGCATTTTAAATGCTGTTCCATAGAATGAAAAAGGAACATGTCAGTATGTACAGTAAACCAACTTGGTACAGTCCCTGTCTGCTCCTCGTGTTCCCAAGCTGCCTGTGTGTGGTAGGATCTTGGCTGAGAAATGTAGATCAGTTACTTCAGGTAGCTGAGGGACTGCTGGGTTTGTTATATGGGAGAGGCTCATATTAGATGCATGGCTACCCCACCACCAGGGACCTGGAGTGCAGAAGATGTCAGTGGGAGCTATTGTCTTCATTTGTGGTGAAAATGTCTTGTAAAGGCACTGCAGAGAAATGCTTACAAACATGGACGTTTTGTTGTTTATCCTAAAAGTAAATAGGCTTCCATTTGTATTGATTAATCAGCTTTACTGATAAACTAAAGGTGTATGTCAGTGGTATTATACAGTGCTGCAAGCGTGCTCTCACCAGGAGCAGTAAAGCAGCAGTAGCCCAGTAGTGCATCTGGGCTTTCATGTCCTACATGGCAGCAGGGCTAAATCATCTGAGCAGAGTGCTCTGCTCAGGTGATAAATTGTTCCCATGTTCAGCTTTCAGTGCATATCTTCCTTGCATGCAAAGTTACTTGACACTTCTATGTTGTTCCTCAAGGCTCTTCTGCAACTGTGGTCAAACAGTTCTGTTACTATATGGACACACTTTATATTACTGTACCTCAAGAAAAACGAAAATGGCAGGCATCAGTCTTATTGTATTGAGTAAATTGACTGTATCTCAACATACACAGTGTTGCTAAACATGTTAAAAGATCAAATTATACTGCAAAATTGCTCTATAAATATTTGCTGTACTGATGCCCCAGCTGTGTATATGAATTGTTAAATTAACCATTACTGAAATAGCATCTCTCAGGGCTAATTATCTTTGCTAATTTTTTTTAATTTTAAGAAATCCAGGAAAATTGTGTAAGAACTGGAACAGTCAGTCCCCTGTTGATTTTGTACTGCTGCTGTGTACAGCGGACTTTTATATAGGATAGAAAAATAGTTGCATCTGTTTGAAAGAAATATTGACTTGCTTTGTGTTTTTATATAGTTAGTAGGATGTGTGTATATCTCTTGTTCACAGCAAAATTTCCCACAAGTCCAGGGAGAGTTTTTCAGCAGAAGTAGGTTGTTTGAGCAGGGTAGAACTGAGGAATGCACTGCTCTTCCAGCCATCCAATTACACAGATAGGATAAATCTCCTTTAAATTGGTGATTATGTAGTGTGAATTGTATTAATGTTTCCTCAAAATACAGCTCCACAAGGAATAAAGGACGTGATAGCTTCTTAGACCCTCTGTCACCTATATTATCCTGCCTGAGTGACTGAGCTTTAAATGATGATAAATTAGTTCCTAGCATTTCTGTTGTCCAGGCAGCCTGCAGTGAGAAGCCAGGTAGGTGTCTCAGTGGTCATAGAGAGGCCACCTCCCTATAAATTACACCATTCTCTGACCCGTTCTACATCTCACAGTTCAGGCTAATCATTGACAGGGCTTTTACAATCACAAGCTTTTAGTGAAGCTTTGATAAAACACTCCAGCAGCTTGTGGCAAGTGAAGACGGTCTGCACGGCATGGACTCCAGCAAAATAATGGAATTTTTTCCGCATCAGTACAAGAAATCTGATTTTTAACACTGGCACTATAAACTGGCATAATGTGTGGCCAACGACTGGAGAAAATTGTTACTTTTTGGACATTAGTTTTCATAAGGATAGTTACCGGACTTGCTGGAGAAGGAAGATCTGTGTGGAAAAAGGACTCCCACTTCAGCCCCGTGAGTGAAACACAGATGTTTTTATATGATACTTTCCCCAAAGAGTTTCTCTGGGGTGTAGGAACAGGAGCTTTCCAGGTGGAAGGCAGCTGGAGGAAGGACGGGAAAGGCTCCTCCATCTGGGACCGCTTCACAGGGGATGCTGACAGCACAGGCACCTCCAGTGACAGTTACATCTTGCTGGACAAAGATTTGTCTGCTCTGGATTTTTTGGGAGTTACTTTTTACCAATTTTCAATTTCATGGTCAAGGCTTTTCCCCACTGGAGTGGTAGCAGCTCCCAATGAAAAAGGACTTCAGTATTATAACACCCTTATTGACTCTCTACTACACAGAAATATTGACCCCGTGGTTACACTCTACCACTGGGACCTGCCCTTGATGCTGCAAGAAAAATACGGGGGATGGAAAAATGAATCAATGATTGATATCTTCAATGACTACGCCACGTTTTGCTTCCAGACCTTTGGGGACCGTGTTAAGTATTGGATTACAATCCACAATCCATATTTAGTTGCATGGCATGGGTATGGCACAGGTATTCATGCTCCAGGAGAGAGAGGGAAAATGACAACTGTCTACTCAGTAGGACACAATTTGATCAAGGTACAGTATAATAAGATTTTACAAATTGATCTTGCACTGCTGTGGGAAGTAATGGGAGGAATTGGTCCTGTGATCCATATTAAAAAAAAAAAAAAATCACCTATGGTGAAAGCACCAAGAATTAGCCTTTAGCTAAGGCAGTCTTTCTGTTAATCCTCGCTTTGATCTTATTGCTCATCACAACAGCTGACTCAGTAATTGTTTATTTTAAAGTTCTTGTTTATTATTTTATTTAAATTAGCTGTTACATACAAATTCTGGCTATTAAAGAGCATTCTTTATTCTGTACATTTCGTTAAACAGTTTTGGCCATACTGAAATGACTATTCTATTAGTTTAAAAGGAAATTCATTTGTATTTGCATATTGAATAAATTTTACTGGCCATAGAGTAAGTATATGTAAGTACACATATCCAGCTTAGTAAGATCAGATTGCAAAATGTTTACCTCTAAACTACTAAGGTTGGCACTTCTTGGGTTCAGAAGAAAACAAATGTCCTCTTCAGAACTTGAGAGTTTCAGATTATTTCTATGATGTACAGTATTTTTTGCATCTGCAGTGCTCAAAGTGCTTTACAGAGCAGGTCACTATCCCATCTCTGCAGCCAATATAATTCCGCCTGCTGAGACTATTCTTAACTGTCACAAAGAGAATTTCTCTACAACTTGCCATACATTATACATGTAATTAACAAATAAATCTGAATGGGTTTGTCCTACAGAAGGAAGTATGCATTTTTATTTGCCAGAGTAGTTAAAAATATTCTGCAACTGACAAATTCTTGTATTTGCTTCTGGCCTTGAACCTTCAGAACATCATTTTTCAAAAAAATTCACAATGCAGTCAATAGAAGTTTTACACACAGAAAAATTGTCAAGCACCCTGATTCACTAATTGATTTCAGACTTAGCAGAAGAATGATTCAACTATAAAGATTTGTCAAGCATCTCAAAGAGAACTGATGCTGAATCATTCTTTTTATTTTCAAGTGCTATTTTATATAATGCATGTAAAAGATACCATGTAAGTTTGCAGTATTTCTTGCCTTCATTTCTGAGTGTCACAGTCAAATGTGGAGAACCAGCTACACAGTCTCTGCATTTTCTGTAAAATCCATGTAAACACCACACACAGCAAGCGATACTCCTCTGTGGAAGAATCAATTGGATTTTCCAGGAAGCCAAGCACAGCTGGGTCTGATATACAAATTACTGACCTAATTTTCTTGGTCAATATTATTTATCTCTCAGACTTGATTTGATAATTGCTTCTAGTTCTAGAGTATAAAATAAATTACTTGGATGAAAGAATTAAGGAGACTTTCAGCAGCGCACAATCCTTTAACTACTATTTTATTATCCTTGGGCAGAAATTATTTTCCTCTGGTACCCTTCTTACAGCCCCATGAACATTACCTAACAAATGAGCAGTTCTCTCCTGTACCACTGTAAAATTTCTGAAGATTTTAGATTTGAGATTCATGAAAAATCTGAAATTCGTAGGAAGGTATTTGAGGAACTGGAGTTTTCTGATTGGGGTTAGAGATGGAATGGAAACCCTTGAGGTACCAGTCGATATGAGTCAACTTATCTTTAGATATCATTATTTCTTTCTCTTAATGAACTGTAATGCCAGCCAGCCATTCCACAGAAATCACAGCTGGTACTACATGTTTCAAGCCAAGTAGCCAGAATCTTTCTCAAAGATTTTTGGGCGAGTTTAAATGTTCAGCTCATTTTGCATGGTTGACAATACAGTATTAATATAATGTATTGATGCACAATCAGGATTCACGTGTTGTGAAATATCTCTCCTTTGAGAATCAAGAAAAGTTATAAGATTCTCTCTTTAAAGAGATTTCACATGGGTTTTTATTTCAGGACCAGTATATACTGGTCTGTTTCTCAGACATATCATGGCTACCTTCTAATTTCCCACTGCAAACCAAAAACATTATCCCAAAAAGAAAAGACCAACCAAAATGTCAGGTTTTGGCAGTGTGAGGCAAAGCCTGTTAAAGCTCTTGAAAAGATTGCCATTTATGTCATCAGCTTTAGGAAGAGCCACATTCCTGTTCATGTCAAGGCTTCGTTTTTGGACAGGTTGTTGGCAGACATGGTCCTCAATGCCACCCTGTGCACAAACCAGGGGCACCCACTAAATACACAGAGCAGGAAAAACAGGTCTGTAATGCTGAAAAGAAGCTAATTTGCCACCACACTGTTAGACAGCAATTTGCTGAAAATCATTCTCCAGCCTTTTTGTAGTGTCTTTGGATAAATTAAATGAAGCTCTCGCATGAATCCTACTTTTAGTTTAATTTCCTTGTGTACTGTTGCAGTTGTGGTGTTATCAGAACTAATCACTATTTATATAAAGGAGTGCTTTTATGTGATATATCAATCATAACCTGAAGCTAAGTTAAATAGAATCACAAAAACAATATAACAAACCATAAACCTCTGCTTTTTTGGACTTTGGATTATTTTATTGTAAGAACAATTTGAAAGTTGCTGGAGATCTTTGTGTCCCTAGAAAAGGGCTGAAGAAATTTCCCTTTGTTTTAAGCTATCAATTTTATTTCTTTCAAAAGCAATACAATGTCTGTGCCGGTTGACAGACACGGTCACTAATTATTTGTGCCGGTTTGGCCAAACTTGGAGGAAAATATCCTCCGATAGAAGTCAGGCCACAACCACCCCTCCCCCACCAGGTTCAGGATAAAAGAAATTCTCCTCAGAGGAAAGCAAAAGAGATAAAAAAACATTCATTCAACAAACACACAGGAAAATGATAATAATGCTGAATAATGAAATCTCTCACTGTGGAGAGAAACCTGGGAAGATTTCAGAGTCCTTCTGTAGGTGTGGTCTCTCTCCTCCTCCTCGGAGCTGGGTCAGTGTGGGCCCACCTCCGGGGCCTTAGTGGAAAATTCTCCTGACGTGTTCTGATGTTGAAACAGTCCAGAAGAGAAGAAAGGAAAAACCAAAGTCCCAGGAAAACAAAAATCAACTCTCCATCTCCCTCCAGAGAAAAAAAGAGCTGAAAGCTGGCTGGAAAGCAAGAAGGGTGCTTCCTCCGCTCTTGCTGCCGCAGCCAAAAACCAAGGAGTGTATATCCGTGTCCTTGAACAACTGCTTTGAAAAGTTCTCTTGGTTTTTTTCCTCTCCCCCCTCTCAGGCTCAGTTTAAAGGCACAGAAAGGCACCAAGTTAATTTCTGGGCATAGAGCAGCAATAGGGGATACACATCATAAAGTCACCCCAAGACAATGTCTTAGAACTCAAATAATTGGCTGGCATATGGAAAAGTTCATAGAATACCAGGTTGGAGGAGGACCTCAAGGATCATTTCCATGCTTTCTAGAAATGATTAAAAAATTATTTGCTTCCATGAATGAATTCATATAGGTAACTAGGTAGATAACGATCTCATTAAGGCTTTTCAACAAAAGTAGGGTTGGTCTGTCTTCATCCAGCCCCAGAGCTCTGTGTGTTGGCTGGCACAAGGCATTGCTGATGCTGAATCACCTGCTACCTGTGCTCCCCTCCAAGCCTTGCATCCTGTTAAGGGAATGCTCCAGACACATGTACTTATGAGACAGCTCTTCCTTTTACATGGGCCTTGCTATTCAAGGCCTATAAAGAGAGGTAGTGAATGCAGAATCAAAGGCTGCTATGCAGGGTGCTTAGGAGCTCCACATTGGGAAAATAATCGAGAAGAAGAATTTCAAATTTCAATTTAAAAAATATTCAATTTTAAAAACATATTTGCATGTTACTTTGTATGCTATTCATACACAGAGGGTAATAATTGCTACTGATCATTGCAAAGGACTTGATACTACATCTACAGAAATTAATCGGGAACCTGAACTGTGATGCTTATTAATTATAAATTGCTAAGGGTTTCACTTGGATAAATCACTCCTCAGTAGTATGGTCATTATGAGTAATAAAAGGAGCATATGGAATATTACACCAGATGGAGATTGGCCACCAAAAGTGTATTTCTGTTCTTCCTTAAAGGAGACTGCACTTCACAAGGGCAACATCAGAAAACAATTAATGGTAACATGTAACTTGCTATGCAACATTTGAAAGACACACCAAAGAAAATAAAAATATCTATGAGCTTGCTCCTGAGGCAGCTGTCATACTGAGGCAGAGAAGGAAAAAATGGCACACAGAAAAATTAGGTGGATTTCTTTGATTTAACAGTAAATAAATCTGACAAGAAACAAGAAAATACAAAGCAGATTAATCATTGTGGCTGGACTTATGTGAGATGTATACCTGATATATTATTACCATTTTCTCTATATCTAGTTATGTTCTTTCATACTTGGATTGAGGTTTGTAAATATGACAAGGGCAGACCAACCTGTCTTCTTTTCCTCCTCTGTATCAGTGCCCTCTGGGAAGTTCTGCCTTTGCTACATAATAAGCAGAATGGGGCTCTTTTTTAATTTCCTGGTAAAGATTATTCACACTCCTTCCTATCTGGCAGAAAAACCTAGGAGAGAAATGTCATAATAAGGTCTCCCTAAAAAATGTCTTCATCACACACTTGAAAAAAGTAACAAATTCACTTTCAAGCCTGGTGTCTCCCTATAGGTCCATTGCAGATCAGGTTCTTCTCTGTGCCCAGCTGCATTATTCCCAGCTCTTTGGTAGGTCTCACTATGACAGGATCTCTTCGTGGACACTGCTGACTTTGGGATCTGTGGATGTGTGCCCCAGGAAAGTCCTATAATTCATTCTCCTTAAAAAAAATTTCTACTTCGTGAATGGGGAATAATTATTACCTCTATGTCCAACCAGACACTTCCTTCCCTTCCCTCAAAGGGGACTCCTTTCCTCAGCATGCAGAGAGATGAAACTACACCAGCACCTGTATTTCTTACAGGAGAAGGGAAACCTATCTCCATCAAGTATGGCTCTAGGGTGGATACCAGAATCATTTATGCTCGTAAATGTCTGCTGGAAGATTTTCCAAATAGTAGTAGCCATCAGTGATGATGTAAAATTCAGCACTGACTCATATTTTTTGATGATTTGTTATTTCCAGGTTAGCTTTCTTAGATTTCTTGGTAATCGTTAGGGAAAACACAATCCAAATGCAAGACTGTTAACATACAACAAAATTGATAGTAAAGCCTCAGTCCTTCATAACACCCTCGTGTAAGTGTAGTTGCCTGCACCTCAAGATGTAGGCAATCCTTCACAAGGATTGAGATTCAGTTTGCATAAGAAAGGGTTTAGTTCTGCTTTAGCTCTACTGACTATGGGGCATCTTTACCACAGATAAAGGTAAAGGGCTTTGAAGAGAAATACACTCTCCAAATAAGCCACACACCCCTGCCCTTCTTCTGAAGTATTACATCATCATCGTCAGACTCTATATTCTAGCTCTTCATGGTTTAAACACCAAACAGTTAAACAAAAAGCCCAAATAATTTTATTAGCCTTTTTTCAATTCTAGCTTTCCTAAATGTTCTTGCTTTCCAGCACACTAAAATAACTCCACATACCCCTGACATTGTTTTGTATACTCATTGCTGTTCAAAGAAAAATTTCTTGACTAAAGTATCTTAAGAATTTGAAAGTATTGCTCTTTCTATTGAAAGCTCTTTGCATATGATAAATTACAGGATCAGAATTTGAAGGAGTATGAGAATATTTCAAAAAGAGAGAAGAACAATAATGTTGTCTTCAGTTTATTAAGTTGACTTTTCTAGCCTTTTTACGGGGTTAGTACTAACTGACGTAGCACTCTGTGACTTTCAAGTCTAGGGAGTATTTTCTACATTAATACCAGGAAAATATGCTGAACTTAATGAGTCATATGTATCTAGAATAAATACTCAATATTGATCCTACTTTAACTGTGTACTTAGCCTTGACATTTGTCCTTGCTCTAACAAGGAAAGTGAAAGATTAGGGATTAAACTCTAACTGAAAAAAGATTAGTCAAGATTTACTGAAAATACCCAATTTGATGTATGATACAGTTTTTAAATTGATGTTTATTTCATATCTGGTCTTAAAAAAAGAAATTATATAAATCAGCTGATTTCATCAACAATAGTTTGCATTTAGCAAACACGTTCTATCTGAGAATGTTAAGCTTCTTTACAAATAATTAACAACTCAAAACAGAATTATAGGCAAGCAGATTATATTGTGTCTACTACATCTGTAAAACCCTTACAGACAGTGACAAGTTTTTTTCAGTAAGAGTTAATCCTCAGAATTAAGAGTCATCAGTGATACACACAAATTTGTATATGAGAATTCTATCTTGCCTCATATTAAATGTACTTATTTATACTTGAGGTCTACTCCGCTAGAATTATATCTGTGGCTGTATTCTCTACTGTACGATTTATTTTTAAAATTAACTTTACTTTCTTCTAATCACCTCCTGAAGATGTGTATGAATACCAGTTGTACCTGATTGGCTTTTACATGTCAATATCATATTCTAATTGGTTTTTGGCAAAGCCATCTTTCTCCACTGTGAACACTGAAAAGTGTTAGCAGAGAAATTTCCCAGCTTTCTGCAGCACTCTGTGAGAGCTCTGTTTCTCACAGAAACTATGAAAAACAGTGCTACAGTTTTGTAAGCAAACTTTCTCTATTTTGCACCTGCAGTTGTTGTGTAGTATTGTTATGATATTGTCTGGGAAAATATTCTGAAAGGTTTTAGCCAACCAGTACGGGAGGCGGATGGTCGGTGACCAATGACCTTATGCCATGCTGGCAACCCAAGTTTATATAAACTGATTTATAATTAAATAAATGAGTTATTATTTCTCCTGCACTTGTCATGCCATTCCTCACCGTTAGCACCGCTCACAGCGACATTCCACCTAGAAAAGTGTGATTACTGTGATTTACCTGGTGCTATTGTCATGGTACTTGGCACTGTGTGTTATACAGCTGACTTCAATGGGGGTTTTCTTGTTAAGCCAACACAGCCATATGCCTCTTGTTCAACAGTGGTGTTCATGGCCTGTGTCTGGAGAAAAAGTGTAGAAACCAGGTGAGAAATCACTAGAGGCATAGCATAGAGTAAGCCTGGCCCCAGCAGCCACCACAGGCTGGAGTGACTTTCAGGAGAGGACAGTGAAGGCAACTGAGGAGATGGCACTGGCCACTTGAATTTTCTGATGAGGCTGGTGAGAAATCCATTTTATAATACTTTCACTGTATCCTGCAATTTGCTTCATGAGTCCATTTTTGCTGGCTTCCCTCTTCAGCTACAGAACCTGCATTTCAAAGGTTAGTGTCACTTTATCAGTATTTTCAAAGACCTTGAACAAATGTTACGAGCATGACCTTAGAAACTATAAACAACTGATACGCAAAATTTCACAAACTGTAATTCTTTGGTACTCCCTAGCTTAAACAAATATCTACCTGACATCAGGCATTTTTTGGTTTTTTTTAAACTGTCAAGGCTGTGTGTTTCTAGATAAATTAACTGAAATTATTGTCAAAGATGAGCAATGCTGTTTGGCTTAGTAATGATGGCAGTCTAACTCAGCACTCAGTGTTTCGCAATGCTTCTAATGTTTTTTCTGGGTGCAAACTATTATTTTCTTTCCAGCTTAAGAGTATAAAGCCACACTTTAGGCATAAGGTAAACCCTGAGTTGCTTGACAGCTCTTCAGCTGTGAGAGGTCAGTTCCCCTCCCCTGTTTCAGATCACCTGATGTGATTCACACTGCCATCCAGAGTCACTCTTGTCTGACCTACCTGTCCTGTTTTCCTATAGGAGTTTGATAATGCTAGTGCTTCCTCAGTCTCCCATGTATTTCTGGTGTAAATTTTGTGTGCTGGATGCCCTTATTTAAGTAATTAATAATGTGACATTTGAAACTAATTGTAATGTGTAATGTTACGCTTTCTAAAACTTGATGATAATCAGAAAAGTGGTAGTAAGGTATGATACAGTGTTACGGCCATTTCAAAGAAGAAATTAACTAAAATCCTGAACAAAATTCTCACTCAGAACTGTGAAAGTTGAAATTTGGGTTCAAAATTCACAGCTGGGTCCTTTGTCCAAGTTTTTACATTTAGGGATTGTGCAAATATCAGAACTTGAACACTTGGTCAAATGACTAGGCCAAAATAAAACAACTAAATCCCAAGAAGAGGGATGGGGTGGGTGTGGTTTGATCAGAGTAAGTCCAGGTAATACCCAGAGAACAGAGCAGTTAGTAGCACAAAGTCAGCGCTGACAAATGAAATATCATATGAGATGCCTAGTTTATGAAATAATTGTATAGATGGTTTAAAATTTTAACCATATCAGGAATCACTGTTTGACAGAGAAAGACTCATATGGGGCTGTCTAGATCACAGAGTTCAAATCCCACCATTAGGGCTGTTTAGTTCCAAAGTGTCTGTGTAACAGCTATTCACATCCCTGCTGGGACCTCTCCTGAAATCAAGATGTATGTTAAAAGGCGAAAGGCCACAGCCCTAATGTGTCATAGGAACAGCACATGAGTTACGGAGCATTGTCCTCATCCCAAGGAACCTTGCAGGGTAAGAGTGATTGCCCATTAAACTGTGCAGGGTAATTCATGTGCCTTAACTGATATTTCCATATAAGCCTGTAGTGAATCAGATGGAGCTCCCTGCCTCTCTAGCTGCCAACACACAAAGACACTTATTAGAGTTACAATTTAATGCTATTTTTCTCTCATCAGGCTCATGCAAAAGTCTGGCATAACTACAAAGAACACTTTCAGCCCTATCAGAAGGGGATGATATCCATAGTATTGGGATCCCACTGGATCGAACCTAACAAATCAGAAGATGAGTCGGACATTTCTAAATGTCAGAAGTCTATGGAGAGAGTACTTGGATGGTTTGCCAAACCTATCCACAGGGATGGGGATTATCCAGAAGAACTGAAAAATGAATACTTGTTTTTGCCACACTTTACTGAAGATGAAAAAAACTACATAAAGGGAACAGCTGACTTCTTTGCGTTTTCCTTTGGTCCTAGTAACTTTAAACCTCCAAACACTCTACCAAAAATGGGACAAAATTTGTCACTCAATTTGAGGGAAGTACTGAACTGGATTAAACTGGAATACAACAATCCTCGAATCTTGATTGCAGAGAATGGCTGGTTCACTGACAGCCATGTGAAAACAGATGACACCACAGCCATCTACATGATGAAAAACTTCATTAATAAGGTTTTACAAGGTTTGTACAGAAATCAGTTGTTGGATTTTCAGAGAGCACTTTTGATCATTTGATATTTAGCTCTGTAATAATTTAATCTTTTTTTAAAAGATATAATGGCAACAAAGTTAATCATTAATTATTTATACTGCATGAGTACAAGTCACAGATCAGGATCTGCTGGTGCTAGGTGTTGTACAAACAGAAAAAACCCATAGCCCCTGTCCCAGAAAGCTAAAGTCCAACATCTGCATTGGGTTAGGGTTTCCATACTGAAACTATTACTCCTGCAGGACTCCAAGACTCCACCTGTAGTAGATACAGAAAAGCCTTGAGATCTTCTTCTGTGGATGTCACCTCTGGTGACACAGGGAGCTTAGTTAATTCCTGACCTTTCCTACCTTCAGCCCCTTGCTCCTGCCCTGAACCTTCCCCTTGTTTTTCAGGAGGCTTTTCTCATCCTCACTCTAACCCTCAGTCAGGATCCTGACTCGTTTCTGCCCTCTCCTTTCACTGTCCCTGCAGACAATGCTACAAACATACTCTCACTCTGATCCATCAGATCTCTACCTATCACCTGCCTAACTTAATTTTCTTTACCACAAAGTATACATAAAATAGTACTTTTTCCCCTCCCATTTTAACGGCCACAAATGCTCCGCGTGCACCATCTCAAGTGCACAGCATCTTTTGCTCTGACAATTAAACTTACCCCCATCTATTCAGTATGCTTCTAGAAACAAAAATGTTCTCAGCTGTCACTTACTCTGTCCCTAGATATCTTCTCCCATTTGTTTAACTTTCCTCATTGCAGACATCAAGTACTCATCTTTACTTGCAAGGCTATTCTGTCTTATCTCTTTATCCTCTACATCATTCTCTGCCTTTGCATTTTGCAATGGATATTTTCAGACTTTTTGTACTTTCTCCCATGGTTTCCCTAGTATTTAGAAGTTGCTTTCTTTGGAAATACATGCCATTGTACTTCTTTGTTACAGTTCCTCATTTCCTTTCCAGTATTCTGGCCTTGTCTGTCAGCTTCTCATATACTCACATTGCAAGCTCTTGGGCTTTCTGATTTCATCTGGCAACTAGGAAAACATCCAGCTGGACTATGCCCATGCTGCTACCTTGTTACTCTGCTGCACGAATTTTGCAGTTTTGCAGAGTTTTGCACTGTGCAAAGCTGCTTTCTGCTCAACTTGCAGCCTGGTGTGACTAGGGCAAGGAAGTTCAGTGGAAATACAAAATTATGCAAAATGAAATGTCCTGGGAAAATGAGGCAAAATAACATTGGGAAAGAATAAACCAGAAAACTTCATCTTTATTCCTTCGCTTACTGGTGTGGTGGACTACAGGTAAAATATGACTTGTCCACGTGTCTGTGTCAAAATCCTCAGCAACCCTACTTGGTCACTGCTTTACCTTGGGTATTCCTGCCCTTATAAGGTTAACGTGAGGAGTTATCCCGCATTATTTCCTAGCTCAAAGCTGGCGACAGGCAATGAACATGACTGACCATGGAGTTTGGACTTTTTCTTCCAGGCTGCCAGCTGGCACATGCCTACATGGGTAAAAAACATTGTGGTTAGTTGGTGTCTGCCAAGAAGCTGCTTTGCAGGTTCTGCTGCGCTTCCTGAAGAATCAGGTTCCACATCTGGGAAAGCAGTTGTGTTGTCATCTTTCTCAGATATTATATGTAAAAGATCTTATCTAGACTCCTTTGCAAGAGGGACATTAAGATTGCCTAAAGAACTCAGCATGCACTGCACCCCTTCTGCAACTAAATGTCCCTGGGTTGCTCAACCCAACTTCTCTAAAGTCATTAACAGTCCTATGCTAACAAAATTAATTTTTCAATTTACAAGGTGAATAGACATTCCCAAATGTTTAAGCTTGCAGGCATCTTTCAGATAAATGTAGAGTTTTAGCTTCATGACAAAGTCGCAAACCAGATCAACTGTTGCTCCCTTTATTTTTACTCATGATTCTCTAATTTTACTGGTATATATTACTGGGAAATTGTCAAATGCAACTTCAAACCTGGATGTGGTGTAGTATTTCTTGTTTGCTCAGAGCAGAAATAAAGCATCCTACAGTAATTTAATTTCTTAAGGTATAAGTGACTTTTTTTAGTAAATAAAGACTAAGATATATATGTCAGTTTTGCAATGAATTACAGTGAGTCAATAACCCTATGAATGTTGAGAAGACACTCAAGATTTTCAAAGCAAATAGCCCTTTCTTGTAAATACCCCTTATATATGTTAGAGTACTAAATACAAGACTCATGGACGTTACCTTCTCTTATGCAGCTATTAAATACGACAACATAGATGTGTTTGGTTACACAGCCTGGTCCCTCCTCGATGGCTTCGAATGGCAACATGCTTACAACATCAGGCGTGGATTATTTTATGTAGATTTCAAAAGCAAAAAAAAGGAAAGGATTCCCAAGTCATCTGCACTTTATTATAAACAAATCATACAAGAAAATGGCTTCTTCCCAAAGGATTCTACCCCAAACTTGCAAGCTCAGTTCTCCTGTGACTTCTCCTGGGGTATCACCGAGTCTGTTCTCAAGGTAAGCATAACATATTGAGAGGATCACTGGAAACAAAGTAATCAGCGACTTCAACTTTGTGAACAAATGACTGTGTATGGCACCTCGCATTCAAGAACTTCAATGCACACTGCCAGCAGAAGTTAAGCCATAACTGCATTGGTTCAATTTCATGTGTTTCCAGCTGGTCACAGAGCGCTGGGTACTGCTGCAGTAGCAGACCCTGCTGCAGGAGCCCTTCCAGGCCCAGCCCTCCCTCACCTTCCCTCTGCTTGCATCTCCATGTGGCAGATCAGATGAGGAAATTTCAGACAAAGAAGTTGATCCAACCAATTGTTACTGGGTTATTTTTCAACCAGGGGTTTCCAAATCCAGTTTGCAGTGTGGCCATAGGGATGCTTGTGATGGCCTGATGGAGAGGGTGACAAAGGGCAAGGATCAGGTGGTTACACTGGTGGCAGGGAAGCTACCTGCAAGCTCCAGGTCTCATCTAAAGCAGAAACACATTCCTGGGTTAGGCCTGGCTCCAAGTGCCGCTTTGACAAGTGGGTAAGAAGCCATTCTTTAAAAAGACACATAGCACACTTGACAAAAACCAACCTTGAGGTTTTACCATCTGAGCTCGCATTAGAAAACAGATCATACCACCAGTTTTGTCCAAACTGGTTCCTACAGGACCTATTTATACCTTATTTTTCTTCTATTTCTGCTTTATACTTAGTAAATAAGCTAAATGTATGTATGGCCAGTGTTGGGATACCCTTTTTGTCATTGCACACAGACAGTCCCACAACAAATGCCAGCCTCAAAAAATAACAACAAAACTCCATAATTTAGACTATTCACAGACAACCACAGGAAAAAAAAAGTAAAGCTTCTATATATCTTGTTAATATACAGCACAAAAAAGTACATTTTCTTTAAAAAGAAGTAATTAAATATTTTTAACTTTACTATATTGTACTTTGAAACCTACAAAAAGCATTTAAAAATTGGAATATGAAAAAATTCATGTGCTACTCAGAACCTTTTCAGCTAGTAGGAGATAGAAAAAATGTAACTAAATGCTACAAGCTGTTTGTGTCAGATTACTATGCCTTGGTTTCACAAGGTTGATCAGTGCCAAAATAATCCATGCCTGCCTCATATAGCCCCTGTGCTTGTTCTCACCATCCGCTCTCCTGGCAGCTGCCCTAGAAGTGCGTGACCAGAGTGAACTCATCAGGGAGAGCTATCTCTGTGAAAACATATGTCATGTAGGCTGGTGGCAGGGCAAATGCTCCTGTGTAATCAAACAGAAAAAAGTGCAATTTTAATGTTTTCCATAAGGAAAGGAACAGAATGATAAGATGACCACTAGCACAAAGCCCATACAGGTGAGTTGGTTATCCTCTTCCCCCTGGAGCATCTAAGCAGGGCCTTCTGACATCCAGCACTAATCCTACAGCTAAGCACAGGCAGAAATGCAGACTACAAGCAGGTACTGTGTTCATTTAATTAAAACCCATTGTAACATATTTTTATTTTCGCAGGCAGAATTGGCAGCTTCCTCACCACAGTTCTGCGATTCCAGCTTGTACCTCTGGAATGTCACAGGAGATGGGCTTCTGCACAGAGTTGAAGGGGTAAAGCTAAAAACCCGACCAGCACAGTGCACAGATTTTGTCAGTATTAAAAAGCAACTGGACCTCCTGGAAAAAATGAAAGTCACCCATTACAGATTTGCACTTGACTGGTCACTAATTTTACCCAATGGAGATTTGTCAGTGGTCAACAGGCAAGTTCTTAGGTATTACAGATGTGTGATTAGTGAAGTACTGAAACTCAATGTTCAATCCATGGTCACCTTGTATTATCCAACTCACACCTACCTGGGCCTGCCGGGTCCTTTGCTGCAGACAGGAGGATGGTTGAACCAATCCACTGCCTACGCTTTTCAAGCCTACGCAGCTTTATGTTTTAGGGAACTCGGTGATTTGGTTAAACTTTGGATTACAATAAATGAGCCTAACCAGCTAAGCAATGTCTACAACAGGAGCAGCAATGACACCTATCGGGCAGCACACAATTTATTAATAGCACATGCCATGGCCTGGAGAATATATGACGAGCAGTACCGGTCCTCTCAGTATGGCAAAGTGTCCCTGTCCCTGCATTCAGACTGGGCTGAGCCTGCCAACCCCTTCTTTGAATCTCACTCAAAAGCTGCCAACAGGTTTCTTCAGTTTGAAATAGGCTGGTTTGCCAATCCCATATTTAAGACTGGAGACTATCCAGCTACTATGAGGGAATACATCAGCTTTAAGAACAGAAAAGGGCTCTCATATACTTTGTTGCCATCTTTCACGAGTGCTGAAAAGCAGCTTGTCAAAGGTGCAGCTGACTTTTATGCACTGAATCATTTCACCACCAGATTTGTGATTCATGAACCTCACAATGGAAGCCAGTATGAATTTGATCGTGACATTCAATTTCTGCAGGATATCACCTGCCTGAGCTCCCCTTCTCGTTTGGCAGTGGTGCCTTGGGGAATGCGCAAAGTTCTCAGGTGGATTAAAAAAACTTACGGTGACCTGGACATTTACATCACAGCAAATGGAATAGATGATCAGTCCTTAGACAATGATGAACTTCGAAATTATTACTTGGGCAAATATGTACAAGAGGTTTTAAAAGGTGAGTACATGACAGATTCAATTTCCCCAGAGCCATTTCCATGGCTCAGACCCAGGTACTGTCAAGTCTTGCCCTGGAGAGAGCAAGCACTCCTGGTTCAGATGCAGGAGCCATCAGCACTCCCCTGAGGGGCCCGACTCTGCAGTCACACTCAGGGCAGCTATGACACAAAGCAATGGCATCAAGTGCCTTGCACAAAACACAGCTACAGCTGCCTCCAGTGTAAACCATGTGAGAAGCTCTCTGGGCATGCACATAGAGCAGAGTAGTTACTCAGAAGTTATTAGGAGACGGCACTTCAGCCCAACAACTCCCAAGACACAATTAAAATTTCTACTCTTCAAAGAAAGGCAAGAGCCTCCTTGCTTGCTCAACTAGTCACTGGACAGGAAAGTGCAAGCAAGTCCAGAGACCTGGAGGGACATACAGAAGAAATACACCAGGGCACCAGCAGCACCAGCTGCTATTGAAGGGAGAATCCAACTCTAGTTCCTGTTCCACTACTTGTTTTCTCCTGTGCATGTATGGAAATCCAGTTCTTCACTTCAGACAAAAATTAGTAAGAGTTACGGTGCTAGAGGTATTCAAGGCAATGATCTTCAGCAATAGCTTATTGTATGAGAAATGGTGCAGGGACCTCACCTCTACCTTCCCTCTTCCTCCCACCAATTATTAAAGAAAAGCAGTGAGATGGGGGCTACCAGCAAGGCCTCGGTAGCTGAACCATACTGGCAAAGTGAGATGTGCAATAACATCCCTGCGCTCACTATTCCCTACTGGTGAGCATTAGAGAGATCCTGATTAGGACATGGCGTGTTGAAAAGCTTTTCTGAGGCAACTGACATCAGTCTAGGTATCCTCATTTCTCCTCTCTAAGAGTTAATAAAAAATGAGACAAATCTTACTCATGGCTAAGCATGGCTTCAGATTACTTTTAGACACCATGAAACAAAGTGTTCTCTCTCCAGTGCTTAGCTTCCTCAGTTACTACAGGGTTTGCTGATTTATTTCCATGCTAATTTCATACTGCAAACAAAAGAACAATATATTATTAAAGGAAGTAAGTTATTAAATGAAAGGGTCATTTAAAGGGCACTTCATTACAGTATTCCCGTTAATTTTCAGAGAGCATGACACTTTACAGTACTCCCCCAATTTACATGTTCTTAGTCTGGGTCACATTCCTAACTATGCTCACTGCTTGCACATGACTTCAAGGCCTGCTGTTTGTAGTATTTTCACCCAGCACTTGGGTGCAGCAGTGTGACATAGAGCCATGCACGCTACAGGGATGAGCAGCTGAGTTCGGAGCAGGGCAGGAATTCATGGAAAGCTGCTCTCATGGCACCAATGGGTAGCTGCTCCCCCTGAGCAGCTCCTTGCAGCCGGGTTCATTTAAGAGCAGCATCTGGCTTTTCCCAGGGAAACAAACTCCCAGCTCCAACCCAGTCCAAATCCAGCTTTCATGGGGTAGGTCCAAAAGTTCCCAAATCATAAGGATTTTTTTAAAACAGTAAGGCACGGTTCCTACTTAATTAAGACAACTGAGTATTAGAAGCAATAAATATTTTATGATGTAATTACACTTTTTAAATTGGTAACAATTTGAAATCTGAACTCCTTACCAGAAAGTCTGCAGGTTTTACTTAACATACAAGTTTTTATTTACACTTTGTTTTGGTTTCTTTTCCTTCTCAGCCTACTACATTGACAAAGTCAAGATTAAAGGCTACTATGCATTTAAACTGACTGAAGAAAAATCTAAGCCCAGATTTGGATTCTTCACTTCAGATTCAAAAGGAAAGCCTTCAATAAAATTTTATAATAGCCTGATAAGCAACAATGGCTTTCCTGCTGACTACTCAGTCTGTGGTCCCTCTAGCCACGAAAAGCAGTGTAGCTTCTGCTTGTTCATTTCTCAGAAGAAGCCGTTAATATTCTTTGCCTGCTGCATTTTCTCTACCCTCATCTTGCTTTTAGCTGTTATTTTTTTTCACAAAAGAAAAAGAAGGAAACGTTTTAAGGCAAAAAGCATCAAGTGCATCTGTGTCTCATTTTAAAAGGGGTCACAAGCCCACTTTCAGTGAGATCCATCTCTGCATTCTACAGTGGACAATGCCACTCAGACAACTGTGGAAAAGCACTGAGTCACTCCAGTCACACACACCAAGCATTTCATTCAAAAACAAAGTAATCACATTTACAGGAAGAAGAGCTATGACACTTGTTTCTGGTGAAATTACTTTTATCCACCTACTGTACATAGAAGACGAGTTAATCTATTTAAAAAAAAAAAGACTCTCCTGTGGCTTGGAATAACCTTTTAAACAGCTTAACTTGTAAAGAGCAGCTTTTGAAAACTGATATGCACTTTTGTATGAATAAACGTGTCTTGTGATGTATATTCAAGTTATGACTGTTGTTGAGCACAAAACTGCAGCTGTTGGGGTTTATAAAGTGTTATTAAATTCCACAAACCTTCAACTAAGTACAACACCAGGAATGAAATGTGCCAGGCCAGCTTCTGAAGACACCCCTAAGAACAAATCCAAGTTAACTCCATTACTGACCAACAGACATCCCTTACATATTGGGTGAAGTAGTTTTAAGCAAATGTAATTGGAGACAAAATCATATACAATCACTGTTTTTCATCTCCAGAATGGGGCAGCCATAAAAATTACTAGCAGAGAACATCTAAATAAATATTAACTATTAATCCACTCAATAGAGTGATGAATGCAAATTTCACTTGTCATCATACAAGCAGATCTTTGGACAATTTTTGGAATTTCTTAACATGCGTGGGTGCTTCAGCAACTTGCTGCCAAGTACATTTCTGCACTATCCCAGTACTTTATGTATTTTTTCCAAACTGAATGGAGCAAGTGACAACGTGGATTTTACTGCTGCACAGAAGTAGTACCTCCCAGTTACACGTTGCTACATGGCAAGATTAGTACCCAAGAAAAAAAAGCTGTATCCCCAGATAATACACATCACTGCTGGTGAAACCCAGCAATACACTCTGATCGAACTTTGAGGTCAACTCCTTTGTTTCCTTAACTGAGCAATAAAAATAAAGCATCGTATTTCCAGACTACTGCTTTTATCTATGTATTTAGTTTAAATGGTCTTACAAATCTAGTTCTACTGATTTCAGTTTTTTCATCTACTTCAGATTCTGTCATCACAAGTCTGAGGCTTGAGAAAAGATGTGAAAGAACACTGGTCTCCCCTCTGTGAGAACAACGAATGCATCTACTATTTCTTAATGCTAAAATTCAAAAATGCCCCTTCATGACTGTCACAGAAAGATCATGGCAGCAGTGTACACGTTGCCCTACCAGTCTCTGAGAACATTCAATCTGAATGAAGTCTGATGGTTTGAACACACATTGGTAGTGTGGACCCAGTGTGCAATCTGCTTCTCGAAAAGCCATCAGGTTCATGCAATCACCATTTAGTACTTTAAAAAAAACAAAAAAAACAACAAACCCAAGATATGAAATACGGTTTATTTTATTAAACCTCTCAGAGTATTTAGGTTTGTACCAGATTCTTTGAGCTGGCACTGCTGGTATAATGTCTCATGGTGGTTTGTCAGGATACAGACAACTGTAAATAAAACATTAAGAGCTTTCAGAAAAGTTTTAGCAGTTCAAATGTGAAACTAAAAGTTTATAGCCACTTGATGTTAATTTATCTGATGATTTTAATGCAAGACAGACATTAACGGTTTAAAGAATTTGCTTGATTTTACACAGACAAGATTACTTAAAGATGCCTTCAAACACAACAGCTCAACTGTTCAACAAGCATGTAATAAGTTGTTCCATCTCTCAAGGCACTTGGAACAGCACCTAGAAGTTATTTTTTCAGAGGCTTGCATATGTCTGGTACCTGGATAATGATGAAACTCAATTTATCTACACCCTGCCTCAAGCTTAGGTTCTGAAGGCACACAACATGGAATTTATTTGCAAGTCAGACTGCCTCACCCTGCACAGGTGTTTTGTACTATGTATGGAACCACATACAGCTAAAATTTATCAAATTCCTTTAGCAGTTAAAATTTCTAAATTATCCTCAAATCCTTGTACTCATCTTCAGTAACAAATGCCCATAGACCATGTGGATAGTAAACTGACCTGTTTACCAGCATTTACACACAAACTGCTCAGAAGACCTTTCTATATAAATTGGGTGCTGACCACTATTTTAGTGAGGGCAGTGTCCAACCAGGAGGAACATGAGTCTAAGGTCTTCTCTGTAAATAGCTGTAAACTGGTCTGTCAGGCCAGGTCAGCTGGTTTTAGATTCTCAGCCACCACTGCAGCTTTCATTCACACTGTAGAGGTAGGTATAGCATTGGAGAAATAGATTTTCTCCATAGAGTAGCAAAATGGAAGTTGATGGACGATGAAAAACTGCTGTTTAAAGACCTAGCAAAATTCAAGTTTTATGATGCACTTTATGATGCCTTTTACAAACACAATTTCACCCCTGTTGGGAACCTGCTTAACCACGGCTCTGTTGAAGCAGATAAACTGTGTCAAGTCCGCATCTCTACAGGGAAGAAGTACAATGTGCATTAAGATGATACCAACCTATGAGTTTTACTCATCTGCCTGCTGTACTGTTCCTTTCTCAGAGACATAGATACCATCCAAGAATTTCCTGATATCCTTGTTCTTGACTGTGGTGGCTTGCTGGATCAAGGCAGCTGCAGACAAAGAGAGACCATTAGCACTAAGCCAAAAGGTCCAAGCCAACTTGTAGTCTTTGTTTATGCTCCAGTATTTCAACTAACAAACAGGACTGTCATCTAGAGACAGGAATTACCAACTTCAAACCCTGTCTAATGAAAACAGGATTCATTTCACAGAGCCCATCTTGGCAAATTGGGGCAGTGGCAGTTCATTACTGCACCCATGTATAACTGAAAAGCTGAGAAGTTTGGTGCCAAAAAGGCCCTAAGTACTGACTCGAACAAGAAGGTTCTGTGGACTTGTGAAAACATCTCTAAGCTTAAAAACAGTGTAAGGGACTATAAAAAGCAATTATAATGACTAGAGCAAAAAAAATTCTGGGCTGTTGTTTACCTCAGAGTTTGAGGTAAAGAGTTTGCTAAGATGACATCTTCAGATAAAGTTTCCATATAATCTTCCACACATCTACTCTCACAAACCTGAATTGGAGACCAACTCAATGTCATTCCCTTCAAGGATCAGCTCATCTTTCTGGGCTTGAGACACTGCGCAGGTAACACCTATGGGAAGGCAAACACATAGTCCACACTGTTGAAGATGTTCAGTGTATTAAAGAAACAGCATTAATGTCCTGTCCCAGTTTACATACCTAGAAAGTAGTATTCAAGATAGCAATTAGCTTCTATGACTTTATTACAGAGAGTCCCTCAAATCCATTCCAGGATTGTCCTCCCTTACACACTTTGAAGATTTAAAAATTAGTGCAAGTCATGCTCTGGATTGAAAGCTGCTAAAGTCACACTGCTGCTTACCCATTATTACATTAGGACATCAATCACCAGCACTGTGTACAAGCCAGTGATTTTGCCAGCACAGCTCTGTCAGCCAGGTGGTGCCATTTCCCACAGGCTTGTGCTCATTAAGAGAAAACTGGAGTCACCCCCATCAAAAGCCATTAAAAACCACCTGTCCCCTGTCATGTCGTGTACTGTGTTTATGCTAGCAATGCTGCAAATACTCACAAGGAGTAAACATAAGGGCATTCAACAGAAAACTTGGAATTTGTAAGAATAACAAAAGTTTTTACAGTTTGATATACTTAAACAGCAGATAGCAGCTTTTAAGCCAGCCTTTTACTAACAGTAAACACTGACTTAAAAAAAAATCAAATACAATAATCAAACCCACCCATAATATCCCACAGTAAATAAAAAACTCCGTAACTCTGCACTCCTATCTACCAGTGTTTCGGGACAAGTCTGACGCGTTCCTCTAAAGTCACCTCAAAACATCATCAGTCACATTAAATATCTTTACCCATACCCTCACCAGAAGTGGAATTAGAAAAAACCAAATGGATATGGGAAGTCTTTCCTACAGTCTTTACATAACTGTGTTTGTTACATGTTTTGTTGCCTCCTTTCAGAAGCTTAACAAGCTCCATCAAGTGATTGCTCTTCTGCTAGACATTTTACTGAAACTCTAAGTGTACAAGATAGAAAAACAGCTAACAAAATGGCCATTTCCAAGTTTATTGTGCATGCTCCTAGATAACCAGCAAATTCAAACTTCAACACCTCAAAGACCAAAACTATGA
The DNA here is from genome assembly GCA_013397865.1 of Struthidea cinerea. NCBI lineage: Eukaryota > Metazoa > Chordata > Aves > Passeriformes > Corcoracidae > Struthidea > Struthidea cinerea. The sequence goes on along the minus strand of VZTI01001133.1, from coordinate 235,926 downwards.
TGTGGCATAAAACTAGTTCATGTATCATGTTTTTAAAATAGAAACACAAATCTAATACTAAGTACCTGCAGGTTACCAGCTATAAACACTGTCAAGATCTTACAATGATGAAAGTAAATCCTGGACACCTTGTAATACAGTAACTCCAGAGTAGTTATTAGCTAGCTCTCACTACTAAAACTAAATTACAGAAGCATCATTAAGAATAAATCTAAACACTGACAAAGGTATTGTAAGAAGATTATATAAATTCAGACAAGCAATGCTATTCCAACCATTATTCAGCATCTGCCATTCTCAGTGGCAGTGCCCAAAGAAAACAGCTTGGAAAGCCTACTTAAAACCGGCAGAATACACCTCCAGAAAAGCTCACCTGGCCTCATCCGCACTCTGCGAATGTACTTCTCTCCCAAGAAGTTTCGGATCTCCACCAGCGAGCCATTATCCTGTATGACTACGTTGATTGGGAAGTGAGCGTACACCGACCTCATCTTGTAGCGAAAGCCCTGGGATACACGACATAACCAGATATGGAAAGCAGAACATGCCCCGGAGTAGAATACGTGCATGAAGATGAAGCTTACAGGAGAAACTAAAGCCAAGGTCTACCAAAGGCTTCTTAAAAAGGGCAGGACACTGAGCCCAAGAGACATTTGTGCTTTCCTCCAACCACAGAACTTGCTTGACAGCAAAGGCAAGAAAAAAAGCAAAAGGAGAAAGAAGCTACATCTTGGATGCTTAGAAACGCTCTCCACAAAATAAAAGGCTCTCACTGCAAGTAACAAAAAAGGCTGCAGTTATCCAGGCTCCAAACACAACTTACCAGAGTGACCCCCTTGATCATGTTCTGTACATGGCTGCAAATTGTGCGAACTGTTGCCAACTCCTTTCTGTTACCCCACCACTTGTCAACACGCAGCTGCATCAAAAAACACATTAACAAAGCTTTCAGCTACACTTCAAAACCAGCAACAAAATAATTTTGTGACAAATGAGGAGCAAAACTTTCAGATAAACTACTTAAAGCCCACCAAACAAAACCACAGAGCTATTTTGTTTCTTTTAAAGGCTACTAAAGGCCCACCTGACTCCTGTCTTTTAAATCCCAACCCTAAGACACATGAGAAACATTTGTTTTCTTCATGTCTTGCCACTAACAAGTCTTCAGAAGACCTAGGGTAGATAAATATGGAGTGTTAAGCTAAAGGATGTATTAGCAATTACTGAGCAAGTTGTTTTAAGTCTGTCTCCTATGCATAATCAACTTAAATGAAAGTGCGTGGATCCACTGTTTTAATGAAACATTCAATCTTTGTGAAACAGTAGCTGAAATCAGTCACTCCTGATATTTTCTTATACTTTTGAAGACAATACAAAACCATCAAGCATTTATTTAGAGAACATCTGCTCTGCTAATACAATCTACAGTTTCTTTAAATCAAATAAACTGATTTTTATCCTCTAAACGAACCAGTTTTAGAACAGCATGCAATGATCAACCCCTTTCCCTGTGCATTCTTCTGTAGTGACAGTCAGTAATCAACACATTCACTCTAACGTTACACGAGTGCAAGACTCCCACAATGCCCGAGGAGGCCCCACACCTCCATGAGACCAACCTCTTTCAGAAAACACAGGAATAAGCAACACCAACAAAACGACACACCCACAGCTGAACATCTTCGGTCACTCTCCGACACCACCAAGAAGTTTTTAAGCCAACTGTAAAGCTCCCCTCCGTCTCGGGGCAGCAAAAAGGCCTGTGCAGCACTCACCTTCTTGTGCTTCTTTCCCAGGAGGGACAGCTCCACGTTGATGTGGTTAAAATCCCTCCGCAAGGTTCCTCGGGGCCCCTTCACAATGACCGTCCGGCCCTTCAGCGAAACTCCCACTGCGAACCAAAGGCGGACACGCGTTACCGGCTGCGGGGGCGGCACCGCCGGGCGCCTCCCGAACGCGGCGCGGACTGACCTTGCTCGGGGATGTCCACGGTCTGGTTGCTGAGGATGGTCTTCATCCTGCGGGACACAACGGGAGAGACTGGAGGCTCCCTCGGCCCTGTGCCCGCGGAGACCCCGCCCGCTCCTCCCTCGCGTGAACCGACGCCCCCACCCGCGCTGCCCCCGCCGGGCTCCGCTTCCCGCACCAGCGGCCCCCTGCCGGGCCCGGAGCGGCGGCCTCAGCGGGGCCTGGCCGGGAAGGCGCCGTCCCAGGGCCCTCTCGCGCGGAGTGCGGGACAGGAGG
>VZTI01001133.1:203856-227540 GCA_013397865.1 Struthidea cinerea | reverse complement strand
GCCGCCGGCAGGGGGCGCTCGCGCCGTGGCCCCGGGTCGGTGCCGCCTCCTGCGGCGCCCCAGCCCGGCCGAGGCCCCTGGGCCGGACACGTCCCGTCGCCGGTGTCCAAGTGCACGGCCAAAGAACCTCTGCGCTGCCGCTTCGCAGACACTGGCAGAACTCGCCTTTCCTGGCGTCTCTGACTTCTGTGTGCCCTTCCACGTGTTTTTACCCCTTGTGCTGGAAATGTGTGAAGGAAGGTCCGCGACCCCCGAGCCAACTTTGAGCAGTCCGTCCGTGTGCTGAAACACGCCAAAGAGGTCCAGCCCGGTGTCATTTCCAAAACATCCATTATGCTGGGGCTAGGCGAGACGGATGAACAAATATATTCCACAATGCAATGTAAGTTGGTGTTGAAATAGATGCCAGAATTCACAGGTATGCATTTTACTGTGTTGGAAAACAATTGTAAGCATCTTTGCCTCTACGTGCAAATCAGTTTGCTGGTGCAGGAAATGTTTCCTAAGTTCCATTGAAGAAGAAAAGTTTGGTTAAAAAAGACTGAATTTCTGAAATATTTTGCCTTCTTATAGCTTACAGATTCAATTTGACAGGTAAATCCATCTCATGTTGATTTCAGTGGAACAAGAACTTTTTAAAACTATATTAACGTTATCTTTGCAATACTTAAATAACAGGCTTGCAACACTGTTGCCTCATTGTGCATTCCTTTTTAGAAATAGCAGACCTGGTTGCTTAAATTATTTCAGTTTACTTAGATGCAAAAATGTTGTTATCCTCGGAGCTGTAGCATGTTCTTATGTTTTCCTGTAAGTGTATTTTTAAGAGGAGAAAAAAATCCACTCACAGTGGTAAGTGAATACACTGCACTTCAAAGAAGTAATTCATAAATCCTATGGCGTTTCTCCCGTATCCTGAAAAAATGTTTACCTGGTGCTTCATTTCGTGCACAGACACATTTAGAATGCAGCTATGTAGTGTAGTATTTCTGCAACTGGACCAAAAAAATTAAAATTCCTGATTTTTTCCCATTCCTCCTTCCTAGAATTTCCTAGCCACAAGGATATGAAATTTCAGATATGGTGCTATTTGCAGTCCGGCCACTTTGCTGCACATATACAGAAGCAAACCATGACCCACCACATTCATTCAGTTACTGTAGTTTTGTTCCCCTTCCATCCTCTGGATACAAGTTAAAGAGCATCTAAATGCGCTGGTATTGTCCCCTTTTCTTTACAGAACGGTATCAGTCTGAACAGAGATTCCAGGTTAACAGTGAGTGCAATGCTGTAGTCAAAACACTGTCTTTTGTTCCTATTTGATGTGGGGCAAGTAGCTAGAAAATATATGGGGATGTTCATGCAAACTCTGATTCTTCAGCCATCCCTTTGTTCAGAACACCCTTCTCCTGCAGTGAACATAAGTCTTCAGGCCAGCTGACCATGAAGTGCCGGGGTTTCCCTCTGGAAATAGATCACCTCAACTCCTTTGCTGTTTATTGATTCTAGTATATACTCAAATTGTAAAGACAAGTTTAAAGAGATTCTGGAGGCATCAAAACTAACATGCACCCTTGTGTGTAAAACTGGCTGTTTCCCCTGATCTGTGGCACAAGAACTGCCCACATCTTCTGGGCATGAAGTCTGTTGAAAGAGTGAAGTGCCCCATGTGTGTGCATGTACCCGTCTTTTATCAAATGAAGGCTCTGACCTAAAGACACTGTGGAAAACAGCAAGAGACAAGAGGATGTCATCTCTGCAGTGAGACATGACTGCAGTGAGTGCAGCACCAGGGATTCTCTGTAGCTTTAAGCTTGATAGCTCAGGTCCAGCAGCAGTGTGTGCTTGTGCGAGGTGTGTGGCGACTGCGCGTGGAGGCTGCAAGTTTCCTTCCCTGCCAGCAGGACGTAGCCCCTTTAGTAACCCTTGGTCAGACTTGGAATGAGGATGTTTTCTAGTTGCTGACAATCCCTTGTGATCCTTCTGCCACTAACAAGGAATTTTGTTTTTACAGTATTGCGGGAAGCAGATGTAGATTGTTTGACCCTAGGACAGTACATGCAACCAACAAAACGTCACCTAAAGGTAAAAGTGCCTTTAATTTACAGGCAGAGTTATAGTCTGTACCTTGCACAGTCATCCTTACTCTAACTGCAGATGTTGGGAAAAATTTCCTTCCGTGTTTAGCCTGACAATGATTATCTGTTATGGACTCTTCACTAAAAATTACCTCAGCCGTCTAACCCCTTCCATCTTCAGCAGGCTTTTCAGTGCTGGTCTCTACTGTTAGGCAGGGAGACAGCTGGAGCTGAGGCATGCTTCTGGAAAACAAGAACTTCAGTGTTTATGTCTCAAGCCATCGCCCCTTCACTGTCTTAGGGCTCGCCCTTAATGGTGCCACTTCAGCTGGGAAATTTACCATTTTCTGCTGGGATCTGTCCAGAACTTCGCTCTCTGTTCTGTTCCTGTGTTTCACTGAAACAACTGTTAGTGAAGAGATTTGTAGGACTACTGTGGTTTTTCACTAACTTGAACAGAAAAAAGTCTTGCTCAAAAAGACCATTCAAAAACAGAGTGAAGAAAATGATAAAGCAACAACTAGACGTTAAATTCTGAACTTTTCAGCTAAATATGAAAAGCAAATAAAACAGGTTTGTTTGGTAGAAAGCAGAGCAAAAATGCAGTTCATGACTTCACCGATGAAAGCTTTGGAGTGAAAAATTTTGAACTTGCAATATAAGTGTATTTCATTTCACTGCATGCTAGCTATAGCCATTTCCTTTGTATTAATACCTGAGCAAAATTAACTTTTTTCCCCCAGGTTGAAGAGTACATAACTCCCGAGAAGTTTAAGTACTGGGAAAAAGTAGGAAATGATCTTGGATTCCATTACACTGCTAGCGGGCCTTTAGTGCGTTCTTCCTATAAAGCAGGTAAATTACTGAAAGCATTGGATTATTTAGCATATAGCATTTTATTATACAAAACTAAAGCAGTGAAGTAATGTACAACAAAGGTCACCTTAGCTCAAGGACACCTCATCTAGTCAGCCTTTTTTAAAAAATTATTTATATTATATCCTATAGGTCATCCAAATGCATCAGTATGACAGTAATTAGTATTTGTACATTTGCAGTGCTGCTTAACCTAATTTTTTTGTCAAACCTATTCTGTACTATACTTAATATGTGAGGCAGGATAAAGGGTACCAAACTTGCAAGTTTTCCTTCACATTCTGCCTCTTGGATGCTTCTGGGTTCAACGAGGTCCTTGGTTGTTTGTGATGCAATTTTGTTGCTTTAGGCTGAATTTATTTATAGTGCTTTAAAAATAACTAGAGACACTTATGGCAGTGCTTTTTCTGACAGAGCACTGGGTATTAAGTACCAGCTGATATTAATGGAACTGTTGTGTAGGTACAACATCCTGCTTTGTCCTAAGGAAAGAGCAGAGAAGACTCATTTGGGGTACTTCGCTGCTCAGTCTTTTAATGCAAGCTCAAACATGATTTATAGCAGGTTTCACTATAACTTGCTGATACTTTATGAAACAGGAATTAAATTTTAATTAAATCAATTCACTTCTGCCTGTTGGAATGCACAAAGCAACAGAGCTATTTCACAAAACTGGACAGGAGGAAAATCAGGAGTTTGGGAGTGGAGGGGTTGTTTGTTGGGTTATAGTTCTGAGGGTTTTTTAGATCCCTGCTGTGTGTATTGGCAGTGCTGTTATATAGAATTGAATTCCTATAAAACAAATGGGAAAAACAACTATATTGTAGAATAGAACACTCATGTTAAATAAGAATGTGTTCTTTTGCCTTCTTCTATTTAAACACCTACAAATCATTTTGGTGTTTATTTTTTTCCTTTTAATTAGGTGAATTCTTCTTGAAGAACTTAGTAGAAAAAAGAAAGACAAAAGCCATCTGAAAATGAGAGTGAACCTATGTAAAGCAGCCAGTTTTAAGGATCCTTTTTCCAGTGCATAATTATACTCAGTTCCAGAAATGCAGAACAGATGGTGGCTATATAAATAAACTTACTATCTTTCCAGAACACTTTTTTCTCATCAAAACACATTATTTTACCTCATTTCTCCTGGCAAGGCTACAGCAACAGAGTACTTCTAGTGTTCAGCGAAAAGACAGACGATAGAACCGATTTTGAAAGAGTGGTGGAACTGAGGTGGAAGAAATAAACGTAAGCTGGAAACAAAGATTGGACAGATTTATAGATCTGCTATGACAAGCAGCATTGCTGCAGTTAATAGCTGTGAAGGTGCTGATAGTAATTTGAAAGGTACTGATACTTTGGTGTATCTTACTACTATGTAACATAATCTTGAAGGGGCTCTGGGAATTATAGGGGTTCTAAAGAAAGACACTGTACATGATAATGCACCAGATTAGGGATATCTTGAACCGCATCAGAGAAAGTGTAGTGATACTCGTTCAAAAGATGGTATCTCTTACCTGCATCTTGAGAAAATGAGCTGTACCATTCTGATAGCTAAAGCTTTTCCAGAGCTTGCATATGTCCAAGTGTGAGCCTTGGTATATACAAGGTATCAAGCTAAAGGAAACAAAATGTCCTTTCTGACAAGACAATTAACCTTGTGTAGATACCATTAATTTAAACCATTTGGAAAATCAGAGTTGGTGTAAGAGCATAAATGGAGCTACCCCTAATTTATGTACATGACTGTAACAAACCCCATTGAGCTGCACAGATGCTTCTTTAGTATTGAGTATGCAGAACTACTGCTATTCTATACTGTGCTCCAATTGTCTTGTCATTAAAGGAAAGTCAAAACCCCAGTGGTTGTGTGTGGTGGGTTTGGTTACCTGCCCCTTGAGGCTTGGTCTGGCTGGTAAATCTGAATGCAGAGAAGTGAACCACGTTGTGGGTGAAACATGAAATCCACTGCATATCACACTAAGCTCAAGCAGAAATAAAAACATGGCATATGGTACATTAATAGCTCTACTTGCCTCTCTGTACAGCAATAATACTGATGATTGTCTCTCCCTAATGCTCAGCTGTGGACATTAGATACCATCTCTGAACTAGCTTCACCTGTATCTTTGTGAAGTTATTTGGGAAAGATTCCAGGACTTTGCTGTCTGGTCCTAAACTCTCATCATGCAGGTAATTCTCTGACTGGCCCTAATACTTTTCTAAACCACTGCAGTCTGTAGAAGGAGAGTGGACCCTGCACGCCCCACCAACTCAGCAAGATGCCAGAAAGAAGACAGCTACCTAGCAAGATAATATATAGGAGAAACTTGTACGAACATAAGATTATACCACCGAGGCCAGTGATGCACAGTTGACACTTCGCAAAATGAAGTACAGCCATATTAAAGCATTATGAAGACAAAACTTTAACCAAGAAGGAACGTACTAATTCACCAGTGAAAGGGGAAGAGAAATGTGAGCCATGAGGAACAAAAGAGAAGAAGGAATAAACAAAAGAGTAACTGTTTTGTAAGGGCAGAGAGACAAGCAAGGCTGGTTTGTGTTTTTTGAAATATTATTAATAAATTTAAAAAATTAAATTTAAAGGTCTGATTGCTAGTCATAGAAAGCCCAGGTATATTTTGAGCCAAAAATGCCCTGCTTCAGCTGAAGTACACCCGAGTACTAGAGCAGGGAAAGGTTATCAACCAATGCAAGAAAATTCAACACTTCCTCCACTGCAGCAGACTGAGAGGGTTGCAACATCAACCCCAGGATACCCACACATTTAACAGCTGCCAGCCTTTATTACAGTTCCTACTGTAAAGAACAGTTTTGACTTGCCTACAGAGCAGATGTAACAGAACATGACTGCAGCTTCTGCCAAGTTACTGCTCTTTCAGCATATCAACACCAAAATATAGAAAAAGAATTCTGAGCCATACAGCCATTATCAAACTGGAACAAGAGAACATTGCACAGTGACTTCTTTACAGTGAGAGAAATAACGCTTCTTGAAACACAGTCCAATATTACTTCATGTTAGAATTATCTTATGAATTGCTGCTGGGTGGTTCAGAAGATGATCTCATGCCCTTACACAACTGTCTGCCAACTGTCTGGTACCAAATGTCAGAAGCTACGCAAGCTTTCCTAGCTGCATGTTTTGCTGTGGATTCTAGTGAAAGTCACACTTTGACTTCATAGATTGGAGAGGGTCTGTGCCTGTTTGTTTGGTTTTTTTTTAACAATGTTTGAAGACAAGCCCTAAAGTTCTTTTCCTAGTTACAAATTCCTGTTTTTATAGCCATCTTACTTCCCCTATTGCTCCTTAAGTTTTTCCATAACTGTGTTAAAGCACCAAACTCTCACAAACATCCTTCTTGTAATTCAGCACAGGTTTCATGACTCGGTTTTGTTGAAGTTTCATGTTTGGTGACATTTTCGTTTTGTATGTCAATCACATCATTCTGTCAGTTTGTTTCACAAAGCAGCTATAAAATATTTTAAGAAACATTAATCATCCTTGCAACCAGGATAACATCTAACTGAGTTTTGGGAATAAGATTTAAAGTTGAAACAGACACTTTAAAAGAATGAATAGTCTTTTTTAGCATCATCACATCAATCTACTACACTGTCTGAAACATAATTAAATGTTATTCATAGAGAATTGCATCTTCCAGTAACTTAAAGTCCTTAGGTGAACTGAACACTCTGGCTTTATCAAAACAGTTTTATATTTTTTTCCTACTTGATGAGTAATTAATATTGGTGTCCCCTTCATTTAAAAAGTAAGTGTCAAGCATTTATGCTTCCTTACTACAACATGTGGTAACTTACTGCAGATGTTCAACTTGGACCAAAAATTTTAGCTTGACATAGCAAAAGCAGAAATTTTAGCTTGACTCCAGCATTCCTAAATCAGACCTCCATTATGCCTTCCTGCATTGTTTTACAATTAACTTCCAAGTTGAACAAGATTATAGCACTACAAGAACCTCAAATGAGAAGTGTAAACTTTTTGGCCAGTACAAAATCTCCCCCCTAACTGCTCCTCCTCACTATAGCAACTAGTCTTGGTCAAATATATGTGTTCTATTCACTTGGAATATTCTTGGCTATTGTATTCCTGGAACCAGACTAGTTTTAGCTGCACAAAAATGTGACCACACATACTCAGAAGAAAAACAGTACATCTTGCTTGGCACTTAAAATTTGTCTGTGTACATCTTGGGTAAGACCCAATTTATGCATTCCGTATCAAACTCTTTCTCAACTTGTATTAAATCTGGCTTTGCTTCAGCTGTTGTATTCACATTTTTGCAGTGTAAAGCAGTGTTACCATGGGACTGCATTTTAAGAACCCTATAAAAGGAATTTCAGAGCACAAGAGTCCATTGGTCACATTACACAATTCTCACCCAGAATTACCTGCTGTTACATCCATACACAAAGGCTCGATAGCACTAAACCCCATCTCTTATGTGCACTACTCAAGCCTTTGAAACAGAAACACAGATCATCTCCAGTTCTTATTTCCCAGATAAATGTACTCTGAAGATGATGGCTTATGATTCACGGTGCTGCACAAGCTTCTGAAGCTCTTTCTTTTGGCCTGTGGTAAGGGTCTCTGGCATATATGCAAGGTATGTATTGCTGTATCCTGAAGGAATGTCCCACTGGATTCATCCCCCAATCCCAGTTCTCCCACTAACAGAATGCAGCCACCAAGAAAATAAGTTGACTCTAAGAGAGCAAGGAAAATGCCAGTACTAGTTTTACCTCTTGTTGCTCCTCAGGATCTGCTGCTCCCCCTTTGCTAAGAGAGGGAAGTTAGAATGATCCCACTGTAATGAACTTGGCCATTCTCTAATATCTTTATGACTAAGCCCCAAGACACTATTCAGGCTTTGACTAAGTCTGCAGAAGAGGGTAGATTCTCCATCTCTTTGGGATGGCTTGTGAAAAGCCACTGGAATCTCAGGAACACTTGCACATTCCTAAAAGGAGCAATACTTCACACAAGAGTAACAGTTCATCATCTGCTTCAAACTTTTGAAGACAGGTGCCATACAGAGGCACTACTATGACAGGTGTGTGCAAGTTTCAGAAAGGCATCCTGATTTTCTGACACCGCTACTCACCCTCCTGATTAAAATACCCTGAAGCACTGCTGTGCTAACCTGAACAGTCAAGGACAAGAGATCCTTCGAGTACAACTTGTCAGCACCCTCTTCTTAATCCCAAAAGAGCAGTCACCAGCCTGCCCCCTCAGGTGCTACGGGGCCAGACGTAGCTAAGAGGACACTCACCTGCAAAGACAGGGTGATCTGCCTCTTGCAGATCACCTTGCAAAGACGGTGATCAACCGCTTACAAAGGTTGTGTTGCAACCCTGACTGCATCCCACGGTTGTTACATGAAAGCAGCACTAGCTAATAGGGAGGAGGAAATGGCATGATGAAAGATGACAGTTTGATTTTAGGCCCCTGTAATTCCCACTCACTTTGAGTGGCTTTTGATGCACTTGTCTGAGAAAAATCTTACAGTAAGACAAAAAGCCTTAGGCATATTTGCCCAAAGTGCCAGATGATTGTTGCAGAGTACATCCCTATGTGGAAAGCCATTAACATGCAGAATCTGAAAGCGTCTGGTTCAAGGATACAGCTATTTCAGTCAGGTAACAGCGTCTTGTATTGTCTATCCAAATTATTATACAAGTTCCTTAGATCTTCAGGGATCCGTCCTAAAGCTTATACTGTCCCTACGCTTCCGTGGGTATGCAGTTACAGCAATAGCACTCATTACACTGATCTTACCTCCTGTTTAACTATTGATACACCATACTTGAAGGCACACAAGTTGAATAATTCAGAAGGTATTATGTGACCAGTTGCAGGATAATTTTCTACTATCCCAACACTCTGTTATTCAACTAAGATGTCTACACTTTCTAGTCTGAAACCTGTTCATGGTCATCCTTCTCTATCCTCCCCTCCATTTCACAACCCCATGCAACAAGCCAAACACTGACAAACACTGTCACCTCAAGGATTTTAATAGCACTGGCCAATTGAGAATAATAAAAAACAAGTAGAAACAAAGTAACAATAAAGGCAAAAATATCAAGAAAACATTGTAAGTATTCATTCCTGCTAGTCAAATGAGGTAGCAAGCTGATTTTTGGGGCTGAATTTATTTTTAATAATTTCTTCACAGCAGAGATTATTTTTTTGCAGATTCATTAAAAAAGCTGCTTTCAGATGTAAGTAAGGAAGGAAAAAGATAACTACCAGGTAACATTGAAGCCAATATTTGTTTTCTACTTGGGCTGATACCAAATTAAGGTAATTCTGCTTAAATTCAGTGTTCAAACAAGCAGAATGTTCCTCTGCTGAAGACAGGTTGTATTGCTGTAACTTAGGGAATACTTGCCCCAGGAATCCGATTAATCAAAAATGTGTGGCTGTACATGGAATGTAGGCAAGACAACCAAAGAATGAAAACTGAGGATCTGCCAGTGGATCAGTTTGCAGCTGCTGTCCACTGGCACTAATTACACGATTGATGCCTGCAGAGCTATCTGGTCTCCCAAGAGATGCAGTTCAGACTGTATCAGCACCAATGGATCCCAACCATGACGGGAGTATTATTGTGAAGTCAGTTCTACCTTAGGGCTGGACCTAAAGCCTACCAATTTACTTAGAAATGATCTTTTGACTTGCATGCCCATTAGAGCAGGCATTTAACTGGGCAAAGCATCACCCCAAAAGAAAATAAAAAACTGCTGAGACCAGAGTTCCAGTCTATAGATTACAGTTTATATAGACTGATTACAGTCTATAACTGGACTAAGGTAAAAAGATATTCTATTTCTTTTGCTTTCATATCATTTTAAGTATTTAAAGTGCTGTTTAGGAACATTTCTGGAAGCAGAAATCTGCAGTTTGAAGGTAACTTTTGCACTTAAAAGATGATTCATTATTAAAAACAGGTTTGTACCATCTTCAGTAACCAAAAAAAAAATTGCTATAAAAATAGAGATTTGAAAATAGACTGAATTCACATGTACCAGGTACCATTTCTAGTGTAAAATTGGTTTAGTTTATGAAAAATATATTTCCTTAAAAAAAGCATAGGCTTACAGTATTATCACTAAGAAGATCCACAGAATTCCTTCAGTATCTATTAAACATTATACCCTAGGCTTTTTGACAGGTGGGTCCTGCAGGCTGAATTTAGGAATTTCACATGAAGAAGCAAAAGGAATTCTTTTGGCTGACACCTTCTTCCCAATTGTTTCAATCTGAAAAAGAAAACACATTTAACAAGTGAGTGTGGCAAGCTAACAATCATGTCAACCTATGAGGAATCTACAAAGAACACATTTTATGAACACTAGAACAGCACAAGCCACAAAGCACAGTGTGCTCAAGGACAGTTTCTGTGACTGGAGTGGCAAAGAGTTTGTTGAAAAAACAAAACAACGAACCAGCCTCTCACAGGTGGCTGCTTTGCCTACTTAAAGCTGCATCTTGACAATCTGAACATTATCTGCCTCACCTTCTATAGAACTACCAATACAAATGCCATAAAATGTTTCTGGGTATTCATAACATGTGGGTTCAGACTCCTTTTCCTAAAAAATTATACTAAATTAGCACAGAGAAAGCTTTTTCCCTCCGTAATGCAATAGGCTGTTTCTGAAGCAACACAACTCTGAAAGGGTAAAGGCAGCCAACACTACAAGTGAAAGCATATGACAAAGCCAACACACACAAGCCAGGTATGGCAAAATTCAAAGAGCAAGGCAAATTCCCCTCATTTCTAGTTCAGACTAGTGTAAATCACTAAGGACTGAGCTTGTAGAAGACAAAACACTAACTAGCAGGACAGTTCAGACATTCAATGAATAAGCAGAACTGTAGCTTTCCTCTTAAGTAATGCAGGTCAAAACCAAAGCTCCAAAAAACAAAATACTTCAACTATTCTGTTTTAATAAAATTTTGATGAATATATTCTAGGCAGACATCTGAGCTAATGCTGAAGAGAGTTGCTTAAACAGTCAAGAGAGCTGTATGTAACTGTATTTGCCCTTTAACAGCTTCAACTGCCTAGTTAAATGAATTTATACAAGCTGACTTACAAACAGTGTACATAACTGTAGCTTAAACAGGGAAAAAATATCAAGTGAGAAATCTTACAGCCATTATGAGAGTAAGCACAGTACTCAGGAGTACAGGGAATGAAAAATTACTGAAACATGCATCTGATCTGGCTTGCAGATTTTGTTCTTATGGTATCTGGCTGAGATGCTTCTATCAGATTGTTCCAGGATTTGGTGATTTTAGTATTAGTCAAATTCCATCTATGCTGAAAGTGCTTCAAGCCCTTCAATCAAGGCTTACTCTACTTTCCCTGCTTGAGACCTGAGCAGACTTTTTTCTCAAATCAGAAATTACTTTGCCTAAAATCACAGAGCTTCATATTCACATGTCCTGAATTAAGCTTCTACTGTGGAAACAGGATATAATTGAAAAGATAGGCATGTTCAAAATTATTTAAACTCCAGTTTGAGAAAAATATTTAAAACTACCCAAATTCATAGATTTAGATTGTATACCAATGGGACTGCTATTAGCATCTAATGTAGCTATTAGGCTGTCTAATGCAACAACTTTTAACAAGGGAAGTTAAAAGACTAGGGCCCTAAAAACTTAAATTTTGGGATTGTCTGTTTAAGACCAAATCCTTTTTATTATTTTATGCAGAGACTATAGGTCAATTGTTAAATGTCTTTGCAATGATATTCTGGATGAAAAATCTGGATAGTAAACCTGGATGACCAACTGCATTCTGGTCAGCAAACTCACAAACTGGTTAAAAATTCAACTAGAATTTCATACAAGAAAAGCGGAAGTACAGTCTCTGATCTAGAAAGTCTTTAAGCCACAGAAGACTTCAGAAGAGAAATTCCTAGGAGAAGTATCACACAAATTAGAATTTGATATAGAATTTCCTATTAGCTTGGAAAAACACTTAGCTAAAAAGTTAAGCATTTGCTTCTGGGCCCTCTCTCTGGTGTAAACAAACACCACTGTTTGGATCTTCTGGCTGATCTTAATCAAACACAAAGGACTAGAAGGACTCATCAGTCATCCCCTCCAGCCTCCCATGTAATACTTGAGCATTTCACTATCTTCAGATACATCTTTGCATTCACTTGCTTTCACTTCCAGTATCAGCCAGCTTTGTTATGCAAACCTCAGGGAGAAGAATCCAAAACTTCCATTAATAGTTTGTCCAAGTGAAGATCTCACTGCTGATAAACATTTGTTACCCACATTACATCTTGTCCAGTGTCCAGTGTTTAAGTCTCATGTCTCCAGTAAACCTGCTTATGTCTTTTGTGAGGAGCAAAAATGGTACTCACAGCTTACATTTACTTTTGCAGGAAGTGTGTTTTGCTATCCTGTTACTGTCAATTTCTAAAGCTTCTTTTTTTTCTGATACTGAAATAAGACTCCAAGTAGTGGCTATGGCATACGTTATAACATTCAAACTCAGCCCTTCTGCTGGGTGGTAGCAGGAAAGACTGCAGGTCTGGAAGAAACACTGAAGGAGCTGCTTTTGGAGTCAAATATCGTGCCTAGAATTTATTCAGGCATGAGATTTAGCAGTTTTTCACATTTACCTCCACTGTCCATTATTTATATACATGCCCTGCTGCAAAGAAGGGCAGAATGGCATTTAGATGTTATATTGATGGTTGCACTCTATGATCTCAGAGGTCTTTTCTAACCTAAATTCTAAGGCAGGCTTATACTGCAGAATGTTGATAGCATAGTCTGATGTAGCCTCAACTTTAAAAGAGCATCAGTCTGAAAGTAGTAAGATAGTGGAGGAAGACAGCACTAGTGAACACTTAAGAACAGACAGGCGTACATTTAAATCCACACCTGCAGAGGTTTTTTTCCCTTGCTACTCAGTCACTGAAGAGGGAGAGCAAGAGGGAAGAGAGCAGAAGGAAAGAAACATAAGAAGCATCACCCAGATGATTACCTGGAAGCCAATGACTTGTAGCTCATTGTGAAGATCATCTAGAACTCTCCTACCATCAAAGATAAATGCAGGCTTTAGCATTTTCTTATGAATACGTTCATAATCCAGCTCCTGTAAAGAGTAATTAAAGCAGATAGAATAAATAAGTAGCATAACACTCCCTCTTCTTTTCTTTAGTTTAAATTTAAGACAACATTTACCTTAAACATGTCCCATTCAGTGCAAATTACAAGGGCATGGGCTCCATCACAGGCTTCATAGGGATCTTTACTGATAGTGACCAACCGAGACACTGTAACAGAAGGAAAATAGTTGTATTCTGCACATGCCTTTACCATCAATCTGGCACGTTTCTGGCAAATGAGTCTCCTTCCTTGCCCTACACAAACAAGTGGTTTCAAGTCACTCACCTAGAGATATTTTCTACCAAGATACCACTTTGATTTTACTCATTTAAATGAAAGCAGCTCGTACCTGGCATCTGAGTAGTCACAGCACTTAAATGTTTCAAGTCAAGCATTCAAATCTGATGCGAACAGTCAAGGACATCTCTAGAATTAGAAGGTTCTATGGAGTGCTCAAATGCCAACTCTCACAAAGGTCATTGTCTGTAGAACAGCAGCACATCCCAGTTTCTATTTAACACTCAGTTCATACTGGGGAAGAGACACACGTGGCTCCCCAGGGGCTGCCTGAGCAGCTGCCTAGAGGAAAGCCTTCCCTTTCTCTCTAATTCAAGGGCATGTCAAATAGTGTACACCCTTCATTCTTCATCACAGCTCAGTTTGCTCCGTTCTCTTCACCTCTAGGAAGCCTCATCTATTCTCCCCATCCATCAGCTCCATTCCCCCTCCCCCCAGTAAGAAAACAGAAGTTCCACATACCCCCTTACCTCTATAATCATAGGTGATTACTCTAAGTGTTCTTGAATGTAAGGGAACAAAGTAATTTGGAAGTGATATGAGGGAAGGGAGAATGCTCAATAGTGCATTCTGGAATTAGTTCTTTATTTTAGATATGTAAGAAAGAACTAATACAAGATAGTACTTGGGACACAACGAAACTGTCGGAACAACTAGTCTCTCCTTCTGGACAGTCTTCTTTCTCTTCCTTTTAATTATGCAGAAATAAAATTCTAGGCATCTATTCAAATGAGTATTTATTGAAAGAAAAATATACAATAGTTGAGAATTAGCATTTATCTACAAAAGCTATGGGGAAAGGAAGAAGAGTGAGAGTAATCCTCTGAGCTATAACAATTTTCTAGTAAGTGCAACCAACAGCACAATGATGTCATGCTGAAAATGAATTTATAATATTTAAACAGACCCATGTATATTGAGAATAGGGTGGGAAGAGGCAAATAAACCTTATACGAGCATTCTTACCTTGGTTATCTTCTGAGACACCCAGATGGGAGAGATCTAAGATGATTTGTTCCTTAGGTACTTTAGGGTCATAGATATGGAGCTTTGCTCCTTCATCCATTAAATACTTGCTAATGTAGATACTGGATGACTCTCTAGGGAAGAGAATCAAGCAGAAGGTTAAAGAACCAGGTGATATGTTCCAAGTAATGAAAGTTTTCAAGTATCATGATATGCAATACTTGAGTTTTTATATCATTTTCACATTAAATATCTTAGTGGCAACCATGCCAGCAGGAAACCTGTAATCTTGCGGCACACCAACAAGAATAATATGAAGAAGTCTGTATCTCTTTTGCTGAATCATACAAGAGAGACAGTAAGTTCGAGGACTCCTACTGACCACAATTATAAAGGCCTAGAGTTTATAAGCTTTCCCCACAAACTGCAGCTGAAGAGTTATATCAAGTTCGACCTTTACAGGAAAACAGAATTAACCACTTCAGGAAACCAAGATGAAACTTTGATTTCACAAAGCAATTTAGAACCAGCTGGAGAAGTGTTTGCATTCTTTTCTGTGGAGAATGGAAGGAGTCTGTCAAAATCTATCTTTGATTGTGTAAGTTAATAAGGACTAGAATTATCTGCAACTTCTGCATGATTTAGGTCTTTTGTAGAGTTTGAGAATCAGTTCGCACCCATTTAAGAAAGACTAATCTTTGTTACAAACGAATTCAGTCACAAGAAGAAACAAAGGGTCCCGTATCCCAGCTATTAATACAATTCAGTGGGGGGCATTAGCTGCGTGGTTGGCGACAACTGTAGGGAATCCCTGCTGGCAAATTGAGCTTGTTTGCTTACCTTGTGTCCCCAGTATCCTTTTTGAAAGCAAACCCTAAAATAGCAATCTTCTTGTCAGTGACAGTATTGAACAAGCTGTCAATAATGCGGGAAGCAAATCTTCTTCTTTGATAATCATTCATGTCTATTACCTGAAATGATACAAGCCATGATGGCACAGAAGGGAGCCATTTTAAACTATAAACAGTTTCTATTAACCATCAAGCCAAACTACCTGTACATAAATTTAATAGAGGCTTAAAAGAGAAATTATCTGAATTATGATACTCAGCATCACAAGCAATATACAGATAAGTTTAGTTAATTTACCAAATTCTGAGATAAATCCTATTTAATGAGGGAATTCTGATACACATACACACATCTTAACATGCTTATCTAGTTTAAAGACTAGGATTTTTTTCAGATTGTCTTTTTTTAAAAAAATTAAAACTTATTGCTTTCCATGTCTCTGCCTATTTCAGTCCTAGGGTACTTGATGTCACATGGACATCCCATTGGCAGACCTACACTTTTTTACATGCCACATGTAACAACTGCGAGAATATTTTTAGCCCTTTTAATCCACACTAACAGATTCCAATACAGGAAACTTGTGTAATTCAAACACACTTAAATGGCTCACTTTCGTTATTTTGTTATTACATGAAAGTGGGTTCAAACACCCATTGCTCCTGTTCTTTCCTCCAGCCTGCTTCACACTTGGATCTCCAGTCATCACACACAGAGGACACTGGATCACTGGTAAAATAGTAAAGGTAGGTTCCCCCACCTTCTCAGTGTTCAAAGTGGATTGAAAAGAGCTACACAACCCTCTGGGTTTTGAAACTTTTAGCCCAAATCAAGAATTAACAGGAGCAGCCTATGAAACATAAGGTATAAACTATTCAGTAGAAGGATATTGGTGAACCATATTTATTTGAGGAAAAGAAATAAAAGCAGTGAGATTAATGCAACTCAACAGGGCAGCGACAGGCAATAAATGTACCGTCGGCAGGGCAAGAGGAATGTATTTCCTTCTGTAGGTAAATGTTCAAGGAATTAAGGTTTTCGTATTAGAGAGGCCTCCCCTCTCCAAAGGCCAGAGAGAATAAAAGTTAGGATTCTGGGACTGCTCTGATCAGCATATCCTCCAGCATGTGCCTCTGGTCTGAGCTCTCCCACTGCCAAAAGTGCAGTGCTCAGGCCACAAAGAAGGGGCTCATACAGCTGCTTTTAAGGGTGCACATGAGGGCAGATTACCTGACTTGAGCAGTGTGGGCTGGGGCAGACAGACCTCTGTGAGATGACAACAGGGCTCTGAGGAAGCAGAAGGTGCAGCTAGGGGGTTGTAGTATGAGCATGGCATTTTACCTTACCCTAACTCTGCAGCAGCTGTTCTTACTATCTGATCTGTCCACAGCTTAATAAGCCATATAGAAACACTGCAAAGAACATCGCTCTTTCAAGAGAGTATAAAAGCATCAAAAGCACTTTAACTGTCTTGTTTACAGTAACAATGCAAACTTTTAGGTTTTTGTTAAATAAACCTCCAGAAAGAACAAACTAAGTGTTCCTATGCCTTTGGGTTGCCAAGATACCAAGTAGCCTGCATTTTGAGAGGCGTCCTCGTGATCTCACAGGACAGAACCAAACCAACTTGTTTCTTTCAAGACAGTATTAATTATTCCCTATTCATCAGATTATCAGTGAGGTAACATGGTTAGTTCCTGCAGCTCATGCTGCTCCAGGGACGGTCCGTTGTCTGCTTGCATCTTATAGTGAGTAAAAGCAGTAGCTCACAAAGCAAATATCAGAACCTAGTGCTCCTCCTCTTCCCTGCTGTACTGATGCATCCACTGAACCAAATCTCTCCTGGATGCTTGCACAAGGCTCATTCAGTACATTAGCCTCTCTTCACCGATGGGATGCAGGCCTCTCCACCATGGACTAGGCTATCCTAATGAAATATATTTTTAAGGAGGACATCAATCCAAACCTCTGACGAGGCAGACAACATAAAAACCATGCCTTCCTTGTCCCAAGCAATTAATGTAAGAGTTATAGTTGCAAGCAAGTAACTAGGCTGCTGACTAGCCCCTGGCTGGAGGTTAAACTCTGAACAGGGCATCGAGAGCAACTGGACATCACAGGTAATGGAAGAAGCTGACAAAAGCCACAGATAGTACTTGGAGATGGCACAGTTCTACAGGCAGTTATGGGGGAGTTATGAGTGAGATCCAGCCAAACTTCAGACATTTGGAAGGAAGTATTAGGGACCTCCCAGGGAAGGGAACCTTGCAAAGCCAAAAAAGCCTGAGTAACCCCATCAACAGCACCATATGTCCATGATGACCTAGATAACAATATAACACTGGACTTCAGTCCAGATGTGGCACAACTGAACAATGATGTACTAGTAATTATTGACAGGTTGTTTCTTTGGCAGCAGACTGGGACAGAAAAGAGGGAAGGGAAAAAAGGCTAGCCAAACTGAAGATCAAAAAAAGCAAAGCTGCTAATAAGGTAGAAAATCATGTACTTGGTATTTGGGGGCATCTGCTGGGCAGCCTTATACTTGACCACCACAGACAAATCAGCACAACAAACCAAAGTGGTTTTTTGACCATACCACATGTCTCAAAGCTTCTCATTCAGGACTAGGAAGAAAGGTGAGGTGCTTTCACTGGTTAATAGAGAAATGCTTGCTAGTACAGACTGGGTATTATTGCTGCACTGAGCCAGGCCTGAGAGCATCCCTATCTTCCCAACCATTCCTAACACTAAACCAGGGAACAACAGCAACCATGTTTATTTTTAAAAATAGCAAGATCTGCTGAGTTCTTTCAGAGCTGTAGAAGTAGACCCTGAGGAAAAGATCAAAAGTTCTGAATTCAAAGTGGACAGCAAACTGCAAGAGAAAGACAGGAGACACATGTATTTCACATTTTCTAGAGCTGCTTCTAGACAGCTTCCCAATCCATTTGATCCAGGTAACTTAATTCACCCCAGAAAAGCCTAAGTACCCGTAAGTATCAAATGGCAGTGTTAGGCCAAGTGCCCTAAAATGTAAAGGTGACCAGCACTAAGGTATCTGCTCCTTAAAGCTGAAATACAGTTTGTGCGGAAAATGCTTAAAAGCTCAATGCCTGAAAGCTGAGTGCTGAAGAAACACCACCCTCTGAAAAAATTGGTGAAGAACTTGTACCTGTTGCCAGTAGCGAGCTACCTCAGGTAAGTTCAGTGCCTCACAGAGGTACACTAAATTCAAGACATCCTTCTGAAAACAGCTACCTCCAAACCCTGAAAGAGAAAGCAGTTATTTTACAGGTGACTAAGGTACTGATCCAAGCCAATCTGTGGAATCAAGTAGCTTTTGGCAATCACTGACATATCAGCATTATAATTTTTTCCAGTATTTCACTGCTAGCAAATGAAAAAACTTAATCTCTTAAAATCCAACTCCTGGACCTACTTACTTTCTCAATTACAGAAGGCTTAATTATGCTTCAGGTTCCACTGAAATCAATGGAGGTTTTAACACAGAAACCTGAACCTGTATGAGAAAAAGCAACTATGGGCTATTATTACAAGTAGGCAGACAATCTCCTGGGCCTGTTCTCCTCCCACCTCAAGATCTGGACTAATACTTCTCAAAACAAGTATGTTAAGATTAGGTTCCTTCCTCTTGCACCCCCAAATGGATATCTAATCATTGCCAAGAACCAAAGATCACCACAGCTGACCAAGGGAAAACTGAGACAATTAGGAGGATCCTTGAACCTAGAACTTTGCTCAGCAAGCAGAGTCCCAGAAACAACACAGTGTAGAAGGAATTATAACAACATAGTAGGAATTTTGGTAATGCATTTGCTATCTATTTTTCACTCTTGCATAGACTCTAGGATAGGTTATATTTAATAAGGTTATTTTAAAGTCACACTTTCTAGCATAAAATCATACAGACAGGCTGTAGTCTTGTTCTGAAGTTTGAAAGTTTGATGTACTGATCACCACTTTATCACATTTTACTCTCTCATAAATCTAATCCAGAAATGACTGTATGTGGCACTTAGTGCTATGGCCTAGTTGACAAGGTGGTGATTGGTCAAAGGCTGGACTCAATCTTGGAGGTCTTCCCAACCTTATGATTCTATGAATTCATCCTACAAATTAGAAGCTGCCATTACACATTCTGAGCTAGAGATATTCCCTCCCTCTGGCCACTGGCAGCAGCTCCCAAACAAAACTGCAGCAGTTGCAATTGGGAAGACATCTTGGAGAGCACTGTCATCAGTGATGCTTCAGAAAAATAAAGCTGCAGCTTTTTTTCCCAGTGTCACAGGCAGGATAAACCATGCACTCTGAGCTCTCCAGTTTCAGGTTGCTGGGTCTGGAGCAACCTCAATCCTACATGTATTACCAAAAAAAGGGATTTATACCAGTATTCTACAGCAATATTTTCATGCATTAAGTACTTTTAATGCTGTGGAAGATTTTATAGGCTCAGATTACTTCAAAACACTACTACTGCACTATTAAACAGAAGCCCAGTGAGGAAAAAGAAAGGAGGAATTTTTCATTTACCAACACTGGCTTTGAGAAATTTATTTCCAATTCTTTGGTCTGTTCCAATAGCTCTTGCTACTTCTTCAACATCTGCTCCTGTAGCTTCACACAGAGCACTGATTGAGTTAATGCTGCTGATTCTTTGGGCAAGAAAAGCATTAGCTGCCTGTAAATAAAAAGCATAGTAAAGAACTTCATTTTTCCAGAAACCAAGATGTCCACAGACCAAAGGGAGTTGCTACTGAAAGGATTACTTCAGTACCTATGCAACTCTGTTGACATACAAAAGGGTAACATAAGTAGTTTAATACAGAGATGCCAGTTAATGGGATTTAAGCAAACCAAGATAATGCTTAACTTGCAGAGTTTGAACTGTTTTATGATGGTAATCAATTTCTGCAGCACTGGAGGTTTGCTCTTAGTAATAAATAACAGCAATAAAAATGAGAAAAGGACTGTACAGAAAGTCAGTATCATCTATGTCAGCTGAGAACTGGAAAAGATCAATATCCTTTGACACGTGTATTGGGTCCTCCCAACCTCACCTGTCTTTCCTAGCTGCACCACTTAATGTCAACAAAATTCTGCTTCTGAGCTTTGTCTCACACCCCTTGCTCATTGCAGACCACAGCAGTGAGTAACACTAACCAGTTTAGAAAGTTCTGATGACCAGGTATTGGTTGTAAGGATTTTTTCTTTGGGCACCCAGTGCTCATAAACAGCACACAGAGCACGGACAGCTTTCTGTCCTTCTGGAGAGTCATCTCCACCAATAAGCACTCTGTCCGGGTTCTTCAGGTCCTTGATGGCTGTTCCTTCAGCAAGGAACTCTGGGTTAGACAGCACCTACACACACAGCAAAAAAAGAACAAGTAAAAGCCAAAACCAATAGCCAGCCTTTAAATACACAACTCAAAGATTATGTTTACCTGCAAATCCAAGTTAGGCTTAGTATTGGCATCAAATATTCGACGAATGCTCTCTGCAGCACGTACTGGAACGGTGCTTTTCTCAGTGACAATTTTATAGCCATTTGAATTCTGTACAATTCTTCTAGCGCAGGCTTCAATGTATTTCAGATCAGCTGCTCGGCCTTTTCCCATCCCATAGGTCTTTGTTGGTGTATTAACCTAATTACAAACAGATGAAAGGGGAAGAAATGTTCCAGGTCAGTATCTCTTGTGTTAAGAGGCAAGGTGAAATTGTTAAGACTGATGGACATTTTCCTTCTCACAGGAAGGAAAATGCTTCTACCCCAGAATTATTCTGGTTACCACATCAGATGAAGAGCTATTAGCTGTCTCAATTACCCATTTTGTTTTCTATGGAAAGCTCACTGGCCTCTATTCAAATAGGATTTAAACAAGGGCAAGTCATAGCAGCTCTGCAGGCTTTGGTGAAACAATCCTTATTCTGGAAACACCAGTAATTTCTTCATGATTATGGCCAGCCACTTTTTGTTACCTGTCCTACGCTAGGAATGCAAAAGCTCACATAAGAATCTTGTGGTCAGTGAGGCAACTATAGTTTAAACTCACTTTGCAATGAAACCTAGGTGTAGGGCTGATGAAAATTAGTATACTGATGGACACAGAAAAGGCAACATGAGGGAAAACACATCGTTTAGATTAAGACAGAGGATCCTTTTCATTACAAATGGAAAGAAGAAATGGCAACAATGTGTAAAACAATAGCTTGTTTTGAACCAAAGACAGGTGGCAATATATGGGCTGTATTAGTGGCAGTCACCCAGTCACACAGCGTTCATTTTAGACTTAATGAATGAAGAAAAATACTGTCAGAAAGGGAGCTCCATACTACAGTGCCCTAACAAAGAGGAGATCTCAAGAAAAAAGGACTTTAACAAATAACTCAACTGTGGCCTACCAAGACAAATAGCAATCAGTTCTTTTGGATTCTGCATTAGTAACAACCTCTAGATCACAAAAGGTTCATCTTTGACTGAATCCTCTTTCTAGTGGAGTCAATAGCTTTGAAATATTAAAGCCACCCCCACTTCCATTAATACACTATTTTTAACAGCTTCTAGAAGTAGGTCAACTTCGTAACTGAATAGCCAGCATATGGTTTTGCATATCTGTCTAGGAATTTTATCATTATTATGAAGGTCCCATAGATTTCATCAGTACACTGCAATGACAGAGCTGCACTACATTCTTCTCTGACTCCATACATCTAACCAAGTTAAACATCAACATTACCATTTTGACTTTGAACCTGTTCATTTGTCAAAGGTGCTACTGGCTAGAAGAAAAACAAATAAAAATCTTACTTAACACTTTTCCCACAGTACACAGGACGAGGAGAAATCTGTGACACAATGACATTGCTAACTGAATCTACATGACAAAACAAAGGCATCTTCCTAAAAGAAAAGCAACATAACGATTTGATAAGAAAGAAAAATAAAAGATAAACACAACCACCTTCTGCCCCTAAACTTACAGAAATAAATACAAGATCAGCTTCTCTAATGGCATCATCAATACTGGTGGAAAAGAAGAGGTTTTTGCCTCGACAGGATTCTACCACTTCTTGTAACCCTGGCTGGAAAAAAAAGGCAGAAAAAAAACCAGTTAGTGCAGCTAATTTAAGGTTAATGCAGTTAGAAGAACAGCAAACTCTATGCCCAAACAGCATATAATTTCAGATACAGAAAGATTTTCCTTTTTCCCCCATCAGTGCAGCTTGTTTTCAGTCTGTCAGAAGTAAAGCTTCTGAGGATTTACACAGTGGAAAAAGTTAAGCTCTTTCTTATTCAAAAGACTCAAAACGCTGTCCTGAAACTTTCAGCCACACTGAATTGCTTATTTGCACAGCCAGATTTTAGCTTCCAGTTATTCCCATGCTCAGTTCTACTACCATGAGAAGCAATTAAAGAAATACCTGTAGAGTGGTGTTAAGTAGAGTCAAGAAGAAGTCTTACAAAAAAAATAACAAAGGCTGCAAACAAAAGAGGTGGTCCCAACTCTCCTCTTCCCTCTCTCCATGATCCCCACAATCTCAGATCTAAAACTGCTTCAGCACAAAAAAACACCCCACAAAGAAATCTTCCACCAAATAAGCAAGCCCAGATACAGTGAAAGATAGGCAGCAGAAACACACAGGCAATCAAGACCACTCCTTTTAGCAACCACCCATCTTTGGGCCAGATTAAACTTATCATGGAACCACTCCCACAGTATGGAAGAATCACAACAGCCATAATATGATGAAATGCTTTCCAGAGACACATACTGTGCTGTAACACTTTCCTTTCCCTTAACACTTCCACTCAGACAAGAGAAGCAGGAGGTCACATAAATGAGCAGTCCTCTGTATTAGAATGGTCTAAAAAAATTTAACCAAGATATAGTTGTCACAGATAAAAGAAGCTTTTACTTTTTGTTTGAATAGTCAGTCAGGCACTTTCACGTGGCAATCAAATCTCCAACTTGAGACACCTATCATGACATTAGATATTTGAGTAAACACCAGAAAGGCAAAGGTTCACTGGATGGAGAGAAGAAAACAAAGCAGAAGCTTTCTTATGCACGACATTTTTACTGTCTCATTTTATATCAAATACCACCCACTTAGAAGAAAAACAAAGGTCAGAACAGGCAAAATAACGTGTTACAACCCACTGAATATTCCAACTATGGTCTTACAATGGGATGTAAATAGAAAGGCAGCCCAATAGACAATTTCTGACACTGAAAAGAAAAAACCCAAACAAAAAAAAATATACAAAAACCTCACTGTGCAATGACTCAATTTTACAACTGTCTGAACTAACTCTTGGCAGTTTTAGTACATTCTTTGTAAGCAAAGGACACCATTCCAGGAAACAGATGTTACAAGTTTGTGTTTAAAAAAAAAAA
>VZTI01001133.1:157154-201344 GCA_013397865.1 Struthidea cinerea | reverse complement strand
CGAATGGCCGCGGGACACCTCGGGCAGGCCCGGCCAGGCCGGCCCTGCCGGGGCGCGGGCGGCTGAGGGCCCGCAGGGCCCCCGGGCACGGCTGGGAGCTTCGGGCCTGGTCGGGGATGGGCCGCTGAACGGCTCCTGTCTTCTGCCTCAGGGTATTTTTGTAAGAGAATTTAATTGTGGTGGTTGAATATGCACGTGAATAATTTTTTATCCTTCAGCTATGGTCACTGTGAAGTAAAGACGGCGGTGTTCATTCTCTTTCCTGTACCGTACCACCGTCTCAACAAAGAGAAGTGAAGGGAAACGTGGATAGGTTACAGTAAAGTTCATTGTTTAAAGTCCAGGCTGTGAACATTGCCCAGAGGAAGGAAAAAAACCGACCTTGAGCTCTTGTCCTTGTGACCTGGGCACTGCCCAGGGACCTCTTGCCTAGCAGTATTAAAGTTCTCAGATACTGCTCTTGCCTTTTATATAAACATGGTATGATGTTATTACACTGCATCTGGCTTTGGGAGCAGAAAGATTGTGAGAAATCTGCAGTCTTTACTTCTCCAGTGCATTTAAATTCACTTACACTGCCTCACCTAGAAGCCGGGTATGGGATTTTGCTCCATCTGCAATATTGTAGTGATTTATGCTTTAAACAGATTACAATTTCTATGTTAAATGTTGCCAGACTAGGTGGGTAATACATGCACATTCTTACCAAAGCGACTAAAGAATTGCCTTGTTCTTATATGGCATTTTCATCCATAGCTGTTAAAATATATTTTTAAAAATTCAATCATTATTTCTATTCTATATTTTACCCTGTTACTACTTTGGACGATCTGGTCTTTCCCTAGAAGAATCTCTGCCTGTTTGAGTGAGTACATACTGTAATCAGGTCCTTTAGAAATGCCTGTAAAATACGTGTGTTTCTACTGAAAGAGCCTACTGAGGTTTGCAGTCAGTGGAGGATCCTAGCACAGCGTGGTTAGCCAAAGAACCGCCTGGCAAAGGTGCAGAGTTCACTGTGTTCATTCTGAAGTAAAAACAAGTCATACCTTTTCTCATTGCTTATTGGCACAGATATCTCAGTTTTGAACACATCTGGGTTTTTTTTTTTTTCCGGGGAAACCTAAGCAAAGCAAATAGAAGCTCAGTGAGTGACTCAGAAGTCAGTCTCACTTATACTATTGTCATCAAACCCCCGTCAATCTCCTTAGGTCTCCGAATAGCCATGAATCCATACATTTGTACTGCAAGAATGTTATCTGGTCCCTCTGTACCAGCCAGAGTTAGACCCACTTCAGGTCCTTTAAGTGGTCCCCTGAGGGTGTTGGTAAGTGTGCTTAGTGTGTGGCTGGCACACAAGAGTGGATTTTCTGGAAACAGGAGGGGTACAGTGGTTCTGTGCAAGGCCAGGTGTGTGTGAGAAGGACTTCCCTCTACCTGCTAGTCTATGTGTGGGTAGTTAGTAGTTCATTAGAGTCAGCTAGTACCTCCCAGTTACTGGGTTTGCTAAGAATGAGGGCAAGAGCTTCAGAGCCTTCCTCGGCTGGGAGGGTTCAGGCATACTTACCTCAGGAGAGTGCTGTGTCCTGAGGATTATAAAGAAACATGGGGATCTAACTCTCCACCCACATCTATGCTACTTTGCCAAAGAGCTATTTTTTGGATCTGGTAATCATGGCCCTTTTCTGGGAGGAAAAAGGTCTTGGTTGTAGTCTATTATTTGAGAGCTGTTTCAAATGTCTGAACAGCCCTTGGAACAGGCAATGGACCCCAGTCCCTTTTCTTGTAGCAAAGGTCCTTCACTGATAGACAGTCACACCCCTGCCTGGGATGTGGAACTTGAATTCTGTCTTGCAAGCAGCACAACTTAACCTGAAAGGTTGGACTGCATGATCTTGGAGGTCTTTTCCAACCTAAATGATTCTGTGAAAGGATGACGAGGGCTGCTTTTGTTTCCCTATGGCCTACACTCTGGTGGTGAGGGCACTGCTGGCAGATTAAAAAAATGCAGGGCTCAAAGGCATTGCAATGAAAATGGTGTGAAGTTTGGGTCTCCCCTCTTCTTGCAGAAAAAAATCTGATTATTGGGTGAGATCTTCCTGGTTTTTCCATTCAGGCAGACCCATCATTTACCAGGATGTAGAATTTTTTACAACAGCTTGCAGAGGCAAGAAAGCTTATGTGTAAGGCTGCTGCAAAGCAGATGAGGCTGGTTCACTGCTGGCCATTTTTTAAAATAAAAGTTGTGAGTTCTGCTCTGGTTTTTTTGAAGGCTCAGTGTGGACTGTGAATACTTTTGCAGTGCAGGAAAATAACCTAAGTAACAGGAGGAACGGGATTTCAGATGTATGTTTTTCTTTAGCATTGGCAATTGACTAGGTCAGGTGAATCTCTCTTTCAGCATATTGGGGAGTGGGTTTGAGGCCACACCTCTGCCTTTCCAGAAACCACTGAGCAAAGGGTGATCTGAATGCCAAAGGTGGGTGGAGGGGCCACTCTTCACCTCCCATGTACAAGCTGTTCCATTATGCAAGGGAGAAACCATAATTTATGAAGGTTTTGGGGGATGAGGGAGAGAGGGAAGACAAAGAGCAAGTGAGTGCATGATTGCATAATCCACTGGCTGGCACCCTGATGTTGGAGGTGAGAGGAAAAGTCAGCAAGGAACCCTGGGTATTAAAGAAGTTTTGCATCCTATCTGAGGAGTGTTTAATGTCAGACCAATCGCCAACCAGATTTAGCTGGTCATTAACTAAAGGTAGCTGAGGTTGTGTAATCAGTTTCTAACACTAACATCTGACACAGATTCAACAACTACCATTGTCTGTCAAGCCTTTCTTTAACTTTTGACACAGCATGACTGGGAGGCAGCCCCACCTGTAACCAGGAAATCTGAGGCACTTGGACATATCCCAGACTGAGGCACAAAACTGCCCAGAAGACCAGTTGGATCAGTATTTGAATCCATGCTTTGTATTTTACAGTGCTACGAGGAAGGAAGGAGATGCAGCTAAAGAGATTATTCAGGACATGTGGGACTGGGCATGCGTGTTGAAAAGGCTCCAACAGCTGCATAAAGCAGCCATACCCCAGTTTTGAACACAGGCAGACGAGAACCTGAGCTCTGCGTGTTCTCAGAGCCAACACTGGGCTGCTACACAAGACATTTTCTGCCTGGCATGTCCCTACTTACACCTTCTCCTCATCTCCATTTCTCTGGCTCACCAGAACTTTGACATTACTAAACGCTCTGACAGTTTGCCCCAACATCTTGTGATTAATCTAATACAATATTCTTTTTTGCTGGTGACAACCAGCCTCTCAAATGCAATTATTGGTAAAATCTGTTGCAAAATGCGGTGAATTCCTGGTCAGGTTCAACATGCTTGTTTGCATAGGGCATGGAACATCTGGACAGTAACTTCACCAGGACTCATGTACAACATCGCCATATAAATAAAACCCCAAAGCCATGCAGGATTAAAACTTTTAAAAGTTGGAGGAAGGCCACCCTGAAAACTCTGATGAAAACATCCTGTCAAACCCTCTTCTTTAAGTTACTGCACAACAATGTTTTGTTTTCCAGTATATGACCTTCCTCTCGTTAGATTATTTAAAGCTCTCAGCATACACAGGAATTATTCACACTTCCTTCCAGGCATGATTGCATTTGATGGCCTTATCTGTTGTTTTGTAAATGTCTCTTTTTTTTTTTCATTCTCTTCTGATGGTTTTCTGGAAACCATACACAAGACATCAAAGCTGTTCCTCCAGAAGCAGTGCTGTGGGCAGCAGCAGCAGCACTGCTTTTCTGAACACGGGGCACACTGCAGCTCCCACCAGGAGAGCCATTTCAGGCTAACAGCCATCTCAATGAAACAGTAAGGAAACATTAAATCCTAAAACTAATGCAATGGAAGTGAGAGCAGCCTAGTAAGGCACTGCTTTTCATCACTGCCTCATTGGAGACACATCATCTTGTAGCATCCCTTCTTTACAGGGTTTTACTCAGCTGAGCTGTCCCATTGCCGTAACAGTTGTTTGCATAAAATAAGGTGAAGATTTGATCCACCCTCACAGTATAGCTAAAAGCTAATTTGGCTTAATCTCCTCCCCTTACATACTGAAGCCCAACACAAGCATACAGCAGGAGGGGGTGTCAGAGACAAGATGCATTTGTGATTCAAATTGAAAGCAATATTCAATGAAGTGGGTGAATGATTATTTGGATTTTCTATTTTAAACAAGACTGCATGAAATCACTAGGGGAGTTGAAGAAACCAAATTTTTACTCATCATCACAAGAAAGCATATTTTGATGCATTACATGCAGTGTTCAGTGTAGTGCCAGTCCTGTGGAGGCTTCTTTGGGTTGTTTTCTTGCTAATCATATTCATCTTATCATTTATCATTTCAAGTTCTGGCCTAAATGGAACACCTTTTTTGAGATTTGCTTTTTATATCAAACAAATGGCTGTGACCTTCAGAATGTTGTACACTGGTGGGGTTTTTCATTGGTCTGCTTAAGAAAATGTATTTTCTCATCTCTAGGATCTTCTTCTACATTTTAAGGATAGTTTTTGCAGCAGAAGAAATTAATTTTAAACCAGTTATAAGTCTGAAAATAGTCACAAAAATTATTCCTCTGTTTCATCATTTATAGCTTGGAAGATGTAACAACAAAACCTATAAAATGCAAAAGACTTTTTTTTTAAACCTTGCTACATGTGATCTTTCATTACAAATTACAGCTTTATTTTCAATTAATATTTTATTAGGTATTTTATGGTAACACTTTCCATAAAATCAAGAAGAGTTTCTGAAACCTTTAAAAAGCTGTATATATATGGTGAATTAATATGTATTGCCAAATATTGAAGCACATTTGTTTCAGACACTCCCTCTGGCCAATGCTCTGACCTGCAGATGTTAAAAAAGTAATGTGGAAGCCAGATTCTTCTAGCTATTATATTTAACTACAAAGTGTTTGCTATGGGAGTTGGCAATTTTGATACAAGTGTTCAGTTACTTTTCTTATATGAAAAGACAAATCTTCAGCTGCTGTTGCCGGGAAGGTGGTAAGGGTTGTGCTGTTTTACAAGTGAGGATGTGGTTCAGTATGGAATATTCCGCCTCTTCCCCCACCCCAAGGTCCAGATCTTTGCAGTGAATGGCACTGTAGGCCATTGCCTGGTACTGAACAACTAAGGAGAAGGAGAAAAGTATTTAAGTAGTCCATTTTTGCAAGGAATCCACTTAATGGAATATTTTGCTGCAATGATTTGGTGTATTTTTCCCAAACACTCTAGATAGGATAATTTTTTTTTTAGGCTTTGGGGCAGAGTAATCTCAAATTATCTGGTGATCTTGAACAGCTAGGCCTTGTACAGATCCATTCAACACAGTGAATTTAGATTTGTGGCAATTTCCTTTCTGCATTGCTTTCTCAGTAGGCATTTGCATCCTTGGCAAACATTTTAACAAGCGTACTTAGAAGTTTAGTTTTAGGGGTTATTTATAATCTAATGTTTGAGTAAAAGGGTAAATCTTGATGAGCAGACGTTAATGACTGCTGATTGCTGATTAAGATCTTGTACTTTCTAGATCGACTCAAGCACCTAAAACATTTGTTACTTGTTCTTCTTCTTATTATTATATTATTCGGATTTTGTTTGATTCTCTGGTATTTATTGCCACTATCTCTGGATAGCTGTATATTATTTTAAACCCTGGTTCTCCTTTTCTTCCTCAGATTAACAGAGGAATCCCTAACAAGGGATCTGAGTTGCTGTTGAGGCAGTGCTCAGAATTTTGTGCTGTTTCTGGAGGAAGAAGAGTGCTGCACTTCATAGGAACAGTGAGGAAGCAGCAGGTCTCTACTACTCCTACGTGCTGTCTTAGATCCATTGCAGCATCTTCCTATCTCAGAGCAGCTCTGGGTCCAACACTGCCAAGATCTAGAACTAGAAAATAGACTGCAATCCAAAAATAGTAGGATTTGATCTAAAACAAAGTAACATAATCAGCATATTTGTCATTACTTTTCTTACTCTATTATTTCTGACTTCCTAAGTTGCCTAACTACTTTGAAGAGCAAAAGGCAGAGACATCCATGTTGGTCATCAAAGTATCTTAAACCTTGGAAACTGCTTTTTATTTGTTCTGACTTGCTTGAGATACATACAGAAGACAAGTGTCCATTGGAAAAGTTAGAATTTACATTTTAAAAGTTATACAGGTGACACACTATTTTTACTGATACTTATTTTAGATTATTTCAAATTACCTTAGAAATTGATAGGTTGGTGCAGTCCTATATCTTATACAAAAACTAAAAGAGACAAAAGTTTACTAATGATTGCTATTTATTTTGTTAAGTCAATAAAAAGTGCATAGTACAAGCCCTTTATCCCAATCCAAGTACTCAGTAAAAGATTACTAGGAAACTGCAAATGGCACAGATGATTTTTTGTTTGGCATATTCAGATATTTTAAACCACCGATTTACATCAAGTACATGACATCATCACTCTTCCTTTTTCAATCATGAATATTA
Organism: Struthidea cinerea; assembly: GCA_013397865.1. Classification (NCBI taxonomy): domain Eukaryota; kingdom Metazoa; phylum Chordata; class Aves; order Passeriformes; family Corcoracidae; genus Struthidea; species Struthidea cinerea. Next base: position 194,791 of record VZTI01001133.1, on the reverse strand, counting down.
CAAGGCTAAGTGATCTGCAGACAGTGCATGAATACATATGACTTCTCATTTCAGAGTATAGTAATTGTGTTAAGCAGACTCTAAAAATACTATTGTTTTAACAAAGTTAAGGTATAATTGTAAACTTTCCTCCATATTTCCCAAGTTGCTACAACTTGCATCTCTTACTAACCAAGCTCAAAACCATCACTACAGAAATGATCATATCCTGGAGCTTCGCATACCACTAATCTCTTCCACACTTCTCAAAATTTACCATAAACATCTGTAACCATGATACAATTATTTAATCACAAATTACATCACTAAAGGCCAGATTTCTGCCACCCTTACTAAAGCTGCTACTAGTACATTATCTCAGAGTAGTTCCACAAACTTCAGTGCAACTACTTGATGAGTAAGGCACTATTTAACACAAATAAGAGTGGCAAAATACAGTCCTGTGGTTAGCTACTTTTATTTTAATTAAGAGTGCTAATCTGAAGGTTATATCTTGGAGAAAGTATCTGAATTTAAAAGGCATACATTTTGATGTGGGATAGTGGCCTGGCTCTTTAGTAAAACATTTTACAATAAAATATTTCCAATGTTTTCTTCTTTTACATAGAAAATTTAAAATAGCAATTTACATGAGGAAAGCATACATGTATAAAATCACTGGGACAATTAGAGGAATTTCAAGCAAAGACAGTTCATTCAAAAGTAAACCACAACATTCCTCTGAACAAAAAGTTAATTTGCCAAGACTCTTAGAGCTGGGTGCACATGGTAAGCTTTATAAATACATAAACAGACATTTAAGTGAGACTGATCCTCACAAGTGAGGAGCACCTCCTGTAAATCTCACCAGCTTCCAACAGGATGAGGAGTAGTGCTCTGTCTGAATAGAAGCCTGTTTCAGTTGGCTTTTTAATCAATTGGAAGCTGGTTTTATGCCTCCACTAGTGAAGAATTCTGGCCAAAAATCCTTGGAGAAAAAAGGTCAGTATGGGAGATTATGTATGTTTCCTTGTGGGTTCAACAAAATGATGTTGTATTACTTGTTCTGAACAGTATCCTAAACATAAATGTACATGGAAGGCAAAAAGCAAGCCCAGGCAGAGTGCTTGTCCCAGTGACATCTTTACACAGTGTTTGTGGCCTGTACATTATTAGATGTAATGGGACAAATTCTCTCAGTTTCTCTCCTGCAGTTTCATTGCTTTACCTGGCACTGCACTGATGACACTGAGAGCACCTGGCCCAATCTTCTTTTTTTGTTTTTATTTTTTAAGTTTTTTTTTAATTTGATTTTTTTACACATGCTCCCATGCTTGGGAGCACACTATTCCATAGAAATTCAAAGGTCAGTTACATGAAATTACAGAAGCCTTTCTTCAGGTCTACACTGTACTTTTCCAAGGAGGCTTAGCTGGCTCACCATTCACCCTGAAGAGCAAAACCCTGCGTCTGTCAGCCATGGGATCTGATGTGAGATTTTTGTTAGAGCCCGTTAATACAAACCTTTTTGAACTTTAACAGTTAGTTCCTTCATCTCCATACCTAAAGTCCTCATGAAATAAAGGTTTGTAGAGTAAGGCTTTGAATTCCCTTATGTCTGTTCTACTGACCTTTAACGAAAGAAACTTCATGATGGTAACATAAAAATGTTCTTTACATTATTCTCATCAATTTTTCAAATTGAACAAGAAAAATATACAGTGTTGCTTTTCTGTACATCTTTAAAATGTTCTTAAATTAATGTACATAAAAAAGTAATTCCCATTTGCCATAACGGGAGATGTGCACAGGTGCGTGCACAGCCACACATACACACGCACGCATACCACACGTACACACAAACACTAGAGGGAAGGGACATGCCATATGTAGTCACCTGCAAGTTTGTTATTCTACAATTACGACTAGTAGATAAGGATGAAATGTTAAGAATTGCTGATAACATACAGGTGAAAAAACCTGAATAATCCAATACATGTTGTATACCAAAAGCTGATAACCGTGGTAACTTCTTGGTATGATTTCATCTTGTCCAATATACATTACATCATAGCTAAAAACTTGTTAAGGTACCAATTATGAAAAGACCAGGACAGAAAATTCTAGCAAGTTCTTCTTACTAAATTTCTCATTTGATAAAGTCTATAAGTAAGCACATCTGGGTTTAGAGTATGGTTTTTTGACAACATATTGAGTAAGACATACAATTTATTAATGAACAAGGCTAAATTAACTTCTTTTTTAGTGGTATAATCTTTTGTGTAAAGTTCCCAATATATTGATCAAAGCTTTGACAGTGGCAATCGTCACATTCACTTACATGTGCACGCACACACAGAGAGTATAATTCTAGTGGACAATCCATGCTTTTGCCAGCAACCCTGAAAACTGTGTTAGTGGTCCAAAGACCAGAATAAAAGTTGCTCTGAACCCAGGGCAAATATAAAACAATTTCTGTTTTTCAGCACATAACTAAGTTAATACTTCCAACCATAATACAACTCTCAGAAGCATACTGGAGAAGAATATGAATTAATCTGAAGAAAGGTCACTAACCTTCCATTATTATACATGGACTGGGATTTTCTTTTTCTTTTCAATGCATATCAGAAATCACAGCAAAGAAATTAAGATCACTGTAACAGAAAGAGACTGAGTGGAATGTCCACAGTAACAGCAACAACCAAAAAACCCCTGCAATGCCTTACCATTATTCAAATTACAATTTAATAGGAATTGTAACAATATACAAAGCAAAAATTAACTTAAAATTGAAGTCACTAAAAGCAGTTCATGAAAATTACTGCTGAATGATAATTCTGCTCTATATAAATGAGAAAAGAAAACCGTATTGAGTGAGGTTTAGGAGTAATCTGGTCACTTTGTTCATTTGGTCGTGCAAGGTTTTAGCTGCTGAACTTTTCCAATACTGAATGCTCTAGTCCACTGGTGGGGCTGGTGGTTCTTGTCCCTTGGGAGAAGAAAGAAGGAAAAGATAAAAAAAAAGCAGGTACAGAATTAGAAACAGTGCTCCACATAGGAGGATTTAGCAGTAAAAACTCAGAAGCGTTACATTGTGTTTTCTTTTTATGGCTTTTCAGTATCTCTTAAATGATTACAGTAAATGAGCATCAAGAAACTATACTTTTTCCTGTACTGATTAAGATTTTTCCATGATCCCACATCTAGGACAAAGATCACCCTTCTCAGTATCATGCTCTAATTTTGTTTACTGACTTCTCTTAAAGCTGTGCTTGTCCCCTTTCACCTGAGAAGGCAGGAGGCAGTTTCAACCAGGGACAGACAATGTCCAGATGACATTATGGCCCACACTTAGTCACCTGTACCTGCTCCATCCCACAGCAGGCCTCACACTTATAGCCTTCATGATTTTACTTTCACTTTGGTTTAACTCAGTTTAATTTTTAATGGAGTTCCAAGAAAATATAGGGAAAAAATAGAAGAAAAAAATTACTTTGAGAAGGTCCGTATTAAACCAAGATAGATTTAAGCTATTATAGAATCTCCCTGCAGGGCACTTGAAGATGCACTTACATTGTGCTGGCTGGTTGGCTTTCCGGCTGTGTTTGATCCTCTTAGATTACTAGGTCTCAGTAAGAACAAGACAAGTGCAATCACCACCCAGGCCATCATTATCATGGCAAAGCTGATGCCATTGTCACCGGAGGAGTTTGGTCCTGGCACTACAGACAAGAAAACTCAAGTTATAATAGAGTAACAGCAGAGTTCTTTTCGCCACGTGAAAACAAAAATGCAATCTCAGAAAAAATCCCGGAAATATTTTTCAATGGAGTCTTCTGATTAGTCCCTCATTTTGGCTTTGAGACAGTAATATGTTTTTTTACCACATTTCTTATCCATTTGAAAAGAGAATAATCTATTTCATAATATTTCACTGTCATTCTCAGAATTATCATGAATATTTCTTAGTTCATATTAACTCCTAGTGAACTGGAGATGATAAACATACTCTTCACATTTTAAGATATCAAACTTGATTTTTGAGAAATCAAACTCGATGCAAAATATATTTATGTAGGAAAACCCCCCATTTGTTTTTTGCCTCAAACAAATAAAAGAGTAATACTAAACTGATGAAAGCTTAAGCTCCATTGTTAGGCCCTACACAGAGAACATGCTAATTCTAGCAAGAAGGGAGCAAACTAATGGCAATCAATTTCTTGACTACTCTAAGTTATTTCTTGAGAGTTTGTTTAAAGACATTTCAGTGTCAATATACCAGATCTTCATGACTGATCATCTGGGTCATGTGGTATTTCTGGTAGCAACATATCTGCCAGCAGGGGAAAAAATGCTGCAGAGATGTATTACAAAGTGAAGCCCAGGAACACAATATAAAAATGTTACACCAAATTTCCATACAGAATACCTGAAACATCAACACGTGGAAGTAAATTTAAGAAAATACCCTCAGGCTGGAAATGGCTGGTTGATCTGTTTGGATTAAGAAACTCTTGCAAATACACTTTTTAAAACAACTTTTCTCCTCTGAAACATAATTTCAAGTAATCAAACAGTAACTAATCTTGTCAGCTGAAGTGTAAACCCATGTACAGCTAATTACCTATGGTACTTACATGAATCCATGTATCATAGCATCTAAAGGCCTAACATCTTCATTAATGATCTAGATGTTCAATTAATACAGAGCAACTAGTACAAAGCTATAATGAATAACGTTCGGAAAGAGAAGAGCTCTTCTATTTTATTACTCAAGATGAAAATTTTAACATCCAGAAAACTCCACAGAGATACTTGTATCTGTCATATTTTCCAGTTGTCTTATGTGGATCACCTGATTATGGAGTCAAGTCTGGATTCAGCATTGGTTGGATTGATCTTATTTAACATTTAGTTGACAACTTATACCCTGCTGGAATCATTTCTTTGAAGGTTAATGCTGATACCACAGAACCACACTCATCGCTGCCATCCTGGGTAGCATTGCTAACAGAGGCTCTTCCATGGAAAGGATTTGTTCATAACACAGCAGAGGAGCCCTGCAGGGAAGCTTACAGCTATGCCATTCTCCACATTGCTGCTCTGGGAATAAGGCTTCCTGAGTTGGGGCTGTTGGACTGATGTCCTTTACTGACATCACATGCACTCAAAAATGTCAAAGAAGAAACAACCCATGCATTATAGAGGTTCATGCTTCTCATAGCACAAACACCACCATTAACATGTATGACCAAATGAGACTGCTTTTGCCTTTTAAATGTCCAAAATATAGACATTTCAAAGCTTAAGAAGTTGCTAATGTAGAGGAATTTTATGATTAGAATTATATGCAATTACAAGTGAGAATTATTTTGAAGATCTGAGTGAATAACAGGCTTTCAGTATGAGGAGAAGGCATAGTGCACAGAAAATAAATAAGACTGCTACAGCCTTTAATTCACTAAACTCTTACACATTTGATTTTGAAAGCATATGGAATTGTGAAGGTAAGAGTTTAGACCTTCAGTTTTGTTGACCAAAATGTTATTATTATCAGCAGCATATACATCAATATTTTAAATCTTGAAAAATCTTTATATATGCAGTCCAGGAGTCTAGCATATAATTTGGCATGAAAAGAACAACTGCTTTATTTTGGGGCTTCCAGACAACACGAATAGCCACTCTGAGACTATCTTCAGCAACAAGTAAGAAGGCCTTAGGTACTTGCTTTGGCAAATATGTTTGGTAGAAGACTGAAAATTTAGATTACTTGTTAGTCAGGATTCCCCATACAATACAGAGAAATGGATTAGTCCAACTGCCATCTGAAATTTTTGGTGAACATTAGTGCACTTAGGTTCTGTGGTTAAGCAAAAGTTGGTATAATCAAATTATGCCAGATCAGGTCACGCTACAGGTCAGGGAAGGGAGCAGAAGGGACCACAGAGGGAAACCACAGGTGTTCATTGCAAGAGAGTTTTTTCCAGCCTGCGTTGTAATATGGCTCGGATGGAACCAAACGTGCTGAAACATGTTCTGAACTAAGTTAAGCAAGACAATAGCTTGCTTTTGTCTTGCAACTGGCAACTGGCCCTGTACTACCTACTCAAGGCATGCCAGACACTCAAACAGACACAACCATGTTTACACTTTTCAAGAACTGTTAAACCCACATCTCTCACAAATGACCGTGTGCTCTAATAAGGATGTGAGATATTTCAGAATCTGTTACTTTAATCTCTTACGGAGAAGAGGCTAAGCAAAGTTTCACAAAGCTGGGGTGAATCCAACTTTTCAAAACTTTGCATCACAAATCAAGTCCTTACACAAGGCACCAATTGTAAAAATCTCTAATTTTTTGTTATGGCTCTGACTCTCAAGTTCTTGTACTCAGAGTTTGGATTAGGACACAGAGAGACGCAGAGTTATTCTTCTAATTTGATTGTTTATTATTTTCTTATCTATGGTACAGCTGCACGGAATGTGCTTCTTAGTTGCAAGGTGGAAAATGGCAAAAATGGCCCCTGAGTGCTACTTTCAAGGTCTTTTACACTCTAATCTACCCAATTACAGATTACTAAGTAATATGTTTTTACTTAAAATCCAGTGAGTATCTATACATGACGCGTAGTGCGGATTTCTTGAACCAATACCAGAAAACTCAGGTTGGTGAAGAAGAAAGAAGAAGTACAAATCCACACCCAAAATCCTCCATTTTGTGACACACACACACATATATATATACTACTATATTCCACACCTAAAACCCAAGATTCCAACAAATCCTATCTGTTGCTTCATGTAGGAAAGACAGTTTTTGGACTTGCTTTTTCCTACAGAAGCAGAGACTATGCCACACAAACTAGTCTTCTCTCAGAGAGAAATGGGAAAGGGAAAAAAAAACTTTTTTGACAGATGTTTGCAGATTCATTTGAGGTCCTAGAAGGCAGTCAAAACTATTAAAATTATGAGTTCGATAAAAACAGTTTTTAAAGATCAAAGGTCAACCACTTCCTGACTGTGCAACTGAAATCTCAAGAATACAATATTAAAACTACTAAGTGCCCATGTTAAATACCCTTACATGAATTTAGTTCTCCTTTTAAACTGCAGTTTTTCCTTCAGAGTGAGGCTGTACTCTAAAGAAAGGAGAGAGATTTCATTTCTTTTACTGTAAAAGTGTATTCCATGTGGTGCTTTTTGTTTGCCCTCTCATGGTAGAAATACCTTCTTTTGGACTACAAACAGATTGACCCTGGTAAAAACGGTTAAAACATCTGCATGTGGAAAGGCAAAAGCATGCTCTCTGACTTGTGTCTTCCTTTCCCAGTGCTTTAAGCCTTGCTTGTTCTATGAAGGACAGGCATGAAACTGTATGAAGAGAGGTATTTTAGAAGTGAATCATCAAGGAAGACAAAGAACCCGTGGGACCTTCAGCAGATAATGCCTGCAAGCTGACACTCTCAAAGGCAGGGATAAGGAACCTGAAGAAAGCCAAAAAGGACTTGAACAGAGGCAGGGAGAAGGGAATTCCCAGAAAAGGGAGGGAAGAGTTGGCAGACATTTCATGCTGTTTGGTTAGGCTGCTGTGACTGCTCTAGATGAGTACAACTCAAGATGAATCACAGATATGCATTCATTTTAAATTGCATAAAAATTTGGAAGTAGACAACATTTGAGACAGTCATCTCTGACCACATTACAACCTAGCAGAACACTGAGAATAGTGCTGAAAATATGAATGTGGTAAACTGAAGTCACAAAATCTGGGAATTGCTAGACACAGAAAAAACTCAGGCAGTAGCCCCTCATTTCCTTTGACAAGGAAGGCTGACTGTGAAGGACCATGAGCCATCAGAGCACATCAGTACCAGCTGGGATCCTCCCCAGGCTGGGTGAACAGCTGATGTTGCAACTGCCACACATCAGAGAACTTCCACGCTCCACTTGCATTAGACACAATTCAGAAAAGAATTGTCACTCTTTTTGCTCATTTCAAGGCGAACTCGAAGATCTTCTGATTTGCTGAGCATTAACAATCCCAACAGAATGTTAAATGTGTTGCCAATTCAAAACTTACAGCGTTTTTTTTCTGCAAGGCACCTACTGAAATTGAGGGAATGGTCATCGGACTCTGACACATGCTTTAATGTCACAGCAGATATTCTGATGGAGAACCAGCAGACGAACAGCCATCAAGCAGAGTGCCGAAATGCTTGTTGAAGTGGTGCTCAAAGCTTCCTGTACCTATATCCAAAAGCACTGGTCCTGACCCTGGGAAACTCTGCAGAGAAGTCACTACGACATAATGGTGCCAACAACCATAAGTAAGAATTTACAGATAGCAACACAAAAATGTGAGTAAGGGAGACCTGGTACTACTGCCTTGATTTGTCTCCAAAAAACCTAAAATGAACTGAAATCAAGGGTTGAAAAAACAAAGCATGCTCAGGAAGAATCAACAGAGGGCGTTTCTGAGAATTTCCAGCTGGTAGCAACGGCACAACGCATGATGCTGCTGTGACATTGGCTGAACCCCAGCCTTGACGTCTCCCAAAACAAAACCACATACGTCTCATCAGTTATTCCACAACCTTGCAACTTAAGAATCTGTGTATGACAACACTCCCAGCTGTGCATCCAGAAGGAAGACCAAATTCCAGGAATGAGCAATTTGGTGGGAGTAAAGCCAACTTGTTCATACTGAGATTCTGAAATGAGGAATCAAAGTCAGCAAGTAACAGGAAATGGAGCGGTGGGACCTAGGGAAGAGGAGACCCACCTCAAACGTAAGCTCATCACTGTACAGCTCATAAAAACAGGATGAAGCAATAGACAGAAGACTGGCTCAGAATTGTTTGAATATGTTTCTGAAAACATCTCTAGAAGCTTCTTCAGGCTCAATCTGTTTATTTTTGTCTTTGACTCCCAGGGTCTTACAGACTGTCACAAGCACAGCATCACAGAAGCATCACAAAATAATGTGACAAATAGGCAGGCAGTATCATTGCATCAACAGAAAAATACCTTTGCTAGGACTAAATTTAAGGCAAGATAATAACATAGGAAAGGATTTACTATGTAATTTTTGCTTTGATTTTTGAAACAAACCACTGGTTTGGAACAATTGCTGCCAAATTGCTTGCATCTGCACAGGCAGTTATTGCAAGAATCTCAGAATGGAAAGCTATTTGTTGCAAACCATTCAAATCCCCACTATACTACAGCTTGGTAACATGAAAGCTATCCCACAAGGTTTGTGCTCACAAATATTAGAACTTACTCATTTATACAGTCTTTAGTCTAAAAGCTTCATAAATACCGATGATCAAGACTCTCAAGGCATGAGTGAGAATGACCTGCCACTTCTTGGTTTTGACTGTGAACTAAAGCTCAGAAAGCTCCACACCCTGTCTGTGCCTCCTTCTAATATAGAAAATATTCTGTCTCCCATCATCTGCCGCTTTCCCTCTCCTACATGCCTATGATTAAAAAGAAGGCATAGAAGTCTAAGGTGTGGGAGACTAAAAAGTCTGCCCTTAGACAGGTGTATTTGGAAGAGGAGCGATGGAAGTCACAGACAGTGTAACTTGCAAAGCCCATAAAGAAAGAGCAAACCAGCAGCACTGTACAGCACATGAGCACTACACTGTCTTTTCCTCAGGGGTTATGTGGGACAGCTCAATTTTCCCCCTTCAGCCCAGCATGGCACTGAATCTGGGACTGTTTCACATTGGCAGAGCCCAGTGCAAGTCTGAGCTGGATGCCCATCTCTGAAAAGGTTTTACAGGGGAGTGAAGAGGGTGAATGAAGGCATGCACTCTCTCCAAGATGCTGGAAACCTTGCCTGCACTGTCCCTAGACCTGTAAAAGATACAGGCACCAGCAGCTCTTGCTTACAGGAACACTGCTCAGGTGCTTGCTGCTCCCTCTAAGCATTACAGCAGTCCTGATGCAAGCCGACTTCACACATTCAATTGGTAAAGTGATATAGGAAAAACAGATCCACTTTATTTTTATTTATAAACATTTGACAACATTCCCTCTAGCTCATGTGAAGTGTCTCAGGGAGTGTCTCAACGCCTCAGGGCACGCTTACATTACTGCATAACCTCCACACAGCTATGCTTCACTGCAGATGCCGGTAATGTTTGACTGCCCTAGTACTGCTCACTGTTTGGGAGAGGTTTTTTGGTGCATTTCACAGCAAATTCCAAGGAAGTGTACACATCAGTCCTCTGCTTCATTAACTACATGGGCGCCAAATCAGCAGAGATGCAGTCATGGTGTATGTCAGCTTATGAGTCGGAGCTGGTGGGGAGCCTCCTCTTCCTCACAGTGGAGTAGAGGGGTCACAGTACTGACAGTCCATCACCCAGCCCCAGCTGTGAACGCGTGTCTGTGTATGTGTCTGTGCTCAGTATCTAGTCTTCACTGGTTAGGCTGCTCTGAATCTGAGGAGGACAAATAAAGCCCCCTCCATATTTTCCCCTCTCATTCCCCAAATCATCCTGTTTGGAGGCTAACAATAAGATTCAGTAATGCTTGGGACCTGATTAATGATTATGCTGGTGAATTGATACCTCTAGGCTTCTCATCAATGCTGCTTCCAGTGTACAAATGTTGATCTGCATCCCAGATCCTCAGAAATTATCTCCCCAGCATATCAATTTTATTACTGTAGTATTTGATTTAATGTAATATGTTCCTATAACATTAAATCAACTGCTGCATTTTAAAGACCAGTCAGACTGTATTTTAATTACTGCTGTTTATTTTACTTTCATGAATCTGATATGAACAATTACTCACATTCCTGAAGGCATTCTGTGTCTGTGCAGTACGACTGGGATTGTCTCAGCTAAAACAGAGAAAAACAAAAGCATGACACTTAACAATATGTCTTGGTCGGCTTTTACGGAAATCATGATTTACTATAATGTCAAAGTTCACGTATAACTGATCCTTTACTGGATCACACTTGATTTGTGGCATGTGAAGAATCCCAGGTATAGGAGACAGTTTCTGAACACTCTTTACATAATACCTTTAAATCACCCGACTACAGTGTTATTGCTTCTAATTCAGCCATTGACTACCTTCCAAAATGCAAGTAAAAGAAAATCTGTAGTGCTATAGGAGTTATTACAGATATACTCTCTACACATATTTTGGGATTTATAATGGACAGGTGTTCTTACTGTTATCTAGATCAAGTAACATTAAAATCCTCTGTGATTACATCACAATAAATGATCAGACTGTGATAACGGTTATGCACTAAGAAGTTAAATTAATATTTCATATTTAAACTTAGTACTTACTATTTTTTTCCCCCAGGACCTCTCTTTTTAAAAGCAGGTTTTAATAGGCATTTTACTGTTTTTTCTCTTTACTGATGGGTAAAATTTAAAACATTTTTAGCAATTGCAATGACTATTTGATTTACAGATTAGGTAAACTTGCCAACTGCAAGTAAAGTCAACACTGGCTAACATGCAAATCAGTACAGCTATTTTACAGATGACAGAGCCAAAAAATAAAGATAAATATCATGTTCTTTATCAGGATCAGAGATGTTAAATAGATGAGATTTAATCTGCAGTACTATGGAAGTAGATTCTATCCTCTGCTTAGGTAAACTACATGGATTATTAGTAAAAGTTTTTAAAAGTACAGAATTGTTACACTGCCTTGGTTAGAAATGACATTTGCTTTTTCATAGGTTTTATGATACAGTTGTGTCATGAATCCCAACACTTTTTGTCACAACTGGCCAATCTGTTTATTACCAGTTAAAGAGAAGAAAAGATGATGCTCTTTATGTAAGAAATACATGAATCATTTCCCCAAAACCCACTTCCCCTTGTATTGGCATAACTGATTTAATGTACGTAGTCATATTATGCAAAACACAAGGAAACAGATGAAGGACTGAAGGAGGAAGACATCTGGGAAAGTCTAAGCTCCTTCTTTTATCATAAAGAGTGTCAATGACTGACACATTTGAGAAAGGAAAAAATGTAATTGGTGATTGATCACACTAAATCTTTCATTAATATATTAAGATCTACTAGCAAATTTACTGAGACTACAAAGAAGTCCCTTAGGAAGGAACTGGGAAGGCTGGATTTAACCTTGTTTCTATAGTTAAAAACAGCATCGATGGAAATTCAAGCAGAATACTTCTCTTTATCTTACTAAAGGAAAAAAAATCTATCAAACTATGCATATTTCCTGCCCTTCCTATATAAAAGCTCATTTTATTTTAAAACTTTGGAAGTTATTTTCAAAGGGGAGGTTTTATGTTAGCAATAGTACCCATCTGAAATATTCAAAAGATTTCCGAACTGGGAAAACTGGATATTGCTATATCCATGTTTTAAAGAGATCAGCAACATAATTATCTTCTGTTTGTATAAGAGTTTAATTCTGAGAGGGGCTTAATTCATAATCCCTACTTAAAACACAGTTTACAGATATGCAGCAGAGAAGGACGACCAGAATTAAAATGGGCAACAGATATATGATCAGAAACGTTGTACAAGCATCTCGTTATCCCTCTGTCCCCAGGATGGGAAGTCCTCATACAGCTTATCTAGTTTGCCTAGATATACAACAGTGCCTGGGGGTGTTCTAGCCACAGTATCAGTTATGTCTCATTCTAAGTGTCACACTCTGTCCAAATACAACTTTTTTAAAGCTCTAGGATGGCTGTCTGAACCAGGTAACAAACCTGTTTTTAACAGCTCAGTGAGAGGCTGCATATTGTCATCTTGCGATGAAACACAGCAGATCATGAAAAACGAGCAGCAGTAAAAAGAGGTTTTTCTTAATTCACTTGGGTCAACAAGTTCCTAACTGTGTAACCCAATACGAATCTGATTCCTTGTGGTCACTCATTTAGTCAAAGGACAAGAAACTATTCTGGCACAGGTATGAAATGCTTACGTAAATTGAATGGCTGGAAAGGTAATGCCTTTCGCTGGAACAAGAATGTTCCTTCTCCCAGTTAGCTCTCTTTTGACAATCACACCCTTTAAGGGACACAGCAACTCTTGGGAAAAACCGAACGTGCAACATTTCAATAGTAAGGTAATTGAAAAAAGAGCAATTATCAGGGACTGGAAATAAATAGTCCTTGTATTAAGATTTTTCTAATCCTACGTGGAGGGGAAGTTTGGATGAAAGTTTGTGGAATAATGGTAAAAACTTGAACGAGACTTTACCTGTTCTCAGCAAAACCCTCAAAAAGACTTCAAATACACTCAGTGTTTTTCAGACTAGGAACACTACAGAGTTGATGAGAAAAATTTTAATAGAGAAGTAATTCTTCAAATATGTTAACTCTTAGATACTTAAAGACAATATTATTAACAATGATTTTGATTTTATTAATATTTCAGAGATCCTTGTGTTGTCGAAAGTGTAAATTTAGTGGAAGATTAATAGCTGACTGTCTGATCTGACATCTGCTAAAGTCAGCAACAGCCTTTTCATCTTTTTCCACATATTCTAAAACAGACCGTTAAGAAGACACAGAAATTAGGCGAGTGAAACATGAGGGCATATTCAACAAAAGAAGAAGAGAGTGAAAAATGTCACAAAACGAAATATTTATACTATTTTATTCCATTTAAATTAAAAGGATTATATCTGAATTTTAACATTCTCTGTGCAGTTTGTCATTCAAATATAATAAATGGCTTAGTGCTTGTGAGCCGAACAATGAACTACTTTATCTTTCATTGTCCAAAATGAAGTAAACACAAATTTTAAATAGCGTGAAAGCTAGAAGAGAGCTAAAAAGAATCAAGAATTTTCAGTTTTAGACAGTACAAACTTGAAAACAATAAAAGTAAAAATACTAATTATAAATGTATATTATTTAAAAGACAACTGTGAACTTTCGTTTCCTCCAAGTACATTTAAAGTCTTGAATAACCTAAGTTGAAGTAATTTAAATTAATAATCCCCAAACCACAAGAACTCTTTGTCAATAGGAATATATGGTTTCTATGAAACCCCTCGTAAGTTCTTGGAAGAAGCAGAAGTGGCTGAATCGCAGCAAATCAGTGCCCACTTACTGATATATTGTGAATGCAAACTCAACACAATACCAAGAAAAAAGAAGAAACCAAGTTACTTCCAGTGGTAAGAGAAAAGGGCTCTTCCTCACTCTTTCCCCATGACACTCAAAATTTGCATTGCAAAAAAAAAAAAAAGGGCACATTTCAAATGGCTCCTAGTTCCAATTTGAAACAGTTCTTCCCTTCTTTTCCTTTTCCAAAATACACAGCTTTTAGCCCCAGTTCACACTAACACAACAGTGTTTAGATCCTGCTCCTTTAAGACAAGGACAGTTTTAACTTGCCATCTTGTGGATCGACAGCATCCACCCATCAAGCACACCTGAAACCTGTGTCCTGCTGCTCCTCTTACAACAGATGCCATGTTATGGTAGGAGTCTGCAGAGTTTTTAGCAATGAGAGGCTCCACTATTTACAATCCTCAGCTGCGAACAAAACATGAACAGACACAGTAAAGGGACATTGCTATTGGCCTCTGAAAACTCTTTTGTGAAGTCACCAGTAAAGTTTGGTTTGGGTTTCTTTTCATATGCACACAAACATGCCACTGTGTGGTGAAAACAGGGTGCGAACTTTTACTGCATTTAGCTGCTCCACAAAATCACTGAAGTCCAAGTGAAACAGTAAGCCCAGTGAAAACAGCTTCATCTAACTAAACAGAGAACTTGTTTTTCCAACACAGGGACCTCAACCACCAGGACCATTTCAGTCTTCCTTGAAAGAAGTTAAGCTACTTTGCACTGCTCATCACAGATACCTGCTGTGGAGAAGGAAATTCAGACTTCATCTACCTATACAGCAACTTGTTCTTGCTTCAATTCCTCTGTCTTCTCTTCAGAGTAGTTTAGTGAAACTCTTCAGATGAGTTTTCAGAGTTTGCTACGCTAGAGTTCAACAGTATCACAATCTCTGGGACTGATCCTGCAATCTCTGCTCAGAGAATTATTTTTTTTAATTAAAGTCAATAGCATATTGCGTGACAAAAGATTCAGGGTTTCTATCCAGTGTGAACACTTTTTCTTAAGAGTTAAATATATTTTTAAGAGTTAAAAAAAAAAGGACAGAGCATAAAAATATTAGGAAGATACCAATGATCAGACAGCTCACCAGTTTCTCATTTTTCAGGAGAAATAGCAGCATAATCCCTGTCCAAAAGCACTTTCCAACTCCAGAAATCATGTACTAAAGACATAACGAAACAAGAACAGCAGGACTAGTGGCAGGAACAAAGTGCAATAATCAATGCAGTCTAGTGTGAATGGCAAATGAGATGAAAGTATATTATTTATGTAGGGATAAATAACTACATTTTAGAATATCTTCTGAGTCAGCTCAAAGCAGATGTAAGCCCTCAGAAAAGACAGAAATGAAAAGTTAGTAAGTTCATGAGACACGTCAGGAAAAGACCTCCATACAAGAAACTGTGATGGATGAAAGCCCAGAGAGATGTGTGAGAGAATTAGATGAAACAGGTACAAAGACAAGAGAGCAAAAATGGATAATGATGGGAATTAAAAGAATAGTTAAGAAGGAAAGCAAGGATAAATTACTAACTTGACATGGTCATTTATTCCATGAATACAAGTAAATTTAAAATGGAATCATAAAGACTGTTGATAGAAAATTTTATGTGATAACGAGGGCAAAGTATCATCCCTCGTGAAAATACTCTTTTGCCATTTAGACCAGCTGGAAGCTCTGCTTTTGCTCTCTAACAACGCCAGAAGATGACAACACAATGGCATACTCCTGATTGCATTCTCATGCTTCTGGGTAATGAAATCATTGTTTAAGCTTTGTTGGCAGCCACGTCTGTTCTCCCCAAACTATATAAATGATCTAGTAAACAACATGATAAATAAATTGCTATGATAGGATATGCCAGTCTTGAATACAAGCCAGGTTGCAAATTGAATTGTAGCATTATGTGTAAGAGTTCAGATTTAAAGATGCCAAAAATGACACCTACATGCATTATTCTGCTATAAGCTGGCAAAGAGAAATAAGAGGAAAAAAACGGCATACTGATGGAATTTGTCTCAAACTACGCTAGCTTCTCTTAGAAGAACAAACAAGGAAAAAGGGAGCACTCCCTTCTCCACTCCTTCTTTTTCTATGTGTATATGCAGAATTAAAATAAGTGATTGTTCATACAAGGAGAGAATAACAGTCTGCAATAAAAATATAGAGCCTGGTCCTGTTAGGTGGCTAGTAATTTTCTCTCCCATCACAAATGAGAGAGAAGGATGGTTGCTACATTTCAGAATAATATTCCTAGATCACAAACCAGCTCTTAAGACCCAGAATCATCAGCCAGTTATAACAGAAGGAGAACAGTAACTTTCATAGTGAAAGACACAACATTTTATGGAGGAGAATGCATCAGAAGTCACAGGGCCCACTGCAATCTGGAGCCGTGATCTGGACAAGAACACATTCTTCCCTTCAAAAAAACATACTGCTCATTTTCGTAAAAACTAGTATGAGAGAATTCTGAAGTCAGTTTTTGTAAAGCAAACAATACTGCACCAGAAGGAGACAGAAAAAGGATGTTTACTTGACATTACTGGCTTGCTTTGACATTTCTGGCCACTCTAAGCAGTCATTAGCAGGTTTCAATCTTCATGGAAGATGCTCTATGTATGATTATCCCTCACCACCACATAAACTGTGTTTTCAGTCTAGTTTTCAGACTTGAACTAGCCCTTGGGCTGAGATCAGCCATGCCTACGCACAGAGCATCGATACCCAGAGGGATACATAAGGGAATCAGATTTTTATATTACAAAATAAGTGAAAAAAGGGGAAATAAAAAGGTTTAAATACAACATCATTCTTATCTAGAGATTTGCTGTCTTTTGCCAAAACTAAGACAGGAACCATTTCCTCTGGGTACACAGAATGTCCTTCACCATGATTCTTTCAAATAACTATCCCCTTGTCTGACAGATTCCCCCCAATAAAACCACTTGCTGTCATTTGTTGTTCCTCATTTTTGAGCTTTGGCTCTTCTTGTCAAAGTAAGTTTTGCAGATAGAGGAGACTGAACAGGAGATAAAGTCATACAAGCTAACAGACCTGTCATTGTCTTTTGACAACTCTTGTGCATCTGCAGAGGATGGAAAGTCTTGTGATATTTTTCTTCTATGCTTACTTCCTCTTATGGAAGTTCCCAATTAACTGCTATATCCATAGAGTAAATAGTGAACCTAACATACAATAGTCAAATTGTTACACAACACCAGCAAATCGTAACAGATGGTGCCGTGGGTATTACATACTAGAAATGATATTTATGAAGTCACAGCAAAAAATTTTAGATTTCTAGTGTTTCCTAAGAATATTTGGAGATCATAATATCTGCTTATTATTTACAGTGGCCATATTACAGAAATTTACATGTGTGAAATGTTCGTATTTTGACACCAAGAAGAACCCTGAAAAATCCACTTCAGGAAAATGATAGAACATTCAGCATAAAATAATTCAATGCCACTTAAGCATGTATATACATATACGTTCAAAGAACTCTGTGTATGAACAATATCTCCAAGTTAACCTAATAAGCAGCAAAATACCTTTTAAAATATTATGCGTATCAGAGATACACAGTTCACTAACATAAAATCTACATGGTATTATGAATTAAGAAGGAAAAAACCAAACGAAACAAAGCCCTGCTTAGTCAAGCAAAATGAAAGACAAATAAATAATCAAGCCACATAACTAAGTAAGAGTTGGACTTTTTAACAGCTCCCTTGTAATCTTCTGTGGTGTTGCTAACATCACAGAGGAAGAAGAGTTTAAATGACAATAGCTTTTCTTTTTTCATTGTATAAGCATTAATTGTACTATAAGATGAACTGAAGTCTGCATTTCAAATACAGATTTAAACTATATGCTATATAAAATCCCAAAAGTAATGTATTCAACCACAAATTATACTTTGAATGCCACATACATTTTCTAAGAGTTTCAAAGTAAATATACCAATTAAACTAGAAGTTAAAATTATCATATTGGAAATTAAAACGAGAACTTCAGGTTCTAGAGGGAGACTTTTTGACCTCCTCCTGATTTTGGAATAGCAGTGTCATTCAAATCTCCCATACAGTTAATTCTAACAGAAATCCTCAGTATTTGATTATGCATTTTTTAACTCTACACATAATAGTCATGACTGAATATATCTTAACTTCTTCAATAGCAGAAGCCTTAATTCTTATCAGTGTTGGTTTAGATAGGTATAAACAAATTAGTCTGTAAAAATTAGTTTATTTTAACTCAAATGCAAGTTTAAAAAATCTACAATCAATCATGGGAGTTTTGCACAATGTCATTACTGGATGGAAAGTTACTCCTAAAAGTAACATTTTCACATTTGGGCATCTCCTACAATTACACTATAATTCTGTTAAATTTGATGTCATCTCTGAACTTCTGCATTTAAAATGCTCAGTCTGGAGACAATTGCAAACACCTTGTTATACAATTTGCTCCAAAATCCTGTCAAGTACTGCCAGTTTTAACACCATGCAAATGTACTCTGGTGTGTTTTATACCTATCTAGGTTAAAAAGAATCAACCACTAAATACATATAGGGAACCATTCTGGGTACACAGCATGTTTGGATATCTTTTTCTCCCCCAGAGACTGAATAGATTGCTAGGTTTGTTTATCACAATGATTTTGAAGTTAAGGTTTTGAGGATTCAACTTTTAGAGGTAGTGGGCACCCAGTCTCCATTGAGACTTGTGGGGTTCAGCAGTTTTGAAAACCAATGTCCATGTGTTCTTTTTAGCAAAAATAGTAAAACTTCTGTTTGCTTATGCTGTGCAAGACTGAGTGACAAAACAGCAACTTAGAAGGCAAACTTACTGAAGCATAAAAGTTAAAGATGCAAAAATGGCTTAGCAAGTCTCCTGCTGAGATCATACAACAGGTTACTTGAGGATAGTCTGGCTGCTGAGACTTCTGAGACTTTTCTTTTCTAGATTCTGCTAAATTATCCTAGCTAGTGATTTGGTCTTATAAATATTTAGGAGCATCTGCTTTGCTTTTTAGGAGGGATGAAATCTGGAATTTCCCTTTACTCCTCACAGTTTCAAGCACTAATTGGTATGAGCTTTTTGGAAAGTGAACACTGAGCAATAAACTCCATTCCTGCAACTACACAGAACATTGTTAGACTGCTCTTGGTGACTGCCCAAGAGCATACACCTATTATGTGCTCTGTTCACATTCATAACACAGGAACTAGTGTTCCTCCAAAAGATCCATTTTTACTCACTTCACACTGCATGGAGCAGCCCAGGAACAAAATCTCACAGATGTTTGTGTCACTTCTAACTTTGGACACAACTCACCTACACTGTTCGTAACTAGAATCCTCCAGCCACAACAAAGAGAACTGGCTGACCAGTGCCATTGACTGTCAGTATCTTCTAGCAAAAAAGGAAAAGATAAAAAAATGCTGAATGGGGGTCAAAATTCTGAACCATGCTGGTTTAGATTTGCATCTAACAAGCCAGAGGAAAAAGGGCAGCCAACATGCATCCTTCTTTCTTCCCCCCAACTTTTGAACTTGGTCCTGGGGATTCCTTTCTCACCACTTTAGCATGTGTTTAGAAGCCTCAAGGTTCAGAATCAACACAGTTGTGGGATAAGGCACAAATATCATGTTGAGGACAAAAATAATCCTTCTTGGGAAAGAACATAGGTACAAACATCCATATAAGGGCAGCAGGGAGAGCTCAGAAGATTTTGAAATTGTGCCTCTAACTGGGAAGCATGAGCTAGGATGGCTAGGCCTGATGTAAAGGCTCCACAGAAAGGACAACTATTCTCCACAGAAGCCTCAATTTTCTCTGCCTTCGTGTCAGCAGCACTAACCTTTTAACACTGCATAAGTAGACTGAAGGATGCAATTACACTCCTGTACTCCAGTAATCCAGTCTTGAGCTCTCCTACACCAGACACATTTACAGATTGAAGTGAATTCAGTGTGGGGTCTCCAGGGGCAGAAGCACTTGCCCTGTAAGGAGAGGCTGAGGGAGCTTGGCTTGTTTGGCCCAGAGAGGAGATGGTTTTGGGAGACCTAACAGCAGGTCCCAGTACTTACAAAGAGGTTAGTGAGAGGACAGAGACAGCTCTTTACAGCATTGTATGGCAGAGGGTATGATACATTCAACTAAAACATGGATGGAAAAAATTCTCTGTCACAAAGACTGACAAATATTGGTGCAGGTTGCGCCAAGAGGCTGTGGAATTGCTATCCCTTGAAGATTTTCAAGATTCAGCTAGAATAAAAGCCCTGAATGACCTGGTCGCTATCGGCCCTGCTTTGATTGGCTTAGGTCATCTACTGAAGTTCCTTCCATCCTGAACAATTCTGGTAACACCAATAAATGGGCACACATCCCTTTTTACTTTTTGGCTCTCCAGTCCCCAACCTGTTGACTGTTCAACAGTAAGAAAGTGAGTCAACCTGTAATGACTTTTGAGTGTCAAGAAAGTACTGGCTGTACCACAATTGGGAACTACCAAAGCAAAATTGTAGCATGTCCCATCAAGTATATGGAACTGGCTATACAGACATGCTCAAATTGTCTGGTGTCATTTTGAACTTTGGTGCAGCTGGCCACTAGAGAGATCTGCAGTTGGCAACTCCAGTTTTGATGCTTAGCCCAAGGATCTGCTGGTCTGTGAGATGAAAAGTGCTTGTCATTTCCTCTTGTCCTGTGGGGTCTTGCTCTCCTTCTGCTGCAGCCACTAATGTAGCCCTCCCACTGCGAGAGCCTGGTCTGGAGTATTTTGGCTCCTAGTGTGGCCTGTGTATTTTGGAGACAGCATTCTCTGTGCACAGGCCTAGGGTGCAATATGAGAACACGATGACACAAGCTCTGCAAGTGCTACGTTATGGACATGGGTGGGGAACTCCACTTACTCTGAGCAAAGTAATTCTGGAAAGTGAGATCAGCCAAGCTCTCCAAGAGTACACACAGGTACAGCATCTGCTTGGCTTTAGGTTCTTCCTCTGGCATTCCAGATGAGAGTAATGATGCACTCCAAGACTAATAAAGTGTGGACACTTTGGTTTTTGTGTTCAGGGTGAATCAGGACTACACAAATGCAACCCACACATTTGCATGAACGAGTTATACATACCTCTTGAAAAGTGCCATTTAAAAAAAGTTTCTTCCTTTGTGGATGTATGCATGTGGAAGTGGTTTCAGTTTAAGGGCAAGCACACAAATTGAGGGGAAGCCATACAAGGAGCAGCTGAGGTCACTTGGCTTATTCAGCCTGGAGAACAGGAGACTGAGGGGAGACCTCATTGCAGTCTACAACTTCCTAGTGAGGGGAAGAGGAGGGGCAAACACTGACCCCTTCTCCATGGTGACCAACGATAGGACCTGAGGGAACAGCATGAAGCTGTACTGAGGGGGTTAAGGTTGGATATTAGGAAAATGGTCTTCCCCCCAGAGGGTGGTTGGGCACTGGAACAGGCTCCCCAAGGAAGTGGTCACAGCACAAGCCTGACAGAGTTCAAGAAGCATTTGGACAACACTCTGGGACACATGGTGTGACTCTTGAGGATGGTCCTGTGTACGGCCAGGAGTTGGACTTGATGATCCCTGTGGGTCTCTTCCAACTCAGAATATTCTGTGATTCCATGATTCCTTATACCCAGACATACATTCTTTGGGGACTTACATACTAACTCTACTCTTATCATAGGCTAGTGGATGTCATATTTTCCTGATAACCTTCCCAAAACAGTTAAGAAACCTCTTGAAAAAGGGCCTGATCCTAGAGAGAATCTTCTTCGCACATAACTGCCTTGAACAGCTGATGTACTCAGTAACTTAAAATTATATTAATTTAGGTCCTAAGAAAGAAAATGTGATAAAAACAGGTTTATGAAAATCAACAAGGGGAAGTACATCAAATGAAGTTGATGTATAGTATAATCTTGAAAAGAATTTAATCAAATTAGAGTTGTAATCAAGTTCACCTAATTGCTCACAGTTCGTAACTGTTAATGTTATCTTAAAAAATATGTATTTTTACTTAGAAAAAAAAAGAAGCACTTTGCGGCTTATTTTTTCAATAGACATTGAACTAAGTTCAATACAGAAACAAGGAAACATTGCTATTTTACAGGTCACAGTTAGAGCAATGTACATAACTCGCTTGAAGTTGCTCAACCTATCAATGACATAGCGAGAAACAGAACTCAAAACTCAGAATCACTGGATTCCCAACTTCAGAACTTTTTAAAGGGTAGTTTTAAAAATTTAGACATCATTATCTTGCCATATGAGTATGTGGAACTTCATATGTGTGGAATTACCTTAACCACAAAGACTTTGCTGGGTAGTTTCTCTGGCTTTATGCAGACTGAAAAAAATGCAGATTAAAGAAATATTTCAACAGAAACACTGTCAATGCTGTCAAAATGCAGCTCTGGGAAATAAACAGAAAGCTATAATTTGTATTGACTATTCAAAAGCTCATCAGAAAGTTGGATACACAGATTCTAACTGTACATGCTACTGAATAAGCAGAATCAAAAGCACCAGTAACTGCAAATCCACAAGAGCTGAAGTAATGTCTGAATAACCACCCTTCCAAATATCCTCATGTTATCCTTACCAGATTAATCAGTCTTCGCATTGCATGTTCATGCGAGCAAATGCATTCACAGGGATCAAATCCACCTTCTGCCATGGTTCTCTGGATAAACCTGAACTTGTCTGTGAACACCTAAGAAGAATAAGAATAAAAGGACAATGAACTCTTTTTCAACTGACCTTATTTTCCAGAGACTCACACATCAAGTTTCAGTTCATTTAATGCCAGGGTGAAAAAGCAAAACAAAGCAGGGTAATCCTATTATTTCTTTGGCAGCATGAATGAAGAAGTCTGGTATGTGCAGTTTTACATTTTGATGTTGCTGAAAACACTGTCTCACACAAATTTTTTTTGCAAGACTGTGTGTATCTCCCCTGGGTTTTCTCACATACCAAAATGAAATACATCCTGACAAACAAGAAGCACAAAGATTAAATTCCTGTCTCTCATCTGCAGAGTGAGACTCTTAAGTGTACATATACAAATTGAAAGGTCAGAGGAACTTGTACTCCTAGACTCTAATAAACTGCTGGCATTCTCCCTCCAGATCAAGGTACAGGAAAATAATTTAAAACTCAGTAAGTTCTTTGCTAAAGGAAACAATCATCTTTGTTGTATAATGAAAGCAAGCAGCAGGGGTACAAAAGTGAATGTACTTGGAAACACTTTAAAAATGGAGCTATGCACACTAATTTTAGATCAAAGAAGTAGGTTAATCACTTAGCAATACAGAATGTTCAAAGAAACCAGAGTGGACATGGTAGGAAATCAATTCTAGATTATTCACTTGCTAAAACCACTTAACCAGACATGTCAAGCGTGTTCAAATGTATGCTTACTCTTTACCAATAACTTTTCAGTCATTTAATTGAGGGTCAAACCATGCAGCAGACTGCAAGGGATTTCTACCCTTGTGGTCAAATCTGGGATTGATTTCTCTCAAATGAGGACTCTCAGGATATATTAGGTAGTTCTGCAAATCCACACTTAAAGAATATTTTTAACTTGCTGTCAGTAAAGCTGTATTCAAAATGTGTTAGTGTTGCACTCGGGCTCTAATGTGACACAACTGGCAAGCTTAACAAACACAGCAGCCCAGAGCAGATACAACCTCTCAATTCCTAGAACAAGTAGTTTATGAAGGTACCAGCCATTTGATAAGGGTGTGCTGAATCAACAGATGTGCTCTGCAGTCATTGCCTATAAAAACTTACGGCCTTGATCACACACGAGCATTTTAACGTTTCAATGTCACTAGAGCAAAGAGGAATAACCTGTATGTCTGTAAGACATCTTCGTTCCACTGAATATAACACCGTGACAGTTCTACACTCTTGGGGGAAGAAAAAAGCAAATGCATTTCAGAAGTCCTTCCTTTGTTAATGCCTACTACTCTTCTAAATAAACCTTTAGTATGGTGGAGAAAGCCAGAGAGTAAAAGAAAGATATCTGTATCTTAATTATGGAGTTTGAACATCAATGCCCTTAACCTGCTAGGGTCTCCACTTTTTAAAAAGAAAACCGAAAAAGGAAAAAAAAAAAGGAAGTGATGGAGGAAATTCTTTTTGCCTAGACACTAAGAAAGCATTATCTGGCTATGTAGTGAGAGGATGACTGAGAGATCACTTGATTATGTAGTAATCATAATGAAAACAAAAACAGGCCCAAGTATTGAATTCTTCAATGAAGAGGTAATCAAGAACCAGTAATTGGAAGATGTAATTAACCAGATTGAAAAGAAAAGCAAGGCATACACTTTTACCATCACAGTAACTGATCTGTGCAACAAACTACCCAAGAAGCAGTGGATTTCCCACCACTCACTGCATTCAGACATGTTTCAGCAAATTACATATTATTAAGTACAGAAGCAACAAGTTCAGATATAATGTCCTCCAATATATAGGAGATCAGAGCAGATGAACTAATAACTCTTTTTGAGAGTTATTGTAAGGCTACTACACTAACTTTCATGAAATTAATTCAGAACTCAGAGAACCACCAGAACCACCAGAACCACATGATAGCACAGAAGAAATTTTTTAACTACACAGTCTCCCTGAGTAATAGGCTCCTCTGCTTGGTGTGGTGTTTCTAAAACTATCTTAGGATAAGGAACAGATAAAAGCACTGATTACTAAACAGTGCAAAACAGTTTCTCTGGATATAATGCTGACATCCACAAGAAGGGATTTGAACAAGTGCAGTTGCAAAAAAATATTTAATTGTAATTTTAAATAATTTAGGGGTCCGTAACACATAACAATGTCACAGCGATTGTGTTTATATTATAGAGGATTACACAAACCCCAAACATTAAGAGTCATCACCAATGAAAACAGCCTAATATTCTCTATAGAGCATACAAGTGAGAAAGATCAGACAAAAATGGGAAAAGTTAATCTGTCATACAACATCATAAATTTAAGTGGAGGTGCACTAGAAGGAATTTACCCCAAGGCACTTGTACATGACAAATTACCTCAATGAGCTAAAGAAAGCACAAGACACATCACCAAGTAAAATGCCATCCAAGCTTTGAACAAAAGATCTCTTACAAGCTTTCCCACCTTCACACAATGCTGAAACAGATCATCCTACCTTTCCTTCAAGCCTATATATAACAAACTCTTTCATTGGCAAAGAACCAAAGATTGACCATGTATTTTGGGAACAGCATTAGGTTTTCCCCTAAAAAAGATGCTAAAATTGAGTTAATTTAATATGCTTAGAATCCAGGTAAATAATTCCCCTCTATGCAATTATTTGTTGCCAAAACTGAAGATAACGGAGATTTTATACATATCTGCCTAGTTATAAAGAAGAGAGAAACACTCTATACTATATGATGATTTTCACTTGTAAAAGGACACTCTCATGTCTTTATTCCTCTCTAAAATATTCTTGGCTTAACTGCGTTATTTGTAACACATTTCAAATGCATAAAGCACTAAGCTCTGTAATCAGATTTTGATGTTTATTAGCATTTTGTGACCCTCTCTAAGAATAAGAGACTAGTAGTTTTATATACCAAAAGCAGGATTTCTTGTCTCTACTGAGTGCTCTTAGGCAGCCTGTTCATATCAAAATCCTGTTCCAGAACTGCAGTGTGCTTCCTGCCTGCCTCCCGGTACCTGCAATTGTCTGATCTCACGTCAGCAGCTAACTTGTTCTGCCCAGCTCTGACCTCTTTGCTGTGACTCACACAAGCTCTCCACCTTTTGCAAATACAGTTGTTCTACATACAACGTATCACAGAAAATGGGAGTGTGTGCTCTGTTCTTTTCCTCATGACCCAGAGAAAGAAATAAAATGCTTGTAGTTTTACTTTACTTATTTTTTCTTCTATGTTTTTTGTTCATCATCACCTTGTTTTCCTTGGAGTTGATAGAGTTGGTTTATATCAGTTGATAGGACCACAGCAATTGGTAAGGCTATGATGTCAAATACCTGCAAGTCCTCTGACTGGCAGGGTGTCTTTTACTCAACTTAAAATTACCATATTTTGGATTGGCCATACTGCTAGCACAGTATTTAAACCACTGGGTTTACGAACAGCTGGAAGACATAGTCAGTAAATACGCCAAAGCTCTCTATGATAACAGCTGAGAAGGCATCTATTATAGCCTCCAGACTAGCAAACTGATAGAGAGCATAATAAAGGAGAGAATTAGTAAACATGGACAAATGTAATGTACCACCAGCAAGTCAGTATGACCATTCCAGTGCAAAGAGGCCCACAGAGGTAATCACAAACAGAACTACTGAAATTAAAACAGTGTGGTTGGAGTCTGAATTACTGTGATTCAGGAGTGAAGTGGAGGATGGTCTCTGATGATTTAGGTCAGAAATAAAAGCCCCTCATTACTTTTTGACTTGAGTACCTATTTGAAATTGCAGTCAATGAAGCCATATGAAAAATATTTCGAGTCTCTCATGATTTAAAAAATAGCATTCTCAGTTATAGTAACTGTTTATTTTATTATCTTTCCCACTCCCAGCCCTACAGCAGCGTGTTATATTTTATATGCCCTACTATCAAACCCACAATCTTTATGGCTGCAATCTGGCTGGGGGGTTTTCATACCTGGAGACTGTTCTGTATTTTTAATTATTGCAATGACTATACATTACTTCCCAATTCTGCAACACCACTCCTGAGTAAATAGCATGCAGCTGGCAAGCTCCAGGAGACAGAAATTATACTCTGCCTTGCTCCACTGTAATAATTACAAAACTGAATTCCTTGCTATCATGAAGGCAAACAAGAATTTTTGTCCATTTTCCATGTGCTAGATGCCCTCCAACGTTACTCTAATATGATGCTGATCAGCAAGATTGCCAAAGTGTACACATTGGTCATCTCTACTCCTTTGTATAAAAGACTGTGTAAAAATATTTATCACTCCAGTATTCAAAGAAAAACTCACTTCATATGATACATAAATCAGAGTTAGTACAGATTCATCACGGACTAAACCAGGCATCATCAGCATCAAAACATTAAGCTCATTAAATCTTTTATTTCCTGGATCCAGGCACTTAAAATGTAGACTATCACAAACATGATACATACAATGGTTGGAGAATCCCCTGCTAAGAACTATTTTCGCTATGTTGCTATTTTCCTGAAGACTGACGGTAAGAAATCCTTGGGAGCACAATACCTCATAGCACAGCAGGCAAGCAACAGAATCTTGCCACATTACTTTAAAGAGAAACAAAAGCCTATTCAGATCCTCGCTACTGTTTTTCAGCCAACTGCAATAACTTGGAACACAATTGTGAAATACCGCTAAGAAGCCATCAAGTTAATTTCGCTTCTGAGTTCAGTTCAGGAGAAGCGTAGCAGAACAAATGAAAATATGTATCAAATTTAATATAAAAAGTATAGAAACAAAACAAATTAATTGCTCTGCCTCTGCAGGCATTCTGAAAAATTATAAAGGGCTAAAATAGCAAAAGCCATACACAAAGCATGAATGATTCACTGCCTCAAAGATAAAATGCTCATTTTTATCTAACTGTCAGATGTGGAAACCCTCTCTCCTACACTTGTCTGTAATCTACTAAAGTATACAGGTTTCCTTAAAAATAACGTGTTCCCTTGCCTTTTTACCTGCATCTAAGCCATATTAGCATCCATGTCTTCTTACAATACCTGACCCTTTTTGTAATTATTCTATTCACAGCATGCTCCAAGTTTGGTTCTTTTGTACAATCTTACCCATCTCCAAATGACCTCCAAATATTCTCTTCTAGAATCTAAAATACCCTGCACATTGGCTTCATATAGCATAACATAACACTCTTGCAATCCTGCACATCAAGTCCAGGAAACTACCAGGCACTGAGACTGTGTGACCATAGTACCCATTAACTCAGGGAGTGAAAAATTCCTTCAAGCAATAAGAGACTGATGTGGTAAGCTCCTCCTAAGGGTCCTGATCACTTCTTTTATAGGAATCACTTCTCCTCCTTGGCCACTCTGCCCGCCTACATACTGCTAGCACTCATGGGGCAACTGGCACCCCAGCTGACTCATTACTGGGCATTTCAAAATGTCTCTGGGTACAACTGGTTACTCCAAAGTCTGTGTCTAATCCTGCCTCTTCTAGGGAGTGGACCCACTGAACCCTGTCTAGTCTTACAGAGTACAACACAACACCTATTAGTTGTACAGTAAAATAATAGATAAAGATATCTGCAGTAGGGCAGCATCGTTTACTAGTGACCAGCTAACCAAGAGAAGCCAAAATATTCAAAAACAGCGAATCCCAGACAAACTCGGAATTTTCTGTATATGTTATATAATGCATTTTCCTGTTGATTTCCGTCTTTTATAGTATTTGTACTTCATGCACACCCACCCTTCCATAGAATCCTGAGTGTTTTGTTACTCTTTTGATGAACTATCTACATCGAACTCACTAGCCTATTATTTAACTTCCCATTATTTCAGTTGTACAGCTAAACTTCGGGAGTAAACAGGGCAGGGAATTTTATCCACTGATTTCTGCACCATGTGTTTCTTCAGAATGGATTGGAGCATAGAGGGGGAAATTAATATGCATGGATTTTGGAGGTTTCTCTTTAAAAAGCCAAACAGATGTTTGTGTACATAGGACTGGCTGATTTTACATGCACACAGCTTTGTGAAATTTCTAGTTCAATTGCTACTACCAGAAATGCAACACATTTCCTATCACCAGAGCAATATAAAGGAGGAACAAGGCAAAAATCATAGCAGAGCCATTCAAAAAGTAAAGGACGGGAATAACCAAACACTGGATAAAACTACAGGACAGTGTAAGGAAACAAAATCATTAGTAGTTGAATAGGGAAGAAACTTCACAAAAGGAACTATGAGAATAGGGAGGAAAAAAAAAAGAGAAAAATAAGTACTTTAAAATAAATAAATGCTATTCTGTCTGAAGTTAACGGGTGCATGATTCTAAGGCAACAGAATCCACACTAAAGACAAAGACACCACAATAAATCAAAATTAATCCAGAAGCCAAGGGCCTGAAATAAGTAACCAGTGGAAGTGGTCTTCATTTTTCATACAAAAGTTTTAATTGTTAGGGTTATAAAACTAGCAAAAATAAGCCTGAAGTTTTCTAGGAAAACTTCCTTTACAAAGCAACTTCCGCTGTTCAAACAAGGCTAAAAATAGCTTCTGTAAAGAAGAATCTTGTATACTAATTGATACTAATTAAAACATTCCAAGGATCTGTTCTCCTCTATTTCTGTAATTTAGATAGTTCAAGTAAATATTCCCTCATAGAACTAAAGTCTGAAACATGGCAACATTATATCTGGGTTTTTTATAATGTTGATTTTTAATCCCTTTTATTATAAGGGATTTTTTTTGACAACCGAAGAGAAGCTCTCTCACGTCATCTCTTTCACACTTACAGCTGCACTCTATTTTTACTGGAACAAATACTATGACTCTCACAGGATTTAGTGCACCAGGAGCTAGTAGTTCTGTTTGACAACAGATCTCTAGAGGACTATTGATGATCTTTTTTTACCAGGCCTCCTCCTGGGCATAAAACTGAATTTTCAGGACAAAAGAAAACCAACTGGCTGACTGGGCAGGAAAACCAAAACAGCAGGATATGAATGTGGGCCCTGCCAGAAGGAGAGCTGCCACAGTAAAGTGTGGCTCCAATTACAGCTTTCTTCAACTAATTGTCCCAGTTCACATCATCCATTTAGCTTTTCTAGGGAAAAGATGCAATGATTTTGATGGCTGATTCCAAAGTGGGTTCCTAGACATAGCAACACTTTCATGGTATAAAGCAATCATGTCCACTCTCCTTTTAACTCCAGGGGGTGGGGGGAGAGCAGCTGGTTTTGTACTTGAAAGCACCAGCATGTCTCCCTGGACTTCCAGCTGTAGCCTAATGAGTTGGCAAGTATTTTCTTGCACAACTTTTCTCAGGATAATTAACAAGATCTAAGATGAGCTCTTCAGTGCAGATTAAGCTAAGCAAATTCCTTTCCTCATGGAAAAGTCAGTGCTTACCCACACACACAGATGGATACACACACATAGTGGAGTTCCTGTTGGACTCAACAGAGACACCAAGTTGACTGACACTGGTCAAGTAGGAGCTGGAGACCCCAGGAGGAGCTCCACAAGGGAAATGCTCAGCCAGCCACATCCTGCTCAAGGCATACTAGTTGGGTAACTTTGCTACTGTCCCACTAATCACCTTGTAAGTAAACAGTGAATTAATTTTCCAGTGTCATTCATTTGGTGTTTCTTAAAAATGCAAACGTAATACAAAACAGCTCCCTAAAAATAAGACAAAGCAAAGAAACTAAGAAATGCTGAACCAGCCACTGAAGGATACTACAGTGACATCTGAAACCAGGGAAGGAGCTTTTGAGCAGGGACAGACTTGAAGGTGAGAAGTAAGTGGTAAAGGTCTCCCTGACGGTTTTTTCTGGTAGTCTTACAAGACTGCTGGAGCACTGATACATCCCTTGTCTCCACAGCACAACTCCACTACTGTGTAACCACCATAACATTCTGAGCATTGCTAACATTTTCACCCTGAAGTGGACAATTGGAGTTGCTCTGAGCGGGGCAGAATATTCTTCTGAGCCAATGTGCCAACAACAGCGCTAGCACCTAGAGCAGTGAAGCAGGAATCAGAGCATAAAAACTTCAACTACCTATAATAATGGTCAAAGCCCTTTCACAGCCAAGCATCACAACCCTTCTCAAACTGAAGTATGTGAAAAAGTTCACACTCCTTCAAAGACTGGCAGGATCTAATAAGAACCTGGCAGGAAACTATTTTTGGGCTAAGCTAACCAGGGTGACAGGTATGCTGAGGTGCATCAGTTCAACACAGAATGGCATATCAGGGAACTACAGGAGATCGTACAGATGCTTCTTTCAGCTTAGTTAAGTCTTGTCAGTGTCAAGTACAACTCTCAGAGGACAAGAACCCACACACTGAAACTCCTCATTGTTCCATTACTGTTTCCCCCCTTTCCTTTCATGGCCAAATCCCAGTATGTCAGGACAAAGAGAGATTTCAGGCTTTAAAGGCAGTAAGGCTGATGTCAATGACCAAAACTGAACTCCCCAAGGGAGCTGAATAAGATCTACCAAGATTAAAAAAAGCTATTTACTTATTCCCATGGAGGTGGCTCAACATTTCCTCTGGGCAACACTTGAAAAGGACCTAATTATGCATATACAGTCATGGACCAAAAAAGCAGTCCAGCTATTTTAGAGTTCATTTACTGATATTTGATACAGAATGTTATTACCAAACTCCAGCTGTCAGTTTTGATCATTCTTTTGTTAAAATGATGACATTTTTCTGAAAGAAAGCTCTCGGAATATGAAAGCTAATTAAGAGAAGATGTCAATGACACAGAACATTGTCCAAGAATAATACCCTCTTTCTGCTAAGTAAATGCTTCAGCTTCTTCTAGTGTAGGAGACTGACAATGGTCTAGGACAACAAAGTTATTCCTATTGCACTGAGCGACTAATGGCTATTAATCCTTTTATTTCACATATGTTAATGCAAAAAGGTGAGCTATCCTCTGTAAAATTAATAACACATATTTCAACCAGTTTACAGACCAAACTGGGAGCCCTCTCCTGTGGTCTTCAGTAAGGCAAGAACTCTCACTGCCTTTCACGGTTCTTCCACTTCAATAGTAAGTAGAAAACCCATGCAAATTTGCTTATGCTCTTGCTTTTGGTTAGTATCTCTGGCATTACAGACTGCCTCACTGCTTGCTGACGTTCCTCTTCCCATTCACAACAACTGCCAATCTCCTAAATTCAGCACCCCTGCAGCTGCGTGAGTGATGCACTGCTGCAGGAAGCAACACATATTGAACCCGAAAACACTGCTGGAAGCACTTCTGCACCAGCCCTGCGAGGACACCCATGCTGTGCCATGCCAGCCAGGGCCAAAGGCTTGCGTTGCTTTGGCAGGCCTGATTCTGAGCAAGTGGCTACACATGGAAGAGGAGCAGACCTTATAGGGGGCAGACCTGCTTTTGCAGGGAGGCAAGAATAAGGAGTATTCCTTGCAGATGGAAAATGGCAGAGTTGAGGCTCTCATACCAGCCCCCCCATTGGACGTAGAACAGGGAACCTGACTTTGCTGTTGATTACCCCACCTGAGAGATGTTTTTTGCTCAACTTTCGGGCTTCATAATGCAAAACTAATAATTTACTTTTAAAAGTATTAAAAAAAGTATGCTCCTATAAGAAAGTATGTAGCCTATTGTGCTCGGTTTGGCCATTGAAACATGACTTTGTTCAGTCTGTAAAAGAAAAAGGTTATGCTGAGACATGTCAGAGGGGCCCTGAGCTAACCATGAGCAGCCAGGCAGCTACCGCAGCTCAAGTGACCTGCAGTAACTCATTATTTCAAAATTTTTTTTGGAGTGCTAATAATTCAGAAATTTTTAGACATTTTGTCTCTTTGCAAAATTAAATATGAAAAATAGTCTCTTATTCACTCCTTTACGAAAACCATACAGTTTCAAAACAAATAAAAATGAAATTTTTCCCACCATATTGAGGCAGCAAATGCAGCCCTAAACCATGAGCTATGAAGCTTTTTTATACTAGTATATTAAGAGTACAATCGTTTACATTAAAAAATACCATACTAAATTCTTAAAACTGTAAAAATACACTATTCCTTAATGTTACTCTGATCACATACAAACACAAAATTATACTGAAATTCTTTGGAATACTCTCATTATTTTTTTCTCCAGGGATGACATATGTTTCTAATAACTTGCCACTGAGCAAACAGATTTAACAGGGTAGCAGCATGCTGAGAAAGATAGCAGGATTTTCAATTTTCAGATGAAAGCAGCTCTATTCCCTGGCAGGCCTACTCCTAACCCCTTTAGGCCAGATCAAATTTTATCTGAAGCTAGCTGGTGCCTGTCTTCAGCTTCAATGGAAGTTGAATCAGGTTTTTTACATACCTGCAGTAAACAATTTGAAGCTTATCAATTAGAATTTTTTAAATCAGTACTTATACCAGAGGGAATCTGTAGCAATTAACAGGATTTCTGGACTTGGTTATTTACATATGTTTAGCTAACAGATGACCCAGTTTTTACCAGAGACTATCATCCATCTAATTCAGCAGACTCACAGACTAGTTTAGATTATCAAAAGGAAAGTGTTATGCAAATTACACAACTCTCCACTGCATCTACTAGCAACAGATTTTTAAATCCATATTAATTTGCACAACTAAAACCTATGGTACTGTTTCACAAGATCAGGATTAGTTTGCAACACACATCTTATCTTTGGCTCCACAGTCTTCACACAAAAATACGCATCTTTCATCTTTAGACAGTTTTGTTCCACATACTAATTTGAAGCTAAACCATCCGACAATCTCCATGGCTCAAAAAAGTCTCTTTTATATAAGAAATATAATAATAAGAATATTTCTACATTTCGCAGAGCTCTCTGATAAAAGGCTTACCTAGTACTTTCAAACAGGGGTGCTTAATTACAGGTGACATCTGATCAGTCTCATCTAGATACCAGGATGAGGAACCCCTAACAACACTGTCATCACTTGCACAGGAATTCTTGTTAAACTAAGGCTGCCCACACCAGGCACCTTTCTTTCACACTTGATTTAGTTCAACTGTTTGAAGAGATAACCCCAACTTTTCTTCAAATAGTCATGTAATTTCATTCAGACAGCTGTTATTTAGGAAAAAAAACTTCTTAATGTGTGAAAAAATACATAAATTATTTTATCAAGTTGTCTAAAAATATTGCCCTGCTAAAAATAAAGATTTTATTATTAACTAGCAGGAAATATATGAAAATACATCAGTGAATATATTAAAAAAAAGACCAAAGCTATAATACTAGAGGTCTGTATTTGACAAAGATTCAACAAATAAAGTAAATGAGCACTGCAGCTGCTTATGTCATGTAAGTGGTTGGTGCTACATTTTTGTCCAGTTTTTCTGGGGTTTTTTTTGATAAAAATCGTTTCTTTCCAAGAAGAGCTCAGTGCTTTGGATCTGACATTTGTCTAGAAGCTTTATAAAGTAAGAATGAAACTATATTTAGCTCCAGAAAGCCATGCTTTTTAATGCATGCAAAGCTGCAGAAGAATCAGAACTAATCTTAATGAGAAAAACTTTTATCAAGTGTAATTCCAACTGTTCCCACCCAAATGGGACTAATTTGTTCCATTATCTGTAAAAATACCAGTTAGACACTTAAATGAAAGCTTCTGAAGCATATCTGTTCAATTAACAACAATGCAAATGTACAGTAACTCAATCATGCCAGGGGCTGCTCCCCCAAGCATCTTCAAATCTTTCACGGAAAGCCCTATCAATCATCACTAAGGGATCTTTTTCTTGCCTCAGCCTCACCCAGTAGTGTGGAATAGGTAGTGGGAATAGGGAAGAGGATCGATTTCTCCACTGTACTGTTAGCAGAGCCACTGTTCTGTCAGCAGAAGTAAGACTAACACAGCTAACATACGCTGATCCTTCCCGTATCCCTGACTGTATTCCTTCGTAATGAGGAACTAAGGAGTCTTCCTTCAAATGAGGCTCATTGGGAACTGGGGAAGCTAGCTGCTGATGAGTCAAGGCATACAAGCTGAAGGAGCTCTTCTGGGAAAATAATTCCTTTTTCTTTTTTCCTGAAAAAGGACTGCAAGATTCAGCTCTGTGATAGAGCCTTAGAAAGTTTTCTTAGCTTCTACTGTACTTCTAGAGGGTTCAGGAGTACTTGGATTTTACAAGAAGTATCAGCATTTTGCAGAATCAGATGCCTCAGTAACAACTACAGATAGATCTGTATGCATTTGTAAATTGAATCTCTAACCTAGGAAGTTAAAACAGAGACCGTGTTTAACATCAAGCGTAGTATCAGGTATGTAAATTCAAATATGCAGAGTGTGTAACAGCACGTATGCAAAGTAGGCTCACAGCTCTCTGAGCTGTGTCCCAAGCAGAATATGGGCAGATGACATCAAGTTTTATATGCATAAATGCATCTGCCAAAACATTTTCGTATTTGTTGTGATGAAGGATCTGATAAATGCTCAAAACATACCGAGTAAGAATTTTGATACTTGGTATTGTCAGGACACTGTACAGCTTCGCCATTCACACGCATTCATAAGAAGAGAAGATCTTGCTACTTTCATTGTACTGGCCCTGTGAAGGCTCATGTTAGGTCAAGTTCTGGTATGACAAACCACAGCAGAGACAAAACTTGGTCTTTAAGAATGTACGTCAAGTACCTATAATATCTAGGAGGGAAAATTGTGAAACACAAACATAGTTTTATTACACATCTGTTATGCAAATAACATTCACACACCACTTATTCTGAAGTTTAAATATATGAAAATAGGAAATGAGAAGTTAATAACAAAACCAGAAGTCAGTTAGAAACTAACTTCCTCCAAAACCAAATACTAACTTTTTGAAAGCAGGTAAAAAAATTATTAAAACATAATGAAATTTTTTAAATGTAGAATACTTCTTTAACAACAATCTTATTACTCTCATTTTTCCCCTAGAACGAAAGAACATGGACTGCAGAATATTGCTCATGTAACTGGGCCATGCAGTTTGGAACTTAATGGACTTGACTGTGATTTACATAAGGCCTTGCAAAACCATCACAATGTGCACAATATAAGGAATTTCACAGAACCTTGTCTATTTATTTCTATAGTCAGCAAAATAATATCTAACTAGGCTGAAAAAAGATCCATCCAGAGCTACATAACTGCTGCTACCATCATCTCAGTTCAACAGCAGATGTCGGGGCTTATGGTCCCGAGTGGGTCAGGGACATCCCTGCCTGTCAGAGAAGCACATGCAACAACTCAGTGGGCAATTACCAATAACACATCCAGTATAACTTTGCCGTTTTTTAGCTCCTTATACGAAATGATCTTAAATGACTTAAAATACAGCACTCTGTACCATGCAAGAGTTAGGCAAACATCGTAAATCTTTTACAAAGGGCAAAAAGAACCAAAGATGTTGGACTCATCCACGACAGTGGCAGGGAAGGAACAGTGGTTAGAAGTGAACCAACTAATGTACTGCTAACATTACAATTACTTTTATTTTCAAACTGCTTCTACAATTTCAAGCCTCACTGTCAGCGACAGGATCACTTTTTAAAATCAAAGACTAATTTCTTTCATCAAGTCACAGCAACTGGATGAAATTATCAAGGATATAGGAAGAAATAAAAAAGTGAAACTGATCTCCCACACTTCTGATTTTTTTGAGCTTATGCCTGCTTTTGGAAAGTAACATAAATGAGTAAAAGGTGGATAGCACTCCACTCCAATACCTAAGCATTTAAAGACTTCTAATACATATCCCACTATTACACCATCCCTAGTAAGCACACTAACAACATTAATGTAAAATGCTATAAAGACCAAAATGTTAAATGTCCTTGCCTCGAAAAACTAGAGATGGTTTTCAAGACTTATGTATCTGCATAGATAGGGTTGTTCAGACAGTATACAACACAGTCCGCAATCTAAAAGGCAATCTTGAAGACACCTGACTAGACAAACAGGTGTTTGCCAGAAAACCGAAGTTTTTGATGTAGGTCAGGCACCACGTTCTCGTAGAAGTGCTGGTTAGCCAAGGCCTCAGAACTGCCATGGAAGGCAGAGGCTGAGCTGCAGGGCAGGACAGCTGGGGAACCCAGCACAGCGACAGCAGCAGAGAAATAACTGTATCTTGTCTCCAAGGCCAATATACCCCTTCCCCACGGATTCCCTAGGAATCACATATTCAAGCACACATGAAGAGCTCCTGGCAGGAACCCTATCTTTAATAAATTAACGGCAGTGTGATACTGTCCTTTTCCCGAGTTTATCTTTCACATGACATTGTCTCATCTCTCCCACTTCGGCTGCACCCTGTTCCTAAAGCGGGGAGCAGCCTGAGAGCACATAACCCTGGTGTCTGCATGTCACTGCCAGCTTCTTTAAAGAGAGAAAACTAACCCTCTTCGGCTCAAACTATCAGACTGAGATCCTTTAAGAAAAAAAGGAAAATCGACAGAAGAGTGCCACTTCGCAATAAAACCCCCAATAACCAGAAAAACCACAACCAGACCAGCTGTTAAGAAGACGAGACGACGTTTTTCTGGTTTGGAAAAAAAAGGAGAGCTGCCTAATACCGAGCGGAGCGGCTCCGGCTCTCCCGGTGTTTACCTTCCCAGGCACCCGGCGAAGCGCCTGGCAGCGGGGACGTTTCTGCACTTCAACAGGCTTGAAGTTACCCCGCAGCCCCCTCCGGGGCTCCGCCGCCAGTCCCCGGCCCGCGCCGCGCCCGGCGGACGGAGGGTCGGGCGGGGGTGTCCGCGCAAACCCTCGGCC
>VZTI01001133.1:141979-156985 GCA_013397865.1 Struthidea cinerea | reverse complement strand
GGGGCCGGGGCGGTGCCGCGCGGTCCCGCCCCCGCTCCCGCCCCTCCGCCCGGCACAGGAGCCCGAGCCGCGCTGCGGGCAGAGGCAGCTGTGTCCTGGGCTGCGCTCTCCGGCCGGGCCGGGCTCGGGGGCCGCGGTAGCGCGACGTGCCTGGCGGCCGCAGTGCTGAGCAACGCGTCGGCCATAAAATAAAGCTCTAGTAGGTCAGCGCAGAGAGGACGCAGGGACAGAACTGCTCTGGGGCCAGGTGTGCCTGCGGGTCCGCCACAGCCCCCGCGGCCAGGGCTCCGCGCCCCCGTCACAAACACGGTCACTTCGGCTGCTTGGCCCCAGCCATCCCCACCGAAGTGCGAGGGAATTTACAGTGTAGTTTCTCATCCAGAAATCTAAAGCCTGTTCAGGAGCTCGTGACTCACGGGCTTCTGAACAATTAAGGCGTCCATCAAAATAGGTATTTAAATGCTGTGAATGAAGTTAGAAAGGAACATTTCAGATTGTGGCCTCTCAGTCTGCCCAGGAGAGGGGGTGTCATGCTCCCAGTACAGAAAGACGGGACACATCCTGTCTTGGGGACACTGATACCATGCAATAATGCAATGGGGATTATACAGAGAAGAAAATCTTGTCCCCCCAATATTTCCAAGGCTGGCTTACCTCCTCCAAGCCAGGAAACAAGGACAGTACTGCAATTAGAGTGAGAAAGGAGGGTTGCATAGAAGTTGCAAGTGCTCTCAGGTTGGTACCTCCGACCACTGTTGTATAGTCTGATATGACCCACATATGGCTGTTCTCATTACTATTTGCAGTTGTCATGGGGTTTTCAAGCCTCCTTTCATGGCAACAGCTTTTTTTCTGAAAGTATTTTTCAAACTTTGGGTGTCTAGCCTATGTTAATTTGCCAAGTCTTGGGTGTATTGCTAGTTGGCAGCCTTGCATGTCCAACCATCACTGGTGTGCAGAGCCACCTCTCTCTGAAAGATGCAGGTAAGCTAACTCTGCTCAGTTAGGGCTGGCCCTGGACACATCCATTCCACTCCTGAGAGGCAGCAGGTAGGCTACCTTTGTCTAGCAATGCCACACAGTCCTGATTTGCTGTGGATCTTGCCTCTCCCATGTTTCAGCCCTTTCTCTTGTCTTAGCACCCAACTAAACAGCGGCAATACTGAAGGGGAGGCAAGGCACTGACACAAAGCCAGGCTATCACACAAAAAAGCTAAACTATGCAGAGTTTGTATCATCTTGTTTACCTCAATCCAGGGAACTAAGCCTCTGGTAAGGCACTAGGGATGCTATAATTTATCTTTAAGTTGGAAATATGAAACTATATCCCTACAATGTTTCTTGGGAGAACAGGTTTCTTGACAGCCTGGTCAGGAGTTTGGACTGCAACCATGAACATCAGCAATATCACGGTACACTTGGCTTGAAGTATACTTTGGCTGTCCTGGCCAAACACTAAGCTAACCTAGACAATGGTGTCAGAGGGTAGTCATAGGCAGAATGATCAACCGTTAGCTGCATCTGTCCTTCCCGCTCTCCCTCAACCATCCTCCTAACCCTTCACCAGGAACAAGCCACCCTTGAAACAAGCAAAGGCAGCTTCTCCACACCATTAAGCAGCCTTGCCTGTCTCCCACACCTCCTACACAGGGCTAGCCATTGTTCTAGAAAATAGATCTGAGATCCTGAAATCCCCAAAACAGACACAGCTTACCATTAGTCCTGGCTCAAACAACAGAGGAGAGTAATGCCAACTACACAATAGCAGAGAGGAAGGTTTCTCCTGCCAAGCTGAGACACGAA
The DNA here is from genome assembly GCA_013397865.1 of Struthidea cinerea. Lineage (NCBI taxonomy): Eukaryota > Metazoa > Chordata > Aves > Passeriformes > Corcoracidae > Struthidea > Struthidea cinerea. The sequence continues at coordinate 155,182 of VZTI01001133.1, read as the reverse complement.
TGCTGAACATTTCTATTTTCTTGCCAAATAGCTCTTGGACAAAGTCAAACAGAAACTGCTAAAATGATAGCAGGCATTCTTGGAGCAACCACTGAAATTGAGAAGAGAATCTCAGTGATTGATTCTTGGAGAACTGAATTTGAACAATCCTAGAACTGGAAGAACAAGACTAAGTGAGCTGAAGCAGCAGCATGAGATGCCTTGTCAGAAATAATACGAGCCTGCAAAGAGTCTATATAGGAGAGGCAGGAGTTGATGGTGATGACAACTGAGTGATCTACAAGAAAGCAGTATGCAATGATGGCACTTACAATTAGAGCTGGGATGTCTTCCTCACTTTGAATTAAATGCAGCCTCTTCAAACCTCAGCACATCACATCTTTCTGGCTCATTTCATCACCCCATCCAGGTACTTGCATTATGTCTGGTAATGTCTTGAAATTGTGCCTTGAAGAGGTGTGCAAGCAGCAGTACCTGGCTGACCAGCCAGTACCCCTGGATGAGATACAACCTACCTCTCCCTACTCTCATTTCTTCACCCCATGTTGTTACTGAAAAGCTCAGCATATCTGAAAATAATTTTACATAACTGGTCTCAGTAAAAAGCTGAGGGTTTTTTCAGTATTCTGCATTATTTGCACTGCCTTTTTGACAGCAAAAGAGCAATTGTTTTCCTGATTATTTTTCTTTGTTCAACATACATGTTTCCATTGGCATTCTTGGAATACGGGAAGATGATGGGCCTAATGAAGGATGGATTTGTGAAAGGCTTATCCTCATGTATGAAACTTCAGAGAATGAACTGTCAAGGAAGAGGGGCAGGCAACAGGAACCACAGAAAGAAGAGACCAGGAAGAAGAGAAACAATGCATAAGCTTATTGCTTTCAAATCAGCAAGAATGTACACGTAAGCAGAAAGTAGATGGGTATTTTACATAAAACATTCTGCCGGAGCATCCCTCAGAATTTGGCCCTCCTGGTTCCCACGGGCAAATGAACAAGCCATAGCAGGCACTGATTCTATCTCAGCTTCCTACTCCCAGGCTTCAGCCATCTGCTTCCCCTTACACACACAAATTTAGTGCACAATACAGCAGTAAAACAAGATCCTGATATGGAGGCTGTTTTCAGACTCACTCTATGAAGTCTCTGTTCTGGCAGTCAAACAATGATGAAAACAGTGATGACTTAGACGACTTTATGAACAAAGGCATGAGATGCATTCAAAATCAGCTAGTAACAAGGACAGAATAGTGAATCCACTGATTTTGGCACACTAAAAGAATTGTGATGCCCACTGCCAAGCTAAAACTATGAAGACAACTCTGCTTAAAGGGCAGAGAAAGGTAATATTCCTTCTACCAAAACCCTGTACAATGGAGGAGGGTGGAAGTTGAGCAAAACTTACTATGACATTCTCTATGTCCATCATCTCAAAGTAGTGTGGGCTGAGCATTATGTGAAGCAACAGGCAGGTGTCACATTCCACGTCACACTGCTAGCTTTCAACTTTTCTACCCCAGTAGGCAATGGAAAAGTAGGAGTCATGTTGGTGATCTAACTAGCCAAATAATGAATGAGCTTGTTTACAGACACCCAAGAATGTTACTTTTCCCATTCTGAAGTTCTTTTTCTGCTGATGTTCTCATCTTTGCTGCGTAAGTCATGTCACTAGGCATTGTATTGCTGACATCCAGATACTCTGTGGAGTGGAAATTCTTCATCTGCAATTCATGCAGTTTCATCAGATCTGAAAAATGACCTAGAAATGGGGCAAATCCTCTTAATGTAACTCCTTTTCTGTCTGCTCCCTCTTTTCTTGTATGAAGTTCATAATGAGTAGATAATGCTATTCCTAGAAGGAATCTGCAGAAAACTCTGCTGCAAATTTTGATACCAAAGAGCCATTTGGAAGAGGTCTGCAAAATGGTCTGAAAATGGCACCTAGGAAGTGGAAAGGAAAATATTATTAAATACCCCTGTAGTAGCAAGGTAAGAGAGGCCTTTTGGCAGCAATGCTGGGATTTTTGGAAAGGGAAATCTAATTTTGGAAAAAGAAGCCAAGTCCTTAGAAAAGTTGCCTGCAAGCATTCCTAGAATTCAGCTGCGCTGGCATCTCACAAAGCTCTGGAGAACTGAAAAACACTTCGGGACACTAGGCAGCAAGCCTGTGAATTGGCTGGCACAAAGTCTATATTGTATACTTACGTTAATTTAACCGATATTTCTCATGTAATCACCACTGAACCAAATTTATACTGCCAGATTTTCTGTTGATGTGCAGATATAAACTTAATGAACACTCAAGCACAATTGTCAGAACTCACAGAAAAAACATGGCTCAGTGTAAACAAGAAAATCCACTGAAATTGTCAGAGGATCTGTGGAGGATCATTTGTGCTCCTGAAGCATCAACACACCAACACAGACTTTTGTGATCAATTAGCCACAGTCCAGGGAAAATGACCACAAAGGATTGCTGCAATGCTGCCAGACCACAGCTGCCTGGTGAAGTTTTCCAAACTAGGAAATGGATGAAGGAAATCTGAAGTTGAGGGGATGACAAGTATTATTTTATACTTAACTAGAATATTGACTAGTAATTTAGATTTACTATGAAATGCAAGCAGGTCAGTTGGGACACTTACAAGATCAGGTTTGCAAAACGCAATTTAGAAATAGAGGATTAAGTCCTGAGCCACCAAATCGTTAATGATAACACTCACTGGTAAAGATACACCATCTGAATTAGGCTGAAATGGTTTTGTAGTATTAGAATAGTAAGTTCTCAGTAACCACATAAGTTAATAGTCCACTAAATTTCATTGATAATTATCCAATCAGTGTTGGGAACATTCTTTTGCAATTACTTTGGGCAATCCCCTCTAAAAATGTGGTCTAAGTGAACCAACACTGGTATAACCTTAAAAAATTGTTTTTCCTCTGGAGCAGAAATCGTAATAGCAGCTGCACAATTGTGGTGGCTTTCTTGCAAAGAAAAGATGAGAAACAGAGTGAACTGCTTCATAAGCAACTGTAGTTCACATAAGCTATCTGCAGCCATAAATTTACCAGCAGCTAACGTTGCTATATTCATCTGAAAACTGCTGCCACTTGGGAAAGACACATCTCATGTCACTCTCTATGTTCAGAGCCATTTCAGCATTTAGTCTCAAAATGCCTCTGAACATGAGTCAGAGCCCTCAACTGTTACAGTTCTCACAGACTTGAAATAAAAATGAATCCCTGTTCCTTTCCAAGTGAATGCCTAATAGAAGAAGCCATATCTAATAGACAAACCACAAGCTAAAATGCAAGCAAGCAGATTTGATATCAGGTGCAGAAGAAAATGTGAGAAAAAATGAAAACAAGATCCCAAAGGATTTTTCAAAGTAAACTGTCGCTGTTATGTCCGAGACGCATAAAGAAAACGACACAGAGTCCAGGCTTACGAACAAGTGGAAGCCGAAGCTTAAGCGCTTTAATAATTTTCTCACTACTTTTATAGGATAGATCGCAAAAAGTGCGTTGAATGGCACTAGGTAATTGGTTCCTCGGCCATCCACCCCTTGAGAGGATTGGTCAAGTCCTAAGATACCTATTCTAAAATATTTTCAAAGTCAAAGCCATAACAATCTTGCAAAACAGCTTGCGGGTGCAAGAAGTTCATGAAACTGTGACCTTGTTTAAAATAGTTTACATAGCAAAGACAGTCTTCTCACAGAATATTGAGAAAAGGCTGAAGAATTTCTCCGCTTCTAGCTTTTTAGCACCTACAGTAAACACTTTACTACATATAACTAAGAAGCAGCAATGAGTTAAAATTTTCTGGTCATGAACTGAGAATTACTGTGATCTGAAATGCAGTTAGTATCAATTGGTATATGACTGAAATTTAAGAGTAACCATCCATTAAAAAGCCAAGGTATTATTTACTAAAAAAAAGATATGACAAAAAGAGAAGACATTTCATATGTCGCTGAGGAGGTGTATCAAAAGGCATTACTCTGCCAGTCAGTGCTTGGAAATCAGTATTTTACCACATAAAACGTGGCAGCATCTCTGTATGGACTACAGAGAACTAAATCATGTTGGAAAAGAATCTGATCTGTTATCACTGTAAGTGATACTCTGGTTTCTGTAGCACATTCCACCATACCTTTTACTTCGGATATTAGAACATGAGTATTGACAAGTGTACAAGAAATCACTGCTCTCAGCTGGGCAAGATCTCTATAGACATAATGCAAGGGTTTTAACTTGTGCATATTTGCTTCTAAGCAAATTTTTTTTGAGGATGTGGTATGATGCTGCTGGATATTTGCTGTAGTATGTCACACCTGTTGAAGAGGAGTTGTAAACCCTACAAGTGGTTTAGTATAAGAAAGAAAATTCAGCTTTACAGAACTTGACAACGCTGTCTGGTCAGGAAAAAAGAATTCTGTAGTATACCCTCAGCAAGTTTGCTGACAACACCAAACTGAGTGGTGCAAACAACACACTGGAGGGAAGGGGTGTCATCCTGAGGCACCTTGAGAGACATGAGAGGTGGGTCTGTGCGAACCTCATGAAGTTCAACAAGGCCGAGTGCAAGGTCCTGCACATGGGTTAAGGCAATCCCAGGGACAAATACAGGCTGGGAGGAGAATGGATTGAGAGCAGCCCTGCTGAGAAGGACTTGGGGGTGCTGGTGGATGAGAGTCTGGACATGATCCAGCAATGTGCACTTGCAGCCCAGAAAGCCAACTGTATCCTGGGTTGCATCAAAAGCATGGTCTGTAGGTCAAGGGACATGATTCATCCCCTCTACTGTGCTCTTCTGAGACCCCACCTGGAGTGCTGCATCCAGCTTTGGGTCCCCCAACATAAGAAGGACATGGACCTGATGGAATGAGTCCAAAGGAGAGCCAAAAAGATGATCAGAGGGGTGGAGCACCTCTCCTATGAGGAACAGCTGAGAGCTGTTCAGTTTGGAGAAGGCTCTGGGGAGACTTTACTGTACCTACTTCCCGTACCTAAAAGGGGCCTACAAGAAGGCTGGAGAGACTTTTTACAATGGGTTTATTAGGATGAAATTTTTACTGTGAGGGTGGTGAAGCATTGGAACAGGTTGCTCAGAGAAGCTGCGGCTGCTACATCCCTGGAAGTGCTCAAGGCCAGGTTGAATAGGGCCCTGAGTAACCTGGTCTAGTGGAAGGTGTCACCCATGGCAGGGGGTTAGAAGTAGGTGATCTTTAAGGTACCTTCCAGCCCAAACCATTCTGTAATTCAATTGAACTCACACTTCACAGTTCATAAATTTTGCAAAAACACCACACAGATTGAGGGAAACCATTTTGGTGTTTGAAAGTATGAATTTACATTTTTGGTGTTTAAACAGGTTCTTGTGGTTACCTTTTGTTAAGCTACTAAGGTAATTATTAGACATAGATGACATCTCGAAAACTGAAGGTAACAACTTAAAAAAAAAGAATTGGAAGCCAAAGCTGTATTATAGCAGAAGCCCAACTCCTCGGTAGAGAAAATACTGAGCCAGTCCCTTCATAATGGTGCCCAGTGACAGGACAAGAGCTAAACATATGAAAACACTTCTTTATTCTGATGCGAACTGAACACTGGTAGAGGTTGCCCACAAAGGCTGTGGCATTTCATCTCCATAGAGATATTCAAATGGACATGGTCCTTCCTGGTGAGGCAACCTGCTCTGGCTGACCCCGCTTTTACAGGAAAGGTGGACTAGATGATCTCAAAAGGTCCCTTCCAACCTTGACCCTGCTGTGATTCTGTGATACTGTGCCACTTAAGAGGGAACCCAGGAGCAGGTACACCTGCAAAGCACTTTCACTGCAATTTCTGTGGTAGTAAAATTATTTTGAATGAGTGATATTATGATACAGGGATAGTATGGCACCTATAAATATGTCTGCAGGAAGTGTTAATATCTTTTATGTCTGCTCTGTGTTTGGGGAAGGGACCAACAGCATAATGTCACAATATTCCTAGGACTAAGAGTTAGAATCTGCAAAATCTTGAGAGACAATCATACAGCATGCCCAAATATTTCCCAGTATGACTAAGCCCTGTTTGGGGAAAGACAGATATAGTCTAGAATACTGCCTTTAAAAGCTAGTTCCAATTCACCATGTGATCTTTTTGCAATGTCAGAAAGATGGGAAAGCTGTAACAGGGAATTTTATGAGATGGATAATACTTCACTGAAACAGCTATAATTACTAGCCTTCATTTGAGAAAAGTGTTCAAGACAAGAAACTCCTTACATCTAAACTAGATCTTCCACCTAAACAAAGACATATGCTATTACTGAAAAGAAAGACACACAGAATAGCAGGGATTTTCTAGATACTGTTGTGTGAAACACTGCGTGCCTGGCAGAAATCCACAGACCAGAGAAATGGCTTGTATCTGCTGTGTTCAGGGAAACTGTACATTCCTCAATACAGAACACTATTTGAGCCTTGTTTGTTTAACCTGACTTTATTCTCAATTTTCTCTAGTAAGTTGCCAGGTGCTCTGTTCTTGCTAGCCACGTGGACAAACTGAAGACAATCAGGTTAGGAAAACAACAAATCAGATTGTCTTGATTTCTATTCTTGAAGAGATCCTTATTGGTTTCTATGATTTCAAATGCTTTCAATTAACTTTTTGTTACAGAATTGTGGTGCAAACACTGACTAGGGATTTAGACTTAAGGATTTAACTCTAAATTATTTATTCTACTGTAATAAGATCAATAGAAAAATGGGGGTGTTTTTCCTAGTACAAAATTCTTCTAGTCTCCAAAATGCAGCTATTTTAGGATGGTATCAACATATCTACAACAACAGAGCCTGATAAATTACCCATCTGTCATAGCTGAGCTTTTTCTGGATGATCTCTGACAAACTTCACTATTTTGTAAATTTTTGTTGTAGACAGTTCCAAAAGACTTCCATCAGTTGTGGATTTGGTGCCCATCATGACAGATTATACTGTAGTTTAGCAAAATGGCCATCATTAGAAGTAAGTTCAAATTCTGGATACAATTTTCCAAAACCCTCAGAACCAAAATTGCTGGATCAAGCAATAGTAGTTGAATTCAAGAGCTCCAGATTGGTTTTTTATTAGTCCTACCTTTCAGGATCCCTAAAAAGTCTTGTGCTTTACAAAACAGAGAGACCATTGAAGGAATTCTTAGCAATTGATATGCAAAGTATGCTGGAGTATGTTGTCTCTGTGGCTTGGCTTCTAGTAGATTTCTCATTTTATTGGACATATTCTTGTATTATACCATGTTTATTCATACATCTTTAATCCATATTCTCTTATAGCTGGAAACCTCTTTTGAGGTGGGACCACATGTACCTCATGAGACTATTACCTGCAGGAGCTTAATCTATCTCTGCAGCCTGCATTGATGGCTCTATGTCTCAGGTTATGTACATTAAGAGGAAAGGTGTCTAGACTCATCCTTTTCTCCCAAGAAGACACAGTAGTGATTTAGGAGATGAGTTTGCAACATACACTCCCTGAGTTAAGTGTTGCCTATGTGCTCAAAGGAAAATACAGAAAGCCAGGTGGAACCATCCCAGAGACACAAATTTGATACATATGATGGCAGTTGGACCACTTATACACAGTGAGCTTCCCAGCAGTCAGCTTATCTACATTGTTAGGAATATGAAAATATTTTAGCAATTACAGACCACTAACAAAGGAAGTGGGTTTATTTTTATTTATTCTAGATTCCCGTATTCATTCAATTACTGCTTCACAATTATTTGCTGCTCTAGTTCTAATTCCAAACTCAAATCTCCTAATGAGAGACTCTAACTCTTTGAAGCAATCACTTCAAAATATTAATGTCATTTTATCTTCTCTCTGACTTAATTGCTGCATTTAGGCACTTGCTTGGCTACCACTGCACTGAACAACAAATTTAAGCTTCTATCTAAAAGACTTATATACTTCAGTCCTGATGACTTTTATGAAATAGAGGTTTTCTGAGTATCAGTCTGGATCTTATTTTAGCCCCTAAAGTCATTAAAATAGTAGCATTTGTTATTCAGTCACAAATCCTAAGACCATGAGGAGAAGATACTGTCCAGTTGGCCAGGAAAAACTGTCTAGCTGGCCTTTTAAGGCAGCTCTAACTCCCTTTTGTACCTTTCTATGAAACTAGGATCTAACTCCACTAATTCAGATCAATTGCATCATATGAATTCAACCTGAGTGACTTAACATCACTCTAATATTTAGTTAGAAACCTTACTGCCTTTTAATGCATATATATTTCATCTGCTAATGACATGAAAAGTATGATTTGATACGTGCAGGCACCTTGAGTGAATACCTCCTCTCTCTTCCTGAACACCAGACAATTTCTGTTCTACTGGTTTTGGCATTTCTGCCTACAGAACTCCTACAAGTTCTTCATCAACACGTTTACAGGTAAGGCTGGACAAGGCAGTGACAGTAACATGAGCTATTTGTAAGGCAAAGAAAGCTTCCCAACAGAGGGATCCGTCTCAGTCGAACAAGGCAAACTGCCCTGTTCCACCCAGGAGAGGGCACTCTTACACCTGGCTACGCAACCGGACATGGACACCTATAGGAGGAACAGGAAAGTTAAGATGACATCTTAAAACTCGGTCAACTTGCACGACCAGTTAGTTATTTTTATGATAACGCTAATCTTCGGAATAAATTGAATCATCCAGGCGCTGCCACAACAGCAACACAATATGACAGACAATAAACGTGCAGGCTAAATTTATTCTTAGTCTCTGAAATGGGCTGAATGATATGCAGATAAAAAAGACAATTTCTGCATTTCTCTGTTAAAAGGTGGGATCATAGAAAGAGAGCTGTAGTGTACCTTTCGTGGAAAACGAAGGTTAAATTTAAAAATAACCTAGTTATATGAATATTATTTGTTGCCTTTTTGTTGTAAATAAAGTATTATTATAAATGAGCATACAAACATTTAAATGCAAAGTGCATATAATCTAATACTAACACAGCCTGTAAAGTTAATCCTCATATGGATATCTCATGAAATAAATAAAAGAAGAATTAAAAATGCTACAGGTTCAACCCCTGTTTCTAAAAGAACTGAAATCAATATACATATCTCTCGAGACAGCTTTCCTCTCCAATAAGTAATCCTCCAGCAACAATGAGAGAAGATCAAGCCTGACATTTTTGATTTTTCTAAACTTAAGAAGCCAAGATGAGGAGGTGGTAGTTTTGTTATGCAAGACATAAAACAGTAAAAGAGGAATAGAATACTGCATACTGGAAAGTTAGTGTTTCAAAAACCTCATTTTCCTCTAATCACAGGGGACAATCTCAATAATTCCAAATTTCCTCTGAGTAATTCTACTAGAAAAATTCCCTATTGATATGAAAAGAATAAAATTAGGAAAATATGGAAATGAGAAAAGGATCACCAAGAATCTTAACTTGAAGAACAGAAAGTAAATCATACTTAGTGCTGTCATAAGCATCTTGGAGTCCGCAGTCAGTACACTGGGGCTAGGGGCATCCATAGTCTGAGAGAGAAGAACCATACACATGGTGACTATATTGGATGTACAGCGAGTCCAATGCACACAAAGTTTGCATGAACCATAGCCACTTTTCCACGAAAATGTGGGGAACTGTTTCCTACATATAGGTTGCGTGACAGACAGTACTTCCCATCTTACATGGGAAATGACACAGTGTTTAGGATGTTTGGTTATCCTAGCACTGGCTAATGAATATCGTTAGCCTTTCCATATTGAGAACTTGGGCTGAGGCCTTACAACCACTGACCTTACGTTATAGGCACTGATCCTCTCAACTTTCCTCCTGCAATAGTAGTTTGAACTTCATTTAATACACCGTATCATCTGCTCCCATTTCCAGAAGTATTTCAAAACAATATGCCAAGCATAATAAACAATGCATAGCTACTCGGAATTGTATTTCCCACTCTATTAGTTGTGATCAACACCAATGGGCAAAAGGATAAACCAATCTGCAGCCAGCTTGTAAAAGCTGCTGTTGGAAGAACTGTTCAGTATGAGACTAAAATGATGATAGGATCAAGGAAAGAACTATCTCCTGAAATCATATATACTACAATTTTTTTTTTAAATTAAAAAAATGAGCTATATTCAATGGACTACAGCTGTACATTTTGTGTATGGATTTTCCTAAGGGCAAAAGACTAATGAGAACTTAATTCAGGGCTTTATTATCAACATACCATAAAATATATTAGGGAGTCAGACATGGAAGTCACTGAAATCACACAAAGAAGCCATGTTTTCATTTTTTGTCTAAGCATTTTCTTTTTTAACAAGGCAAAAATAAAACAACAAACAAACAAACCAATCCAACCCCTGCCCCGNNNCTATTCAAAGTCTATGGTCCTGTTCTACCCTAAAACCCTGTAGAATCTTCTGTAAAATAGTAAAATATAATAAATTACAAAACAGTATAGGAGGTATAAATGATACTCCCAGCATGCTGATTACGTAATGTACTGATTTTTATGTAGATTTTGATCCTGGCAAAACTCACCACTACTCTGTTCTACCAGCCAAAAATCCTTTCTATAACTGTCTTTCAGCAAAGAGAAAATTAACACAGTATATGGTGAATATGAAACAGTTGTGAGGTAAGTGAAAAATGCCTATTTAAGGACAAGGGAAAGGAATACGGTATACCAAGGAAAAGAGATACGGTAATTCATATTAATTTCATTTTTGCAGTAACAGACTCTGACATTTGTAATCCAAATGAGCACATGAAAATGAACCTAGGTACAAACCAGGCAAAATCATTGCCCTTTGCCATGGCTGTTACTGGATGTCTACTACTTATAACATAAAAGCATACTCACAGGAACACAAAGGATTTTGACACTTGATAAAGGTCATGTTTTCCACTCCATTCAGAGCAAAATCTGAATATTGGAAGGTTAGCTTCTTTCTATGAGCTGCCTGAAAAGACATGAAGGATTTAACCTGGAGATTTTATGTACTACTGGTATTATTTTTGTCTGTAGTACTCATAGTTGCTCAGCACTCTATAAACCTAACTTTCATCTAAGAGGAAAAAAAGAGTTATTATCCTTTCTTTGTTCGTGAGAGCCAATGGCACAGAAGAGTCGTGACCTACCTCCTCAAAAGGAATTTAAGACACATCAGTGGAACTTGGATGTCTAAATTATTCTCAAATGAAGGTCCAAGATCACACTACAAGTCATTAAAAAGAAACCAGGCCTACTGCAAAATGGTCCTTTTCATAAAGGTACTGGAAACCTCAGCTGAAAAACTGGATTGTGTAATACATTTTAAAGTTTTCATCTGAAAAAGAACTGATTTGATGAACAGATGCACATGGTACAACATTTTTGCAGAAAAATGAACTTTTTCCAGTCAAACTACAGGGGAAGAGTAAACACATTAAAAGGACTATATGCATCTGTATATAGCTGACAGATTTTTAATTTTTTTGTTGTTGTTGTTGCTTGGGCCTATACTTTCTTTATTGTGCATATGAGTCAAAATGCTGTGTATACTAATGGAGATAAATGAACAGCACTTGCAGGTAACAGCCCTACCAGAAGGTGACATTTGTTGAGACAAATGTCTATGTCGTAAATTGTCCTGCACTGCACCGTTAAAACGGGGCCCTATAAAATGTTTCTGTAAACCTTAATGTCTTGAAAGCTTCTAGTTCCTGAATAAACAACGGTTCAAGATGCAATCTCATGTTCCCCTCTGAAAATCTATCTATGCTCTTTGATAGCATACCATGTTACACACCTCAGGTTAGAAGTTATGGTTAGTTACCCTATTTCAGATTTCAGAACAGAAGCAACATCTCTGGGTGCCCGTGTTTGCTTCTGCGATAAAATGCCCATTAGACAGGGCTGATCTTTGCCTTTTACTTTACTTTTAAAATATTGTAGCAGAATCTGTGAAAAGAAGCAGTTCCTTTCACTGTTCCCCTTAAGTTACCTGTTCCTGGGCCTGCAAGTTCCCCAGCTCCCGTGTGAGGAGGCACCAGCGACTCCAGGGGGAGGGGGGAAGAGGACGAGGAACAGGTCTGGGAGAGAGATGTGTAAGGAGTAACATTTTTCTCTGCCAAGCAGAAGGGGAAAAAATAGAAGAGAACGGCCGTTATGGGCCCGGGTGAGCAGAATCTCAAGTTACATGAGAGCCCCCTGGTTCTTTTTGCTCGGGGGCTTCAGCAGCAGACATACCAGCTGCTCCTTGAGCCAGCTGTTTCCTCAGAGACACCTCAGACATTTCTCCCGCTACCGCGGACCCGGCCCAGCCCTCCCAAGGGTGCTCCTTCACCCCTTCGCCGGCCCAGTGCCTCAGGGCTCACCCCGCTGCGGGTACAGGGCCGGGCGGGAGCCATGACAACGCAACGGCCTCAGCTCTGCCCCGGGGCCCGCCCGCGGCGGGGCTCTGCCTGAGGTGGTGTCTCCTCACGCTCTCGCCACGGGCCCACCCGGCCCGTGACACGGCGAGCGGCTCGGGGCAGGTGTCTCCCGGGACGGCCGGGTGGGAGGCCAGAGGGGCGAACCCCTGCGCCTCCACAGGTGGGCAGCGCACCCTTCCTTGGGGGTCAGCGGGGAGGTGGCGGCCGAGAACACGCGGACCGCAACCGCCCCATCGACAGCATCCAGCTGCGGCCCCTCTGGCCCCGCCGTCGCCCCGGTGCCGCTCCGGCCGCACTCCCGCGGCCCCTCCTGAGGAGCGGCGGTGGCCCTATCGCGCATGCTCGGCGCGGGCGCCATTTTGGTAGGGCCGGGAGTTCTCCAGCGGAGCGGCGGCGGAGCTCGCTGGGCCCGGCGCGGAGGGGGCTAGGGGTGCCCGCTGCGGAGATGGCCAACATCGCGGTGCAGAGGATCAAGAGGGAGTTCAAGGAGGTGCTGAAGAGCGAAGAGGTCAGAGCCTCTCCCCCCTCCCCCTGCGCGCCGTCGCCGCCGCCACCCTCCCCCGTGTGAGCGTGGGCAGCGGGGAACGGTGCGGGCGCCCCGCCGGCCTTCGCGGGGACCCCGCACCCCCCACGGCCCCACCTCCCCGTGCTGGAGGTGGGCCCATCCCACGGCCTCTGGGAGGGGAATGGCGATTCCGGGGGAAACGGGGCCCGCCAGTCGTTGGGATGAGGAGGAGGAGGGGGTCGCAGGAAGCTTGG
>VZTI01001133.1:124617-137152 GCA_013397865.1 Struthidea cinerea | reverse complement strand
TGTGTTGTTGGATGTGGCTTGGAGTGGTTTCAGCACACTGGAGCTTGGGGCTGCTATGCAATAAGGGATCTTAGTAGGCTGGAGAAATGAATATCCTGGCAGGAACTTTTTGAGGCTCAGCTGAGGTAGGTGCCAAGTCCTGCACCTGGGAGAAAGTAACTCCATGCATCCATACATACAGTCTGGAGACTGACTGGAAACAAAGCAGTCTAGCAGGAAAAGAACTTCATGACCTAGTGAAGAGCAAGTTGAACATGATGATGGCAAGTCCAACCACATACTGGGTTAGCAAGAATATAGTCAGTGGGTTGTGAGAAGTGATTCTTCGCCTCTGTTCTGTGCTTATGAGACCATGTGTGGTGTTCTGTGTCCAGATACATACTGAAATGAACTCAGCAGAACACTGTCAAGGTGGTTAAGGGACTGGAGCACAAGATGTGTGAGAAGAGGGTGAAAAAGTTGATGTTGTTGAGAGAACTACTGAGAGGGACATTTTCCTATTACATATAAATACCTAATGAGAGGCTCTTGAGAGGAGCCAGACTTGTCTCAGAAATGCATGGCAATATGATGAGAGGTGACAGACACAAGCTGGAACATGGGAATTTCTGACTAGACCGTGGGGAAAAAAACTACGGTTATAATAGTCAAACAGTTAAGCAGTGTGATCAGCAAGATTGCAGAATCTCTGTCCTTGGAGTTGTTAAAATTTCAACAAATTCTTGAACAACCTGCTCATATTGGACCTGCTTTGGGCAGGAGGTAGGGAGTAGAAGCCACCCAGCTGTCTCTACCTGCGTGATTACAGAATCTCTAGTGTAAGTTTGGTTTTTAATTACTGTTTTGTTTCCGTTTGTCAAAGAAAACATACAAGGGTTCCAGCTCTGTCACCACATCTGGCAAAACCTTCCTGTGTAAATAAATCAAAAAATTTTAAAGTTGACCATTTCTTTTTCGTTCAAAAGTTTTCACTATTGTAGGACAATAATGAATCCTCTTCATTCTCAAATTGGAGGCTGGGCTTTTCTGGTAAATGCGAAGCTTTAAGGGTTTTTATGTTGAACAAGTTCTGGTTTGGATCCCTGAAGATAGAGCAAATACGAGATTTGTATTGCTTCTTGAAGTTTCATTTTTCTGAAGTGCGAAGATCATCTTAACTTTGAAATAGTTGTTTGTGAGATCTTTTGTACATTGCCAGAAATAATTTTGTCTAATGTGTTTTTAGCCATGCCTACAGTTTTAGTCAAGACAAGGTTTAGACCTGTTTCATGTAACTACATGAAAAGGATAGTGAAATGCCATTACTGTGCATCCTTGGTTTTCTTAATTCTGTCTGTGGTGTGTTGGTTATATCTTCTAGTTTGTACTGAAAATAATGGAGAATGGTTCTGTAGGTCTTTGCCATCAAACAAGTTTGTCCATAAGGGTTGAAAAAACAGCCTGTTATTCTCTCTTCTAGGATGTTCCTTCAGAATTATTAGGTTATTTGTAGTTTAATGCCTCTTTATCTGAACCATATAGCTGTTTTTTAAGTTCTAGGAATATAATACCAGTGCACTTTTAGGATCAGTATTATGTAGATACTAATCAGAACTAGTATGAATACTACTAAAATCTGTGATTTAAAATATAACATACCATGTCAGTGATCATTTGACCAGACCTATGAGTTTGCCCAGTACTGGTAGTGGGAATATTTGTGCAGAGAAGGCAAGATCTGTTGCTCTTTCCTGTGTTCAGTTAGTGACATTTTTTCATGTTAACTTGTATCTGGTTGGGTCCAGATTTCTAGTGAGTGGTCTACATATCAGTTGGCAGAATCCTAAAGATACTGGGAGTAAGTGGAAAACAAAAAAAAGGAAAACTTAAGTCTTCATTGGAGTCAGACTCATTTGGTTGTCTTTGGTAATGTCATAAAAACCTAAGGAAAGAGAGCAGTCCCTGGTTACAGGAGTGGGTTAGTCAGTTTAGGATGAGGGGATAGACTGTAGCTGATTATGGTACCCTCTGATCACAACCCTTTGTGGACCTAAAGCAATGCTAGAAATTAGCCAATCTTTTACCGATTCCAGTCTTCTATTCATTATTCTGTGCTTGTTTCCAGGAGTTTGGCTTTAATAGGAAAGAAGTGTACGAGTCTTAAGGTTAGTTCATTTTACATAGTATGAGATTTAAATAAAGTTAACATTTTATTGTAGTAAATTTGTGTAAATATAAATTGCAAGAAAGTGCTGGTTAACAGTCCAGTGGTCTTTATTTTGCTTTAAGCTAGTGCGGGTTCTTAGGGTAGTTCTTAAATTACTTACCTGTTAAATGTTTTCTAGCTTCCTAGATTTCACAATCCTAATAAGGACGGTTGTCATTATTATACTTCATCACTTTTACACTAATAATGCTGCTGGTATTAAATTGAGAAAACACCTTAGGGTAAAGTTTATCATTAAAATGCAGTCTATGTTTTTGTCTTTGACAAGGTGAGTAAAACTGCTGCAATTCAGATTTAGAAAAATGAATCAATTTAGTTCTTTTATGGCAAAGAGTAGGAATTTTGGCAAATAATATTCTATATGGCACTCTAGGGATGTTTCACAGAATCACTGAATATCCTGAGATGGATGTAGTCCACTTCTGCACTCTTGACTTGTCCAGCATTCTCCCTTGAGATTATATCAGTGTTAATATTTGTAGTATTTGAGTTGGGAGCACTTGAATATGCTTGCCCTGAGTATTTAACAAAATAGTATCTGCGTCAAAAAGTATCTCTGTGAGCAGCAAAAATAACTTTGTTTGACGACCAGATCTGTGTTTGTTAATCTAGTATATTGCAACAGAATTGTGCTAAGGTCATGGGTTGCTCCTGTCTATCCTTTGAAGTTTCTACACAGGAGGGAGATACTGTGAATATCCATGGCTACAGAAGAAGCTTCATTCAGTCCTTATGCTTTATTGGACACTGTAAAAGTCAGTCCTGCAGTATAACTCCGGTTTGGCTATGCCAGTGTCTGAGAGAGCTGGGCTCATCCTGTGTATCGTTCTTCTGTTGGATTGCTAATAGGGGCTGTCCTGCCTATCTTGTCACAAAACACGTAAGAAACTAACTGAAGTTCATTATTTCATAGTTTTTATTCATTATTAGTCAGTATGATCAACAGTTCATTGGGAAAGACTAATGAAAGACTTACAATCTAGTTACTTTAAAAAAGGCAAGTTTAAGGTAACATGCCTTCAGATTCTAAAATACGTCTATAAAGCGTTTTAGAAAGGGTGGAAAAAACTCAAACCCACGAATACATTAGTCCATATTTTACATAAACAGGTATTTTAGCTCAAGCTGAATATATATCACTTTTTATTTTTAGCTGAAAGGGAACTGTGAGAAAGTATTTTTGAGTTTCTGCTATGTTAGGGTGTGTTAAAGTACAGGAGGCTATTATGAAATAAGGCAGCATACATGAATGGAAATCATGGTAGCTGTGTTGTATTTGCTCCCTTTCTGGAAGCTCTTAGAGGCATCGTGATGCTGAGGTAAGCCCTTCCACTTTGGAATAAGGGTGTCCATGTGGGAAGCTGGTACAGAAAAACTGTTCTGAGCTATTTTTGCAAATCTTCAAGCTCTGAGACTGTGAGTGAATTAGCATAATCAATTTAAAATTAACTGAATCCTGTGATGCCTTTATACGTAGAATTGCTAACAACCTAAGTAGTGTAGACAGAATTGACTGCAGAGTCTGCATCAAATGTTTTTGTATGTTCATGAAATGGCTAATTCAAAGGATGGTTCAAAATTATTATTAAAGCACGCTTTATCTGCAGGGTGTTTCAGTTGTTCTGCATCAAAAACAGAACCATGCATAAAAAGATAGGAAAAACACATCTTTTCTTTTCCCCCCTTACTTTCCTGAAGGGAGCAGGAGTCCTTTGCACTATGCCCACACTGATGTCAAGTATCTTAGTGGGCTCAGATCCCATTTGGGTAAGTCCTGTGCATGATTTATGCTCCGAGATGCTGTAAATATCTTGCATAGCTCCACATAGCCTGTGCAGGGGCCCTTAGAGCGGTGCAGGAGTGTACGTGTGCAGTTATGTACATACCTTTCATGGCACAACTTTACCAGTTTAACCACACTATCCCTTAGTGAGACAAGCAATGATTGTGTAACTGCATTTAGGGCTTGTGCCAGGAGAGCCGTGTCAGTTACACCTCTGGTCTCTGACTGATGCGATGGTTTTGTCAGAAATAATTTAGATAGACACTAAAGCTGAAGTTTCAAAATTCTTTTAACTTGTCCTTAGGCAGTTCCAGGAAGCAGTGTCACATTCCTCTTCCAGACTCATCTCTTCTTCCTGCTTTTGTGCTCCTTCTCTTGCTTGCAGTGTTCGTGGTGAATCAAATCAGGGGTTGGGTTAAAATGAAAGGACTGTCTTGCTAGTATGTGTTTACTTCAGATGTTTGCTGTGCAATTGTGTGAATACTTACGCAAAATTTTAACCCCTCCTTTACATTAATTCTGTGATCAGAAGGGAAGTAGGACCTTGGCCACTGTTAGACTGGTTTAAGGTGCTGTGGAAGTACAGTCTCTCTTGTGTTTTGGTAGAGTGATGTTTTAACAGCTGAACGTTAGCAGGAGTAGGTATTTACCTACCTTAAATTAAAAAAAAATTCTACTAAAATTTTGTGGTGCTCCAGGTCTAACTCTTGCAAAATAAAGATGGTTTTAGTATTTGAGATAATACAAAATTTTAAGGTTGGTACAGATTTAATCTCTTGATAATATTCTTTAATAAAATACTTTAACAAGATGGATTTAAAAAGTAAAATTGTGATAAATACGAAAATTCTAGACTGTCTAACTACCAGTAATACAGAACTCACACAGTATTCATACTTGGAGCTCCTTAGATCTGTTAAAATCCAAGTTACTTGTTAGTAACATAGTATTTTGATCAGTAAATGAAACAAATAGTATGCAAAAATAATGTCACCTACTTTTACTAGAACAGATGTAACTCTAGAAAATATATGTTAATACAGGGGGATGAAATAGAATGTGAAGTGTGGTAGAACTTCCATGACTGAAATTGTTAATAGGTTTAAAGAACATGGGAGCATTTTAAGAAAATGCATTTCTTGGTATTGACCCTTTCTTATCTAGGAAAACTGCTCTTTAATGTGCTTTAGACAGAAGTATTTCCTCTTTTCTCCTTGCCCTGCCCCAGACATTGGATTGTTTCACTATAGCATTGCTCTGTGCTTTGAAGGTCAGCAGGCGCTTGCTCTGAGAATGTGGATGTGATCTGCTGATCTCAGCTAGTAGTGCAGCATGTGTACTTCATAGCCCTGTGGTAATTATGTGGCATTTATGCTTCTCTTAGTAATAACAAGCTCAGGCTTTGGATATGCACTTGATTTTGGCTTTTAAGTTGGAGTGAGTCTGAAGTAATATTTTGGAAGTCTTGGACTACGCCCTCTTGCTTTGGTAGCTCTTTGAGGGGGTGGCAGTGGGATTATAAAACTTTTTTTGGTAAGTCGAATTTGCCATTTTGCTGCAGGACAGTGCACAGCTCTTTGCTTCCTAGTTGAGTGCTACCTCCTGCCTTTTTTATGTTTTCCCATCTTTCTTATGGTGAAAGAGTGAACTGAGTGGATGCAGTGTACTTACTCTGGCCTGCTCTGGGATAGCAAGGGGGTTGAGAAGGGAGAGTGTTAGTTTGAAAAGAAGGGAGATGAGAGGCTGGTATTGACTTTGACAGCAGCTGAAGAGGTGAGCTTTTGTTAGGAATCTTCCTTTCTGGCACATCAGTGAAGGAAGAAGAGTGAACCATTTGGACTAAGTTGAGAATGGTACCTTAACAAAAGAGTGTAAGAAAATAACAAGACAAATATTGCAAAACAAAATTCCTTTGAATATTTATCCACAGATTTGCAAAGAGTTGGCAAATAGGATAAGAATGAACTTGGTTTTGTTTCTTAATTTATTTAAATAAATGTTTAATGGAGTAAACTGCTACTGAAATATTGGAGTCTTTTGCTCAATACATGTTGACTCAGTACTTATGGCCTTTTGCAAAATTGTGTTATGGATTTCACTGGGATAGTCAGTTGATCCTTTTCTGTAAGCCTTTTGAGATGTGTTCATGCCAGATTTTGGTGTAGAATAAGACTGTTGTGGTAGAATATAAAATGGGTGAGAGGGTAAGAAGAGTTTATAAGGCACGAGTAACTTTATAGTATAACAGTTTAATTTTGCTAGCACGGCTTCAGACTAGGGTGAAGGATTTCTTACTTAATTTGGCTTATTAAATATTGAACCTTATAATGTCAGTATAAAATGTTTGGATGTTCAAAAGCACCTACTTCACATTTTTAAGTCATGGTTGTAATAAAGAAGTAGCAAAATTTTTATTAGATCTTAGGTAGTTCAAAAGTAGTTATTGCCAATTTACCTCGTAGATGAATCAATAATTTTAAAATCCTGTCTGAAAGATAAAGAAGTAGTTTTATTTTGTTGCTGTGGTTGGGGAAACAATTAGTGATTGCAAACATTTTGCATGTACAAAACCTCCTTCACAAACTTTGTCCTTGGTTGAGAAAATTCCAGAGAAATTTTTCAAGTTTATTCCTTAATCTTTGCTGAAATTTTTGCATGTATAGTCTTTTAAGATTTTTGTCACTGTCTTAAAACTTTTTCTTAATGTGTAAGGGGCTAGTCTTCAAGCCCTGAATGATCACAGAATTTTAATACTTAGCTGCTTTTAGTGCAATTAGACTTGTTTATCTATATGCCTCATTTGTGACTTATACATGTCTTTTCAGGTTAGTTTTTTCCTGGTATACACACACATTTGTTTCTAGAGTTTTCTGTGATTTCTCTTCTGTAAAACAAAGTAAATGAACAAAAAATAATAGTGCTTGATCCAATATAAGTTCCCCTTGAGAGAGAAGAAAATAATTTTATAAAACAAGTAAAATCACAGACTGCAGTTAGTTAATTGCTGTATGGAAGAGTGGGGTTCTGTGATTTTGTTTGGTTTTGTTTGTTCTTCTTGTAGGTTTTTTTGGTTTTCCCCATACAACATAATTCAGAAGCAGCCACTGGGTTTTAAATTCCAGATCTAATTCTATTTATGGTGGTTTTGTGTGTGCTGTTTTTTGTTTTTATAAATCCTATTTACCACCTTGGCCTTTATACCCAAAGACCCTTGATAGGAATTTGCACGTGGTGTAAGGAGAGACAGACCTAGAACATGCAAATAATAATTCAGTTTGACATAACTTTATTGTTTTTAGAATAACATGCTGAAGTTATTTTATTAATATTGTTAGTAAACATGATTTCCTTTTTCAGTTTTGACACCAATAGTTAAAAACATAGTTGTTTGCAAATGGATGCATTTACATTTCTGTAGAGTAATTTATTATACAGGGATTAAAGATCTAATGTGAAGATACTGTCGTGGGGGGAGTAAGCAGAGCTGGATAGTTCTAGGAAAACCTTACTCAAAGCTTTTTTTGTATGTCGTCATCGTCATCCAGTATTAAGTTTATAATGTTTGGTAGCCATGGCTGACGTGGAAATGTGAGGGATTTATTTGGGGTTTGGGGTTGGTTGGTTGGTTGGTTGTGTTTTTTTGTTTCTACTCAAGAGGGTTTAACACATGTCAAGACTTCTGGCCATGTAATTAAAGAAAAATTAATTAGAAACATCTTGTTCTTGCATTTTTAATTCAACACACCAGTATGTGTCCATACATCGCCAGCTCTGATAATAGGCATTTTTATGCTGATTGCTTGAGATTGATTCTCTGGTAGTCTCCTTATCAAAGTAACTGAAGAATTTGGAGGCTTTTTTAGAAAGCATAAAAAATTCTGATGCACTTGTAATTCCTATTTCTAAAAAAAGTAATTTCTTCTTCTTCAGTTTTTATGAAGTAGACTTATCCCAGGATCAAACTTTAGATACATAATTTTCTTCTGCTTTTAGTAAATATAGTAAATAGTATTTTGTTTGTGAGAGATAAAATTTAGAAGAACAATGCAGTTTTTAATAACTTGTCTTAGTGTGCTCCTTTGTGTTGGTATGTAATGGTTTTGTCTCTTTATTTTATATGAAGGAAAACTTCGGATTTTTATGAATAGAGGTACTGGAGTAGTGAAGAGGATAATAGGCCATGAAGGAATGAAAGAGGTTTTTAAAGGCAGGTTGAAGAAGAGAGAAGGAAGTGGTATGGAAGGCTCAGGAAAAAGGTTGGATTTACTGCAGAAACAAGACAGGCCCTCAAATTGGGCAGGCCCTCTTTTTTAAGGCCTGCAGACTATGGTGAATAAAGAGAACAGATGAGCTTGTTGTCTGCTGAGAGTAGTATTACAGAGTCCAGAGCTGCTCTCTAAAATGATTTTAGTAGAAGTGAAGATGTGTGTTAAAGTCTTCACAGTGGCACAACTTACTCTTCAAATTTTCTGCTGGAGTGGATTGCGTTCCTTTGCAAGGAAGTTACTCAAATATAAAACTAGACAGTATAATTCTGGATTTTTTTTTTTAAAGACGAAGCAGGTGAAGACAAGTCAAAATATTATCAATCAATGGTTACTGTGATAAATGTCTTTGAGTTTCCTCTTTGGAAGATGCTCACAGAATGACACTTGATGAAGGATTGGTTCATTTGGGTTTCTTTTTAGAGATGAAGCTTTCAGTAATGAATAAAAGCATAATATGAATCTTCCTCAACTTGTCTGCATTGTACTTTTAGTTTAATCTCTATGCTTGGGTTTAGTTTCCACAAGGCAGAATAAAATTGGTTAAGCATGACTATAGCAGTGCAGAAGGAATCTTACCAGTTGAGTTGGTCTAAAGGCAATCTTTTGACTAGGCCCTCGTATGAATTAAAGGATGCATTTAAAAAGAAAAAATGGCTATGCATAATCAAGAAAAAAAGAGAGAATGGCATCATGCTTTGTGTAGCATGTTGCATCAATTTTCCTTTCTTTCTGTCTTGTGTTCTGCTTGTGTTTTTTTGGTCAGTCTTGATAAAAATAATTTTCAGGTGTGATAATGGAAAGTTCTGCTAATGTTGGACTTGCAGATTTCTAGAAAAGGATTTTGCTGTTGGATTTTTGGGCATTGTATTGTTACAGAATTTAGCTCTGAAACTGTGGAAATAAATGCTGCAAGAAATGGCATGGCTCGTATTTCAGGAATTGCTAGCCCAGTGATTTAGTCACTGAATTGTTACTGAGTCAACAGGAGGTGATGCTGTTTTAGATGTGGTATGGAAGTGTATTGAGGTCTTTGTAGAACTGCTTCTGGAAAATCAACCTGGGGTGTGAGATCACAAGTTAATTCATAAATTCTGTGCTAAGATCATTGGTGTTAGAGAACTTTTGAAGACCACTGTTGTTGCTAGAGGTGGAGGCCAGGGATTTATTCTGTTAGAACTGCTAAAATTAAGTAATTTTGTTCTACATGAACCTCATTAAAGGGAAATATTGTAGGAAAACACTCCAGATTTAATTTGGTTAGTAATCACTTTGGTGCTGTTTCTTCAGGGATGAAGGATAAAGCAATATTTGTCGAGGTGAAGCTGAGCTGAACCTTGGGAAGTGTCAGAGTAACATGAAAAAAAGATCTTCAGCTATGTAAAGAAAAAATTATTTTGATATATGGAGGACATGGGAGAATTTAAGCATAAATGCAAAATTAAGTTAATCCCTGCAGTAAAACAGTGCAGTATAACCTTCTGTTTTTCCTTAAGGTTCTGTGTGAAGCAAATAAGGAGACAGCTACAGCTGTAGTAATAAAAGCAGTCATCTCAGAGGGGGGAATCAGGATCACCGACTCTTGAAAGAAACTGATGTTAGTGATAGGGGGTGTTTGATTGCTTTTTAACAAATTTATGGAGTTGGGAAGGATTTGTTGTGAAAAACAGCTAGTGTGGTACTAATGGAAACTGAATATGAAGGAGAATATCCAGGCTGCTACAAGAGTGTGCAGGTCACTGAAGAAAAGTAGAATGCTAAGTAGAAAATGAAGCAAGCTGCAGCATAGATTAGCCATTGATTGTATCACTGAAATTCATCCCATTTGCTATTACCACAGTCCTCTAAATGAAGTTATCTGCAAAGAACAAGAACTCCTTCTGCCAAGGTGGAGCTTGCCAGGTGATGTTGGCAGAGGGAGAGCAGGAGAAGCTCAGCTGATGTCCGAGTGACTGCAGTACCTGCACAGGTAGTTACAGTCACTCATCTGTATGGGTTATTTAAACCAGTGTGCTGCTTTGGGAACTAAGAGGCCATGCACAGGGGCAGTACCTCTGAGAAAGTGCTGTGCAGTCACTGGAGAGGACAGAAACTTCTGCAGGAATCCTTGCTGGGACTCTTGTCGCTTGATCTGAGCCTCGTGTCATGCTGCCATGAAAAAGACAGATTTCATCTTTCTTAGGTTATGCCAGTTGTGATGTATCTTCGGTGAGTGCAACAGAGTGCTCGTGGCACAGATTCTAGGACATAATCTAAATTTGTTTATGCAGGGCTGGTTAGGTGATCATGGGACAGAGAGAAAATTTTTTTAAAGCATCAGTATGCTGAGATTAGAATTTCCACTTGTTTAGAGCAAAATTAAGGCTGGAAAATCAGTATAAATGCCATATATTTTGCAAGGGGAATAAATACTAGTTATATAAAGAACTTGTTGAAGCTGGGAAACAAAGCTGTCACAAGTGGGCATAAATAGATTGTAGCTTTACCTAATTGTACTTCAGAAAGCTTTTAAAAATTGTGAGGTGTTGGAAGAAGTTGCCAGTTGGAAGTGTGAGAGCAAAAAAATTAAAAGGGATGTTGGAAAGCTTGCAAGAAGATACATCATGTAAGATCAAGTTTGAATTCAGAGAGGAAGTTTTTACAGTGCCTGGCTGTTGTGGAGAGCTGCAGGTTCTGCCTCATTTGTGTGGGTTGAAGGGATTTCAAGTTCTAAGGACAAATGTGTGTAACTACAGATGTTAAAAGCTCCCAGTTCACCATTGGATTAATTTAGCGAATTAGGATGTTTTAAATGGTGAAACTTCTACCTAATCTTTGATTTTTCTTTATATCTGTGAGCATCTCTGGTTAGAAGAGCACTCTGTCTGGGGGGACTGATTCTATAGAGCACTTGCAGGAAAGAAACAGGTAATTTCCCAGCTGTTGTCCAGTCAGAATTCTGTGTCCTTAATGATTCACATCACTGATGGATTCAAGAACCAGTTGATGGCACCCATCAGCTTCATATGACTTAAACCTTCTCTAATAGCTGTCAGCAACCACATTTAACTCTGAGGGTGAAAAGAAGCATAGCTGTATAGAACTAGTTGGAACAATTTTAAAAGATTTGGGAAGATGCTAAGAGCTCTTGCAAAAAATAACACAGGAATCAGGAAATCTGTATTGCAGTCCGTGAGCACCGTATGCAGAAGAAGCAGAATGGAAAAACCTGTGATTACTTAACTCGAAAAACTTGATGGCACATCTTTCTAAAAGGAGATTTTCCTTTGTGACCCCCCAATAAAAGTTAATGGCTGGGAGATTTATATGACTTTCACTAATACTGCTGTCTGGACGTGGAAACCAAATTCAGTGGAATGAGTAGCTCTGGCTGAACACTTCTGAGAATCTGTTTCTGGAAAACATATGTTTTCTCCAGTATCAAAGTACAGTGTTTTTATTTTGTAGGGAAGTTGATATGGGGTGTGAAAATGTTGAGGAGGTGACAATGAAATTCAACTGTATAAGTAAATTGTATCTTATGCCTAAATATTAAATATATACATGATCTTAAGACTACAATATTCTGTTTAGATCATTGTAATGTTAAAAATACTACTCCATATGGGGAAGTCTTTTTGTATTCCACTGAAAGTGACAAATGTGTCTATTTTTAAATAAACTGATCTAAATATGAAAAGAACTGATGTGTAATTTGGTCAATTAAATATTATAGTTTAAGATATGTAGAATTAATAGCTGATTTGAAAGATCATGGTCCTTTGAAAATATAGTCAACTTAGAACTACAATTTTAGATGCATATTACTGGATTGCTTTGCATATTCTAGTGATAGTATAAATAATGTTGAAGTTTCTAATGCTTCACAAGTAGTCTATTTGTAATGAAATAAAATTTCAACTGGAAGATAGCTATTAACTTTAGGCTACTATATTTTTAAATGCTTACTTTCTTTAAAGTACTGTTCTAAAAATTTAAAACAACATATTTTGGGGGAACTTTGTATGTAAAATGCTTACTTATGATTCTTTGTTTCTCTGTTTATTTTTAAGACGAGCAAAAATCAAATTAAAGTAGATCTTGTAGATGAGAATTTTACAGAATTAAGAGGAGAAATAGCAGGACCTCCGGACACACCATATGAAGGCAAGTAAAGTTTTTGTGTATACAATCGTTGTACACTTCAAGTCATGTGTCTTGAGATGCTTTGTTTGCAAAAATAATTACAGCATAAAATGTAGAGGTACATGTTTTAAAATAGTCTGTTTTTTTTTTTTTTTT
>VZTI01001133.1:108192-124561 GCA_013397865.1 Struthidea cinerea | reverse complement strand
TTTTTTTTTAAATACAGATTTTAAGCTTAAAAAACTATTTCAGGTCAGCTTCTGTGTTACCTGAAGAGATATGTTCTACAATAAGGTAGACTGTCCCATATCAAGATTAATTTACAAATAGAAGCTGTGTGGTTTAATTGGTATAATTCTAACTTTTAGTTGTTTGTTTACTGTCTCAACAGTTTAAGCTCCTTAACCATTAAGCATCAAGAAAGTGAGCTTCACACTGTACATGCATTTCTGTGATCTGGAGTGGTGATCATTCATAAACATTGCATTTCTCCTATCTCAAGCAGAGATGCTATTGCAAGTTAAATTTGGGATTAGTCTTGGGCATCCATCTGTCCCAATACTCAGTTTATACTGACGTGGGGGGACTCTGTAGTAGAACTTTATATCTTTAGCTCTGTTCAAAAATTATACCTTACTGACTTTCTAGTTTATTAAAGTTGGTCAGTAATTATGCATCTCTTACAGTCTGGTAAAAGCAAAGTAACTTCGATAAAGAAGCTTTAACAGAGGCTAATATAGCATGCTTCTTCAGAGATACAAATTTACTCAATAGTGGTGGTACTTGTAAACTTTGTTTGTGTATAATATATATGGAACTGGCAGACACCTTCTATTTAAAGTACTTTCATGATAAGTAAGGATTTTTTATTTATTTTTTTAAAGTTTTTGGATAGCTTTTAATCGTTGTTTTACTCTAATTTCCCATGCCAGGTATCTACCTTGATTTGAATTTGTACTTTTAATAAAAAAGTATCAAGGAGTGTTACAGGCAAATAAATTGTTTTGTTGGAATATGAAACAATTTTGCAAGTTTTTCAGTTGCTCTAGTTACTCTGTGCCTTTGAGCAAAGAGTGGAACTTCAGTATTTCCCTGAGACTGGACACATGCCATTTATCATTATTTTGAAAAACTAAATTCTCATCAGGTGGGGAAAATATCTGCAAGTTGTTTTGTAGGTATAGAAGTATATGCACTTGAAAGCATTACATGTGAAAATCTGGTTGTCACATCTTCCCTAACGGAGGACATCCCTTGTGATTTGCTTTTCTGGACTAGAGGCTGGTGCAGCAGCATTGGACTTGAGACCAGGGAGAGTCTCCCCTCCTCTACCTTTGGGGCCCAGGACAGAAAAAGAATGAGGAAATAGCCTAACAGTGGTTGACATGGAAGAATATTGGGTAGGAATAGATGTCAGAAGCTGACAAGAGGGGAAATTAGTCTGGAAGAAAGCAAGTAGAAAATAGAAGCAGCTGTAATGGTAGGGATGCTGCCCTGCAGAACTTTATTTCCAGAATTCCTCAGCAGTCTAGTAAATAATGGTGGTTTTCCCCTCTCCCTCCCTTCCCCATGTGTCTGCATCTCATCAGCTGCTGATGTATAGTTGACAGAAGATAATGTCTGGAAACAATTTATTCTGCTTGTAATATGTGCCTTCAATTTAAAAGGAGAACTACTCCGTTCACCTGAAATACAGACTTGTGCTAATGATCTATTTGGAAGTGAATAATTCTATTTAGAATTTAGTGTAATTGTTATTTTGCAATAGTATAGTTAGTCTTGTAAATCCAAGACTTAGTATTGTAATAATTTAACATCTGTATATAAGCAGTTGGATACTAGGAAACATCTGGATGGTGGTAGAAGGGTGTTGGTTTTGGTGTTTGTTTTCCATCCAGAGAGAATTAAACCACCTTGGGTGAGTTGGTTTGTGAGATCTTGCCATTTTTTCCCCCTCTAGGTCAGTATTACCTCAGCTTATAAAATGGGCCTTTTTTTGAGAATTATTTGAAATTAAAGATGTATTCATGTGCCACAGAAGTTAAAAACTGTACAGCAGGTTATGAAGAGGGCAAAAAAAAGATTGAAATGTCTGTCTGCAGAACTGGGTTCTGTGTGATGCTGCATGCTTCAGGTAGACGAAAATTTCAAAAGCTGAGCAATGTCTGCTCACATATTCAGCATATCTTGCTAGTGAAAAACAGAAATATGTTTAGTGCAGAATTTGTTGATGTGAAATGCATGCATACTTACATACCTTTGAGTACATGTAATTATGAGGACATAGTAAATACCCCTTTTGGGGAGCTAAGCTTATTTTTTATTCTGATTATGGCAGGGATCTCATGGAAGAGTAATGTGATTGTATGCTTACTTTAGAAGGCATATGCATTGAAGAGCAAAATGAGATTTACTGCCAGCCCAGTTTCTGGTGTTTCCTGACATTTGAATAATTTGCTTTGGAAAGTTAATATTTCTGTAATGTAGTTATATGCATTTATTCCCTTACGTAATTATGAAGGACGTGCTAGTGTGTGTTGTCTGCATTTTATGACTATTGCAGTAATGCATGCTGCATAATTACTGACTGATGTTTTGTCATCTATAATCTGAACAGTGACACAGCAAGAAGTGCTTTATGAAGAAGAACTTACTAATGCAGTAGTTCTGGTCAGACAGTCCCTGTGATACAGGAGGGAATTCTAGAACCATTGCGAAGTGAAAGAACAGTTGTTGACCATAGCTCGTGAGGTATCTGAAACCAAACTGCTGCTGCAAAATTTTTTATAGGTGATGTTGGAACATTAGTTAAGAATGACTGAGAGGAAGAATGCCATCTATTGGCAAAATTTACTGCTTTTATTTTTCTTTTAGTAGTGTCAACTCATATTGATCAATTATCAGACTATTGCAAGACACAACTTTCATTGAAACACGTTTACATCCCATGTTAAAACGTGTTTGGAGAGAGGACCTTTGAGAGACTCGATTAATGGCTGCTGGGTTTTACTTGATTCAAGAGCTTCTCAGTAGATAGGTTGGGGTTTTGTGGGTTTGGATTTTTTTGGGGTTATTTTTGTTTAAAGCCTCTGTAATATTGGTGTTAATTTCAATCCCAGCTTGCATGTAAGCCACAGTAACTACAAAATTTATAATAGGGTATTTCTTCAAGGCAAATATCTAAAAATTGTTCTAACTCTTGTGAGACCTATTCCAGTAGGACTACAGAAGGAATATTCTGCCATTACTGTTTAATTCAGTTGCAAGCATTAAATAGCTACAAAAAAGCCATACATGTGCATAGTCTTAAAAAAAAATTGCAGAAATATTGGCACGTGGAAGTTAATATATTAGTAATTTGCATTTTAAATGTACTATTAAGAAAATTACAGATTTGTTTAGGTTACGTCTTTAAGCCTGTATTTTTAACCGCAAACTTCAGTGCAAAACAATACTATATAAATAACACTACCAGCTCATCAGTCTCCGGTGAAAAGTATTGGTGGCTGAATATCCTGCTAGGCAGAGGACTGTAATAGTTTGTGGTAAAGCAGGAGAAATGGTAATACCTAAGGATAGATTTCATATTACCTTACAAAATGATGCGGGAGTGAAATCATAGAAGGACTGATGAATTTTTGTAATCCAGGCACAGTGTAGCTGTTCTGTTTCTTAAAAACAGTTGCTGAATTATGCTTCAATTTAGAGAAAAGAAAAAAGAAACTTCCTTAAGGTCTGTTACTGATGTATGTGTCTTCAAAACTGTTTCTCCTGTGCTGTCCTGTAAGCAGACAAGCAATCAATTTAGACATTGACTACTATGATTTTGGATTTATTGGCCTTTCTTATATAGTATTTTCTGTTAAAACTTCTCAAATTACTGTAGTGTTAAGTGAGAAAAGAAACAGCTGTAGACAATAGTGTAAAATATCAAACTGATACTAACTATTTTCAGGTGGAGTGTATTAGACTGAATTATATTTCAAAAGTGAGAGCTCTTAGTAGCTGCTAATGTGCTTTTTGGCACAGATAAAAAGGTGCCATATACTGTAACTGCTGAGAGGATTGCTTTGAGGCTTTTTTCCCTGTGTATCTTGCTGCCGGTATTGTAACTACTTGAGAGCTGGTTTTGTGTAGTGTGATTTGCAGAGTAAATCGCTTTGAAAATCTCAAAGAAAATAGATTGCAAATACTTCAGCTTTAATTCAAGAAAGTGTATCAATTGTAACACAGTATACTGACAGAGGGGAAAAGGTTTCTGAAAGAAGAGCAGTAGGCTGAAGAAAAAAATTGCAAGTGAGGATAAATGCTTTCAGCTTTTATAAAAATTAAATGTCTAATTTGGTGTATATATTTTTTTATACCCTGTTCTTTTTGTTGTTGAACTGCTGCCTGGCAAATGGCCTTCACTGGGCAGGCAGCGATAGTTTGAGATTGCTCCAGAAGACATAAGTATTGGTAGTGAACTTTAATGTTAACAGAACTATAATGGAAGTAGGATAGGGAATGATACTGTGACAAAGAGATAAAACTGAGAAATGTTTAAACTGGGCAGTAGGAGGGGGTTCTGTCTGCCAAGCTCTTATTATCCTTTATTGTATGCTCTGATCCTTCATATTATATTGATGGTACTGGTGTGTCAAAGTGTTGCAGAATTGAAACAGAAGTAACTACATCAGGCAGTAATGTAGAACATAATAAAAGTTACACTGGTGCCTCCGTTATTGTTTTTTTCCCCGAAGTGTGGGAGCTTTTCTTAAAGAGTTACTTGAATGTATTTGAATTCCAGAAAGTTTAAAATGAAATACAGGTAATTTCAATTGTGTAATTTGAAGAAAATTTGTCATGAGGTATCAGAAAAAAGTCAAAATAATGTAGTATCCTATGTTCAGCCTGAATATTCCCGCAGCCTCTTTTTTCAACTGTTTGGGAGAAGTTTGGTCCATATTTTGGTATATTTTACTAAAATAAAAGCTTGGAAATTATAAGATTGGGAAGGAGAATGTACACATTAAATATACCTAAAAAGTGTAGATACTGATTTGCATAAGCAAACACAGCTTTACTAATTGACTTTAGATGCATTTATTTATGAAATAGATGAAATCTAAATATATCTCTTAACTAATATTTCTGGGTAAATTTGAATTACTTAAAAATCTGTCCATATAGAAGTGTAAGCTTTAGTGTCATGAAAGACTAAGCTTGAGTAATGTTCTTTTGGTTTTATTTCCAACTTGTTCTTGTCTTTTGCAGGTGGAAGGTATCAGCTAGAGATAAAAATCCCAGAAACATATCCGTTTAATCCTCCTAAGGTATTGCAAACACACATTTTTGGATAATACAGTTTGGCTGACAAGTTGGGTTTGAGTATTCTTATTTACTTGTTCGCATGTGTAGTCTCTTCTTTTTTTTTTTTTTTTTTTTTTTTTTTTTTTTTTTTTTTTTTTTTTTTTTTTAGTTCTCTTCTAGACAAGGATTGGAGGTGTTACCTTTAGGTAGAAATAAAGCAGGATGCAAAGCTGCATCCAGTCAGAAGTATACTCTGATTGTTCCTAAAAGTACAAACTGGAAAATTCTGGAGAGGAGCTTGGGTATTATTAATCGCCCTAATGTAATATCTTTTTGACAAGATAAATACAGTTTTCACGTCGTTTTAAATGATGTAGAGAGTACAGCTGTTTTCCCTCCCTTTTAGCATTGTTGAAGAAATGTTGTGATAGGTAGTTATTGGTTCTTTTCATTTCTTTGGCTCCATAAGTTATACTTAAAAGGTTCTTGAATCTAACCTACCAAGTTTCTAGTCATAATTAAACAGTGGCACGTACGGCTGTGGTAATGGCTGTGGTAAAGTCACTCGTATGTTTTTCACAACTTACTGACCTTTTCACTTTACTGCATCTTTCTAGAACTTCAGATTTGAGATTCCACTGTGAATAACGTTTTCCACAGCCATGTGCAGCTGCAGCTGTACATTCCTTTGCCCTGATTTAGTCCACTTTTCAGTGGCTTATAAATCAGTAGATGCCTGAGTTGTCCAACTCAGCTTCTTGATTGGTTTTCTGTTTGTCTGAAAGATGTCTTTGAACCAAGAGCATGTCCTAGATCCTTATTATTTTCACTCTGATACGTAATACTGGGAAGGAACTGGGGAAGAGAAGGAAAAGAGAGGTGCCAGTAGCTCATAGGTTCTTTGAATTACTTCCTTGAGGCTGGAGCAAAAGACACAGAAAATCTTAATGAAATGTATGTTGGTCTCAGTTCTTTCATCTGCACATGTTCTGGTGGGAGCTAAAATAAGGAGAGCTGAAACAGGTTGCAGACACTGAAAGATGGGTCTATATACCATGATTTAGTTGCTGCTTTAGGGCTTGGTGGTCTTCATTTCCGGAGTTCATAGGCAGCTGTTAGAAACTCAGTACACTGTAGCATAGTACTGCTTATTCTGGAGTCTTGAATTGGAAGCCTTTTTGCTTGTGTCTGGCCCTGCCTTTCATCTGAAAGATTTCTACAGCTTGTTCAGTATGTGCTTTGACAGCCATTGTTAGCGGTCATTCACGGTGAGAAATTATCTAGTATTTACATTGCTTTTTACATTTTCCAAGTGATTTATAGAGTTGAGGTAGTTAATAAGTGCCTCAGCTGACATGATAGCTTATTTTTGTCCTGGAAAGCAGAACTGTTCTGGTCTTGCCTATTGAGACACCAGGATTGCACTGATTTTATTATAGCCCTGTATGTACAGTATTTGCTGTGGTACCTGACAGATAATGTGTTATCTTCACTGGTTTGCTTGC
Organism: Struthidea cinerea; assembly: GCA_013397865.1. Classification (NCBI taxonomy): domain Eukaryota; kingdom Metazoa; phylum Chordata; class Aves; order Passeriformes; family Corcoracidae; genus Struthidea; species Struthidea cinerea. Next base: position 117,973 of record VZTI01001133.1, on the reverse strand, counting down.
AGGTTGGGCAAAAGTTGAAAGATCTGTGCTATACATAAAATGTTTTTCAGGAGTTTGGAGTGAGGACAGGATGAGAAACAGACAGGTCAAAATCACTAGAAAGCAGTTAACATGCAGCCTGATATCAGGAGTTTCAAGAAAATGAAGGGGGGCATTTCCAAAGGCATGTATGTCCTTTCTGAGGACAGCTTTGGTCTCCAAGACCTTTAAGAGAAAATGCTGCTTTTAGCTTTCTTAGTGTCTTAAAAAAACCTGGAAAACCCAAAGCACCAAAACCTGAAATTAGTAATGCTTTGTGAGCGTGAATATACTTTAGTGTGAAGTATGGACATGATCAGTGAGTGAATGCTGGGACTAGATCCTTTCAATAGCAAAGAGAAATAATAGTAGTCTAGTTAAGTTTTGGGTTGGTGAACAGCTTTCTGTGTATGGGGTAATGAGACAGGATGGCTGTAGAAGTAGTAGCATCCACCAAAGAAATATTTGTAATGCTTCTGTAGCCAACCATTTAGTTCAACAGTAAGTGATATCCAATTCCTATGTTAAGAGTTCAGGACTTTGTTTCACTTTGTAAAAGCTAGAAAGCCCACTCTTAATAATGTTATACGTTTTAGGTCTGTATTTGACCATCTGCTTGTCAAAACACTTGTACTGCTGGAGGATATTTCTAACTAGCTTTGTGTCATGCAGGGATGTGAACACATGACGTGAGAAAGCAGTTAGGGATGAGTTTGGGGAGCTGGAACAGGCAGTTGCCTGTTTTGAGTAAGGCAAGGCTCTAAGAACCAGCCTTACAAACTTCAAGCCTCCTGAAATAAGCAGTATCACATCTTACTTCCATTTTTAGTATTACATTTTCTAAATTAGTATTTCTTCATAATATTATTTAAAATGGTGGATTTAAAATGTTTACTTAGTATACTGCTTTTAATTGCTGTTTTTGTTTTTAAAAATTGTCTTGTTTTTTAGGTGCGGTTTATCACCAAAATATGGCATCCTAATATTAGCTCAGTCACTGGGGCCATTTGTTTGGATATTCTGAAAGATCAATGGTAAGAGTCCATGTGGGTTTAAATGTGCAAAATCAAGTATACTGGTGTCCTGGACAGGACAAAACAGCTCACCTTGCTTTTCACCTTGTGCTTATAATTTGAGATGTCCTTAAAGCACACATTTTGGTATAGTATTCTGAGGTGCATATATGCAAATGAAATGCTTGGGTGATAATTTTGGAAAGCGCTAACTATATGTTACATACCCAGAGAGTTCTTCCAAAAGTTTTTGCACTAGGATGAACATTTCATTTTTGACATTTTGAGTGTTTTCGCATGAGTTAATTTTTTATTTTAGTTCTTTTCTGTTAACAAATACTACCTATTGCCTGCTTTGATCAGTTAATGTTACTGCAGAAGTTTTAATAGCCAAAATCTTTGGAATAGACTTGTGTCCAAACAGCTGCACTCATTGTTCATTTTGTTTTTCAAAGTAATTGATTTCGTGTGGTTTGAAGATTGTGTACAACAGTTGTATGTATTAGAAGTGATACCTAATACAGATGGTTATTTTCCTCCATGTTTGCCCCAAAAGAATAGGACTGTAATTCCCCAGCAGATCATACCAGTATCTAATTCATACAAACTTCAAATACTTGTAAAGTCAACAGCTTTGTCAAGAGTGCTGTTGGCCAAGCAGATGTCAGTTGGGTTTGAAACAGAAACTTTAGAGGAGAATGCTGAAGTCTTGAGGTCTTGCAGGTGACACATCCAGTGTATTAATCTTTTGCAGATGTACAAGATTATAGAAATCATCTGGCACACGATAGTGTAAATTACTGAAATGAAATTATGATGATAAGTTGTTGTCTAACTTCTGGAATGGCATATTTTTTCTTACCATCTCAGAACACTTTATGTTCTTTCAGGCAGTAGAATCTTTCAAGATGCATGTCATGGTACCTGGTATAGTTTTTCTTATCAGTAAAGCCAGTGCACTTTAGTACCTGCATCTAAGTATTCACACCACCCTCCAGTGCTGTTGAAGATTAATGACTCTTTGACCATCTGTCCTGGTTTAGCACAGCTTGGGTTTTAGTTAAAGAGAACTCCATCTGAATGTTTAAAGTTTAAAGGCACAGAAGGGCACAGGATTGATTTTCTGGTCACAGAGCAGCGATAGGGGATACACATCATAAAGTCACCCCAAGACACTGTCCAAGTACAGTCTCCTGAGAGACTGAAGCGGATTAGTGAATTGGCATGAGGTTGTCTGTAAGTATCAAAAGGCAACAAAGACTTAAAAATGTCATGAGCTTCTACTCAATTTATGTACTTTGTGGTTTTTAGTCTAAACCTTTGATATTTGGGAAGGAAGGACAGGAGAGAAGAGTTGACCTGTGTTCTTGTAATCTTTGAGTTATGTCTAGCACAGATAATTTCATCTGTGTCTTTTTCTGTTATTTCTGCTTGATGAAAGAAACCCAAACATTAATATCTTCCTTTGCCAAGATGTATACGAAATAGGAGTATTGGAACAAGAATTTGACTTCTGTATATTTAAACCAGCTCACACAAGAAGCAGTAGTATTATGCCAGTTGTATAGTTTTAAAGTCTTCCTTTGAAACGCTGTCTTCATTTGGAAGCACTAAGGAGAGAATTTCACAGAACCTGGTGGTGACAGAGGGAGATTTCCTATATACTATTAATTCCTCTTCAAATGATTCTTAATGTAGTGTGATCCCTTCATTTTCTAGTGGTGCTATTTGTAAGTTTTGTTTCTTTTCAAATCATAGAATGGTAAATGAAAATCACTTGAGCATTGTTGAAGTGCTTGTCAAAGCCTCTGATCCTTTGATAAGAACAAACAGCTGCCTCTGGTGCTTACTTTGAAGCGTTTCTGTATTGTGATAGATAAGACTGTTTTTTTCCTGAGTAGCTTCCTAAAACTCACTAAGCAATATGAATGGTTAATATTGTTTAAATAAGTTGTTTATTGTTCTTCAATATATGCAGCTTTAGTTAAGTAAGAAATGCCCACATCATAGAATCATTGAATGGTTTGGGTTGGAAGAGACCTTAAAGATCATCTAGTTCCAACCTCCCTGCCATGGAGAGGGACACTTTCCACTAGACCAGGTTAAATCTGAAGTGTCACCATTCATAATTTGTGTGCACACAGACAAAAAGAAGTGTGTACAAAGTTATACTTTAAAAAATTACTCTCGAGTTCAGTGAAATACTTGCAGATGCGTTTGGATCTTCTCAGTGGGCAAAGGATTAAGCGTTGAGGAATGGTGAGGGTATTAGCCCAGGCTTCATAGGCTTTCCATTGCAATGCTCAGAGTCTCATAAACTTGAGAGTTCACTGGCTCTGTGACTCATCCCACTCAAGGAAATGCTGGTCACAGCCTGCTGTGGTCCAGGAGAGCTCAAAGGGTCTCAGTACCACTGTTCATAGATAGGGTCACAAGATGACTGACTTAAATCATCAGTAAATTTCCATCCTGGCCACAAGGATGAGTTGGTAGTTACTGGAATATTCTTTGAAAAGTCCAACAACAAAAATACTATTCCACTTGGTCTGTTGTTCAGACACAAGAAGGAAGTCTCAAGGCTATTTGTTGGAAAACAGGGGCTTGTTGGACAACAGAAGTTCTGGGAGCAGACAGTGTTTTTGATAAGCTCAAGGGAACCTAACTGTCTAGGTGCCATTAACCCAGGCCGAGGCCTAACAAACATTCCTGAGACCATAGCTGGCCTAAGGAGGGAGCTAGGGGGAGGATGTACCACCACACACCACCATATTTAAGTTTTCTGCATGTCTAGGTTGAAAAGTGGTTTGAACAAAATAGCTTCATTAGAAAACAAACAAAAAATAAGCATAACCCCCCTCCGATTAATAATTTAATCTTTAAATTGTTTTATCAAGCATTCAAAGGTAAATTGGACAAATGCAATTCTGAAATACTCCTGTGGAAGTATTCTAGAAAATGTATTTAGTTCCACGATGCCTCTTGTCAAATCTTTTAGCAGCAAGATTTGTTTTTGAAGTACCGCTTCATTGACTTGCAATGCTCCTCTTGTTGCTGTGTTTTAATATAAGTCTCAAATTTCACTGCATATCTGTTTTTCAGTGAGGTTTGAGAATTAAAGGACTGGAGAAGTTTGGCCTTATGGGCCTTAGCAGGATTTCTGAAAGAATTAATAAGCTGATAAAATAGTCATTTATAGATGGTAGATACTAATACTACTAAAAGATTTTAATTTGTTTGTATGGTTTTAAAAAGTCTCTTCCCTACGCTCCCATCCTCTGATAATGATTTTCTGTTCTAATGAGCATAGTTGAGATGATACTCTGCTTATTGGCAGGAGGTTTTATCAGTTTGCAAAGTAATGTCTTTAAGTTATTTTTAATGAGTTTTAATGAAATTCTTTCTCCACATTGCATGCTTGATGCTGAAATTCTTTGCAGCTGTGGATTTTCATCATGTTTAGATTTTTAAGTACCTGTTATGCCAGTTTGTTTGCAAAGCAGCAACTGTTTGCTGGTAGAATTAAAATAGGAGTATGATTTTGTAAAAGGAATAGTGTTTATGCTTATCTGACATAATTTTCGTTATGTGGTTTCGCATACTATGGCCTGTATTTATCTTCCAGGCTAGTACTCTGTCTCAAAGCTTTAATCTTAAATATACAACGTATCTAATGCAGTTCATTGAAACCTGAGAACTAAGTTACTTGAAAGCTGTTCTGCATAAATCTGTTGAGCAGAGATTAAGTGAATGTGTCGTGGCTGCATATATGGCTACGAAAAACCTCTTGGCTTTTGTGGTTTTGACAGTCAATAATGAATAATAAGAATATTTTTGTCATAGTGACTCTACTGGAGGATTCATGCTTCAGTTTTAGTTGGGATGCAGAAATCATTATAAGAGATAATATAATTTTAATAGATAAATAAGCAGCAGCCAGCTTGTAATTATCTTCTTGGGCACCCAGAACTGCTGGGTTTTGTTCAGGGTGTTTGAGGAGCACTGAAGCTTCTTATAGCTTTGAGAAAAATGCGGAGAATATTAATATGGTTTGAGGGAACCCTTCAGCAAGCAGGCTGTCTTTCCCCTCTGTGCTATGTCAAAGCTATTCTATTATGCTTTTTTAAAATTTTCTCTGATGCATGCTTGGTCTTGTATTTGTCCTGTAAATAGTGTCGTGTAAATATGCAACAGGCTTCCACTCAAAAGCCTTATTAATTTCCTTCCAGATTCCATAAGCCATTGGTACAAGGTCCCAGAGATTTTTGCTTGGATTAACAAGCTTATTTATTTCACAAATGGAACAAATATTGCAGATTATTTAGGAAAAAAATGGTCCTGTAGCCATGTTTGGTTGACAGTGGAGTAGCAATCTGCTGGCTGCAGCTGTTCCTGGCATTCTGCTAGGTTACCTCTTGGAGTAACGAGAGAGATTGTTTCCTAGAGAGGAATGTAAAGAACATAAGTAAAAACTTCCTAAATAGAGAATTAGTTCACCTTTAAAAATGAAGAAGAAAAATAAAACCTGGCAGTGTTTTGTAATCCTCTTAGGACTCTCAGCCGATCGGAAGGTAAAAGAGATTTCTTTCCTTGGGCATGCTGGGCACAGCTGGCTTGCTGTGCCTTTTATTGTTAACACTGTAGTCACCCAAACTAGGGATGCTCTTTTTTAATGGAAATGCCCTAAGATATTATCTAAAAAAATAATATCTCTCTAAAAAAAGGGGAAAAAAGTGTAAGTGAACAAAATGTCTATCAGCTCTCTTTGTTCTGTTTCAATCCAGATTTTCCTTGTGGTTTAGCAAATGCAATGCCAATAGAAATCCAAGCTTTTGGTTTGGATGTCCAGAGTGGAGGCTTTTAGTTTCAAGTTCTCTGAGGGACAGTGCCCCTGTTGGGAGCTCTCTGCAGCTCACTGGTGCATGATAGTGGCCTACTCCCATTTTGCAGATGGCAAGCCTGCAAGCTTGCATGATAGCTAAGCAACATTTTGGAATGGGAGTAGGAGTCAAGGGTTATTGTAAGCTTTAGGAGCAAACAGGATCTAGTAATGTCATGGAACAAAGGTAAATAGGAAATTTTACCTGTAAAACTCATTATATAAGCTGGCTGCTTGTTCCTGGTGATTGGTCAGGTTTTCATTGAAGTAGGGTACCCGCTTAGAGAGTTTGTTGTACAAGAAAGATGGGAACCATAGGAAAAATACAGAGTGAAGTAACAAGAATGATGGTCTAAGCAAATACAATGTACAGTGAAAGATTGGAAAGCCATCTCAGTGTGCAGAATATCAAGCATGGTGAAAAACTGAAGTAAATTTTTCAAGAGCCTTCTGAAGCTTTGGTTAAGAACAGATCAGACAGAAGTCTGTCAGGAGCGATACAAAACCTTGCCTTTGGCAAGGAGGAGAGAACAAACATAAAATGCAACCATGCAGCTCACTTGAGTTACCAAAGAGAATTGCTTGAACTCCATGAGCTGTTGCACATAAATCCACACCTGAAAGTAAACTTCAAATGTAAGAAGAGTTGGAAATACGTAATTTTTTCAGTGTTCTCTTCTGGATCAATAAACCTTCGAGGTGCATTGGAAAATTCAGAAGACCTGTATCTTTGCACTGGAAATTTATTTTAAGGAAAATACAGCTTTTTTTGTTTGTTTTTTTGGGTTTTTTTTCTTCCCCTGGACATTCTTCCCTAGCTTGTGAAGATGATGGGGAGGGGATGTGTATGTTTGTGTGTGTGTTGGGATTTTTAGCTTTGTGGCACTATCAGTATAGATTTTCTTTCAGAACTGATGATCGGAATTGTTTTTGCTTTTTGCTGATGAGGAACAGGTCCTGCCCTACTGGTATCTGTAAATACAATTCTAGGCAGTCATCTCCATTCATGTATTCTCCCAAAAGAAGGTAACGGGAAAAAAGAAGAGCTTTAAAGTTCTTGGGAAATCAGAATCTATTTTTAGCTGTCCCTTCAGTTTCTTCTGTGTGTCTTCATATATATCTGAAAAATTAAGACTAAGCTGTGTAGAAAATAATTAGCCTTTTTTACTTTCTTTGATCAGGAAAGCTAATTGGTGTTCTAAATGTAGAAGATTTTAGATGGTTGTAGAATAGTTACACAAAATATGTCAGTTTTTCTTTACCACTGATCACAAACTTTAATTTCTTCTTTTGTTTAATAGAAACAGCAACTGAAGCTGTAATGGATTTTCTTTTATGGTTTAAGGATACTTCTTTCAGTGTTTATGTCCAATAAAGACTGTCTTATGATGCATGAGATGGGAAAGCCGTTTTGAGACATGAGACTTCAAAATAAGTTGTAAGCTACATTTTTAAGCCTTTTTGCAAATGTAGCTAAACCAATCTTGTCTGAAACTTACTATTTCAGAGTTTAAATTCTCTGATCGTATAGTCATTTGTATATCTAAATGGATAAGTTGTTGCTTTTTATTGTTATTTTGAAATTGGAATGTGAGAAGTTCAAGTGCCAGTATGCTTTGTATAAAAATCTACAAATATAACAGATGAACAGGATTGAAAGGACCTGGCAGTCTTGAAAGCCAGAGACAGCTGGAGACAGCTGGTGTCCATGGCACCTTTGGTTCTTACTGGTGCCCCCTGCTCCCCAAAGTACATTTTATACTCCTAGAAGGTACGGTGTAAGTGGAAGTAAATTGCATGTAAAAGTGGCACAAGAGGCTGTGATCCTTTTTATGTCATCTTCTCTACATTTTCAGATGTCTCTAAAGTAGAGGGATTTCTGCAAAGGAAAGGTCAGGACAGCTTTTATTTGAAGAAAGTAACTATAACATTAGTTATGGTTGATAGATATTTCACATGAAGTCTCTCTTTAAAACTACAGTAACTAACACAATAAAATTACTTAACTGGGTGAAAAGACTTTAGATTTTATAGGGGGTGTGATAGATGTTCTAGTACCTGAAGGTCACTGCATAAAAATAAAAATAAAAATTATTAAATCCATTTGAGCATAGTAAGGCCTGAAAGACTTAGTGTTCCATGATACCTGAATGCTGGAATAGTAAATATGTTGCATTACATTCCAGTAATACTAGCAGATGAGACTGTGAATTATGTCATCAATGTGTACATTAAATAGGTTAATTTCAATAAAGTATAAACCAGTAGAGATTACAAGCCCAAGGAAATTATAAGAGCAAAATAGCATTAAGTGCATGTAAAGAAAAGAAAATTACTAACGAAGAGATTTGGAAGAGGAGAATTGTATGTTGTGATGGTTTTGTGATTTGTCAGAACTCAGATTTAAAAGCATAAGGATTTTTTTTAAGATTTAAGTCTACAAAGTTCAGTTTAAGGGACCTCAAGCCGGTGTGGCAGTTGGAATGAGACACTGTGTGCTAATTAAAATCTCCGTCATTTGGGATGTTTCTCACTTGCAGTTTGATGTAGAACACTGCACTGCGAAAGCTCAGCAATAATTATCAAGCTAAAAAATAAGTTACTGAGAAAATCTTCTAGAATTAGAAACAATTAGGGGAGAATGGCATGTTTGAATGGTTAGTGACATAGCAAGAAAGCTGTGAATGCAAGCATCTAGGAACATAATATTTGGGTGCCACAAATGTACCTCTGACATTTTGCCAGCATCTAATCTCTGTTGATTGGTACACACTGCTAGAGTACCTTAGTACAGTGACTCAGTGCTGGAAGATACATAAATTTCTGAAACCTAAGCCTGGAAAGGGACTTGCACACTGTTTCCTTTGTAGCTGGACCATCAGGTCAAACTGTTCCCCACCTATTCTAACAAACTCTTTACATTTATTTGCAACCTTCTGAAAACAAGAAACTGTTTCCTGTTGATTGAAAATTGAGGTTTGTTTGTAAGAAATTGGATGTCTGTGTTTCACAGTGTTCCTCTGGCATTCATGTGTCATAATCACTTTGTTCAAATCTAAAATGTTGCAATTTTTCTCCACTCACCTTGCTACTAGTTCTTAAGCAAACAGATCTGTGTATTGGTTTGAACGTCTGTGCCATTGCCATAGTGATTTAAGAGTCCAGTTAACTGTTCAAATCAGAAATACTCAACTTTCTCAGAGTCTATGGGGTTCTTACTTGGTTTCCAGTGTATGCCAGCTGAAATGGTAGATCAGAGGTTTTATTTATGATTAAAATCTAATGAAATTGTGTAAGTGTTACAGCTTTCCAGACTTCTGGTGTGGAATAATTTCATACGACTGCTTTTGAGGGTTATTGACTTCCTTGAGCGTACCGAATTTTCCCTTACTAAATTATTGAAGTGTCTTATTCTAAATACACTTGGAGATCAAGATAAATTATAAGAACCTAAAACCTTAGAAGTTCCAACTCCGGAACTGTGCTACCTTCAAAAGGGTTCTTTCACAGGGGCAGAGAGTGATTTCACAGGACCATTGTGACTACAGAATGTTTTCCTGCTGCCCGACAGTCGTGTCAGGTTGTAGTGAGAGTAAGCCAAGGAAGTATTTTGATCGCACGTTCCATAATTAGCCTAACCTTTTTATTATTGTAGTAGTAATTAACTATGTAAATGGTTCAACTTTGTTGAAAAATGTCATATTAAAACTGGTGCAAAGAGATCTAATGTGTAGAATTCCTTACCTGTTACACATATTTAAAGTGTAGGTCACTGCTCCTGCACGAAGAGTGCCGGCAGAGGGAGCATCCCCAGCCTGCCGGCCCCGCCCCGCCCCGGGACGAGGTGCTGCTACCGGCAGTGAGGGAGAATGAC
>VZTI01001133.1:10971-108121 GCA_013397865.1 Struthidea cinerea | reverse complement strand
CCAACCCCCCCCCAGATGAAATGATTTACATTAAGTGGGCACGGTGAAATGTGTAGGTCAAGGTACTTTACAAAAACTTCAGAAAGCACTGTTGATAGGAAAGTCCGTGTATAAAACCTTACTTAAATATATATACAGAACAGTATTTCGATAACTATAAGCTGCAGCAGTGTAAAATTATGTTTCTTGGATTTACAATCTGTTCATGAACTCATATCTTCTATGATAGTAGTACAGCCACAAGGGCGAATACAGACACGGGATATGGTAAAGGATGTTTTAAATTTTCAATTTTAGGGCAGCAGCAATGACTCTAAGAACAGTGTTGTTATCACTGCAAGCATTGTTGGCAGCTGCAGAACCAGATGATCCACAAGATGCAGTAGTGGCAAACCAGGTAAGATACTCAGTTGACTGTGATTTTGAAACACTTCTGTAATCTTTGCTGACTCAGGTTAGGTCCCAAGGCTTACAGGAGATAAAAGATTTTAAGCAATTTATCATAAAATTGCATGTAGTAAATGTGAGCTGCTACAGTGTTTTGTGCTCTTTTTGAATTCTAGAGTGAGTATTAGTTACTCTACAGTGTGAGAAGGTTTTGTCCTTTATTTATATCACCTTGTGAGAAATATCAGGAGATAACAGCATAGTAAAATGAATTTCAGTATACCTTGCCTTTTAAAATCTAAGGCTTCCAGTATAAGAGAAGCAATATGCTGTTGGTTTAAAATGAGTTTTAACTTGGTGGTGTTAGTTGGATTTGGCTTGGTATGAAGCTCCTCTTCTGGATTAATATGAATGTTGTTGAGCATTGTATTTGTTTAATGTCAAAATATTATGAGTAATGACTTGGGGATAACCATTTTAATCACTGGTTTAATTGGTAAAATTTTGTAGTAAAATTTTGTAATCAACAAGGTTTGTTACCTTTCAGACATTTTCGATAACTTTTAATACCAATAAATAAATGTCAGTTGGATCTTAGGCCATACCAGGACTGCAATGATTCTGTTTAAATTGTTGATGAAGGATAGAAGCAGTCATTCCTCTGGCAATTCTCAACAAAGTCCCAAGTATGTGTGTGTTTTCCTTTTTACTCTGGGGTGAGAGAGTGAGTCAGCCTGGCTTCCCCACTGACTGGCAGTCAGGGTGTATTTCAGTAACAGAAGAACAAAGCAAGTTGATGCTGGAAGAACCTTCTATCTCACCTGTATCTTCTGTAAGTCAGAACCCTCCGGGATAGGGTGACGAGGTGTGCACTCCTTCCCTCTAAAACTCAGTGCAGAATGATAGATAAGCATTTTTCAGACCTGTCAGGATTTGGGGGGAAATGTGGAGATTAGAGGTAGCCCATTGCACTGCTGGGTGCATGAGAGCTGTGTGCTACCACTGTACTCAGTAAGTACAGAAGGCTTGCTTGTGGGATTCTGCAGTAAGGCTGCTCTGAATAAATGTCCCTGAACAGTTCTGTCAGGCTGAATTGTTCTGCCCAGGGAGAAGTGTTGTAAAGGCCAGAAAGGCCACCAGGCATGTCCCTGCACTGTTTTTTCCTGGATGTATGCCCTTGCTGTCATACTCCCTCTTCATTAAAAAAAACACTATATCCTTTTTCACAAAGAACAAAAATAGTGTTTCCTGTTCTGGCTCTGATGGTAGAATTTTGTGTGGGAATCATAACAGTAGAAGCACTTGAGCTGGTAAGAGTTATTTCTCAGGCAAAAAACCTCATGAAACTTTCTAAGATTCCAAAGAGCAATTTTCCAGGCTGCCCCTCAGGTGCTTGTGGGGATGTGTCCAGTGTGACAGTGGGACTGTGGCATGGCTGATGTGGGGAGGATTCCATTTACCCTGTTTTCTGCAAATACATGCATGAAAACCATGCTGGGGTTTGGCCTTAAGTTAAGGCATGTGTAAGTAGGAAGTGATTATAATGGTTTTGAGAGATAAGTTGGTAAACACCTGCTTCCTTCATGTGTTTATTTGGTGTTGGGGTATTTTTTACTTTGTTTGGGGTTGATTGCATTTTCCAAAACAAAAATTCACAAGGAATTAATTATTCTCCACACTTGTGCTATTTTACTAAACTGTGTGCTGTCCAGGTAAATGGCAGTGTTGTACAAGCTCTTGAGCTGAATCCCAGGGAGAACTCCTGTTAGAGTAAGAGCAGTATTTTCAGACACCAGCTGTCTGGTGTATTAGCTGCTTTGGTTGCTGAGTTTTTTTCCAGTACAGCAACATGAACTGCCTCAGATTCCTGATACCAAAACATCAGCGAAAGTTGCCTTTAGGCTTTTCTCAATTCAGTGAGAAAATTCAGGATTATTTACAGATACCCAAGTAAAGGAATTCTATTAATAGAACACTGAAACCTAGTTCTGAGTAAAACACAATTATGACTAATCCTTTGCACTTCAGCTAGTTGCTTTCTAGGCTTGGCAGTGTTCTCAAAAGTATTAAAAAAAACTAATTGGGGGAAGACCTCTTAAGAGCAGAAGAAAATAGTACTTCAGTATGCTACTGGTGTTTAACTTAATCTTTCCTCTTTTTTAGTCATTACACCAAAAGAAATTTATTACCACTGTATTTATAACAGTGATTTATTTCCAACAATAGATTGCCTCCCATGTTTGTTTTAGTGCCATTAATGCCACCAGATAGTAAATACACAAATTACGACACGTGGATCAGAATTAGAGGGAAGTGGGCAAGGCACACAAAGCAGTGTAGTTGGTGTGGGTTGTTGTAGGAGAGGCAAAATGAAATCTACAGCATTTTACCATGCTCTATAGATCTAGTTATTATTTTCATGTATGAATGAAATGTCTAAGAATGATAATCAGCCATGTTTCTGTCCTTAAAATGTACCTAAATATTTGAAAAATATATTTGCTAATATCTTGTTTTATTAAAGTGATGATTTAAGGGAAGAGGGATTTTTTTTAAGACAAAAAACTTGATACTGCATACCAAAGTTGTTAAAATGGGAAAATTATTTAACTTTTCTGAGTACAGTTTATGACAGATGACCCACTTTCTTGGCAGTTGAGTTCTTGGCACACGCTAAAGATTCTCTGTGATACGGTCCAGTCTGTTGTTTATTGGAAAACTAGTTAGTGACGAGATTGGTACAAGATAATATAGTTACATACTGGCATGGTTTTTTATCTGGTAAATAATAGCTTGCATGAAGAGTTGCAGCTCCCTAGCTTTTTGCACTTGCTCACCCATTTTTCAGCCCTTCTTCTGTCACCTGTGTGATCAAGATGCTCATTCTCAGGAAGAAGCCTGGTAGTAGAGTGTTAGCCCGGATTGAAAAACTGCAGACCTACTTGCAGTGCGTAAAACCATATATATTTTCAGTGATTAGAGAAATGCATTAGAGTAGTACATGGTACCATGTTCAGGAGATGTTAACATAGGGATAATTTGTACTCTGTCACACAGAATATAAATTTTCAGCAGCTGTGCTAAATATAGCTACTTCGCTTGGATCGGTGCAATTGAGAGCAGTACCTGGTTGTACACATCAAATACCCATAGAGCATAATTTAACCTGAAGGCAAACTCGTTATATCAAATGCTTGCATAGGTTTACTCTTTGTGTAATCCTCAACTCTAAATTTATTTCAAAAATAGCAGCATGATCAGCATGAAACACTGTGGAAGATACTGTAGGAAGAATGATGGATTGCAGTTTGCCATCTTGTCTTGCTGTGTGGTTGGATTGCTGAGATTTAACTTTCACCTTCTCCCCCCTCTCTCTTTTGTGTAGTACAAACAAAATCCAGAAATGTTTAAACAGACAGCTCGGCTTTGGGCACATGTGTATGCTGGAGCACCAGTTTCTAGTCCAGAATACACCAAAAAAATAGAAAACCTTTGTGCTATGGGCTTTGATAGGGTAAGTATAAATAACTTAAAATATTTTTCAGTAAGGGCATGGCAAGATTATATGTGTATAAATACAGGAAGTCATCAGTATCATCAGAATCTACTAAAGTAGATTTGCTACTTCCATGATGTTGTGTAGGTCTAATTATTCTATTTTGCTAATTATTTTTAAGAATTGGAGTTCTAAAATACTAAGTTACAGATAAATCTTGTGAGCTACCCCTGCCTTTTTGAAACAATTTTTCTATAAATTATTATTTGGTATTTAAGAAATGGTAAACTAATGTGTTTTGATTAATCTCTGAACTTTTCATTCCACCTCTTGGAGCTGCAGGTTCACACACTGAAAATATTATTGCTTTTGTTTTCTCATTGCAGAATGCAGTAATAGTGGCCTTGTCTTCAAAATCATGGGATGTAGAGACTGCAACAGAATTACTCCTGAGTAACTGAGCCATATAGAGAGAGCTGCTTCTGTAGTCCAGCTTGCCCCTTCTGGAGGAGCATCACCATCTGTTATTCCTAGGATTCTATATAGATTCTCTTTCAAAACTGGCACTCTTGCCTGATGATGCTATCTAGGCACTATTGGAGACTGAAAAAAAGCGCTCTGTAAATAAAGCTAATTAAACGTCTGTGTAAATTTAAAAAGGGGAAATACTTTAATTTTTTTTCTTACTAAATATTGTAAAAATTCTTTGAGCTCAGCTAAGATAATGGGGGAAAAACCATGCCTACTTTAGTGTTTAGCAGTGTGACAAAGACTAGCAGGAACTTGCTTCAGGATTTTGATTTAGTAATTCAGAAAGCAACATTTTGAGTGTTAGTCATCAAAATTGTTGGTGCCACTCATCACAGTTATCTTACTGTTTTTAACATGGATCCTATGTGCCTGTGGATTGACCTATATTTGCATGCTTGTACTTAATAGACATATTAGGTAGGGTCGCTGAAGAGAGCACCATTGAAATACTCAATTGCTTTTGTAACTTTTTTCCTGACAGACTTTCAAGACTTACCCAAAGTTCCAAATGGTGACCTATTCAGAACCATTTTCTTTCTAGCTTATTAATTGGGAAACCTGATTCTCCTCTCCCTTACATCATACTGTTGATTATGTTTCATCATCTGTGGGTATTATGTGTGCCATTGCAGTAGTCTAGGCTCCCCTTTAAAAATACATATTTTGAATTATCAGTAGTGATTTTCATGCATCATGTTTTCTACACAATCATGTAAGGAGTATGCCTCGATACAGCACAAAAAGATGGAGCTGGTTTAATTTCCTTTTTTTTTTGTTTTAAATAGCTGTAAAGTGTTCTTCAGTACATTCTGGATAATATGATTTCATGCGGTTTGAAGGAGGACTAAACTGATTCTCCAGTGTACTGAGAATGAAAAAAAATTTTTTTTGAGTACTTGATATGATGCAATCAGCTGTTTTTTGCAGCAGTTTTCTAGCTTTATTTTGGGCTTCAGTTTAAGGATTGCTTACCAGGTACTTTAAAATTCATCCTTGCTTGCATTTTTCTCTGGTTAACACATGGAGGCTGTGTTGGTGTTTTTACTGTACATACTTCAAATGCACATAGAAGTAGAAGTGTGTTCTCAATTTAGCTTTTTTTTGGATTGATGTTTCTGATAAACGAGAACTGAAATCTTACCTTGGCTTGTACATACAGTCAGTCTTTTTATTTGTATTAAAATGACATTTCATCCTGAGTGCAAAAGCTTGAAAATTATTAGTCTTGCAACTTCAAACACTAGTACATCTATTTAAAGAGAGCTGTAATGTCTTTGTGAATATGATGCTAACTTTTGAGAGTATATCTGACAAGGAAGTTCAGAGAAATCCTGAGACTAGAGAGTGGGGATTGTGGATAATGGAGTACTGTATCAGTCATCTTTTCTATGACTCTTTTGTTCTGGTTTTTTTTTTTCCTCCTAAGCTGTGGATTAATGGGGTGGGGAAATATATGCCTGCTTGGGGTTTTTCTAGAGCTATGAAGTACAAATAGAAATAGTTTTGTACTTCATAGTCTGTTTATAACTCATGCTAGATGAAATCAGGAACATTATGGTATCTGTGAAATACCTGGAGCATAGTAGTGGGGAACAGAACCAGAAAACAGAGCTGTCGAGACCTGGCTAGTTCTGGGATGTTCCCTGTACTGCTCTGTCTGATGTGTCCAAACTTAAAACAGGGCACAGACAGTAAATACTTTGAACTCATATCAGTGCAATACTAAATGCATTTGCTTAGTCTTTATACTTACTGGTTTTTAAGGTGTAGTCAGTGATCAGTTTTCTTGGGTTTTCTTGAGTTAGTGTAAATCATTTGCAATGATGCCAAAGGAAATGAGTTGTTTTGACTTTCCTTATATTTATTTATTTTTTTAACAAGAAGCTGCTACTGTTCAGCTGGTTTGCTAGGTGAAAACCAGGGACGGTAGGAAACTGGCAAAATGCTACTTGTGTTAATCTCAAGTTGCTGTCTTTTCTGTTATACAGGCTAAGAACTTCTTGATTACATCAACACCTTTTTTTTTTTACCCTGGTGGTAAATATGAATTGCTGACTACTTTCCCTTGTTCTTCGCTGCTATTTATCAACAGAAAGAACTTGGAAATCACTGTCGGGGACATAAAACTTCTCAGTTATGGGCTTCTGAGCGTGTCTTTTGATAAGACCAGTCTCCTAAGAACAGCAGGCTTCTCCAACAGTATGTGAAGTGATAAAGGAAGCCAGGGAAAGGGGGAGAGGCAGAAAAGAGGTCCTTAAGTGAGCATGGTCACCTCTGAAAGAATGCCCTGTTAAGTTTTACTTCTCTCATGAAGTTACCTCATTTCCTTCTCTACTGCCAAACACTTGTCTTCCCCTTCCCCCTTATGTATAAATGTTGGATTCTGGGTTTTGCCCTCCATCCATGTGCTTGGTAGCTTAATGCTAGCTTAGGTGCTGGCAGGAAGGAAGCTTCTCAAGAAGTGAGCTGGGAAGGAAGCATGACCCAGCATTAAGGAGACATCTTTGGTCTGAAGTCCCTCTGAATTTTGACATGTCACTCCTTTATAAGGAATGTTTTTGTATTCTTGGTAATTATCAGAGTTGAATATAGGGATAATGTTGTACGAGGTTAGTTTAACTGCAGCTGGGGCTGAGCCCTAGGAATTTTGCTGTTACTGTTCAGTTTATCCTTGTGAGACATTGTACATACAAAGGGTAGTTCCGTTTTCTGTATCACTGAACATCGCTATTTTCAGGGCCCTGTGCATTCACAGACGTGGAGTTGCTGTGCAGCCCACTCCAGCTGTGGACTCGGGCTGCACATTTACCACTCCTTGCAACAAGACATGAAACATGGGTACAGTGGCTTTCTAAGTACAAAGAAACCATGCATTGTCTTCCTCCATTGTGCCAGAAGATGGCTTGAAACAGTAATTTTGAAGTCTAAATGGCCCCATTTTTCTAAATAAGGTATTGGTAATAACATGGATTGTCAGAGCATCCTTTGGATTTCACTGCTGAACATTTAACATGCATCCAGCAAAGTGGTTTATCCATATTACCCAGTTCCTCCAAGA
The DNA here is from genome assembly GCA_013397865.1 of Struthidea cinerea. NCBI lineage: Eukaryota > Metazoa > Chordata > Aves > Passeriformes > Corcoracidae > Struthidea > Struthidea cinerea. Next base: position 100,649 of record VZTI01001133.1, on the reverse strand, counting down.
GCAAAGTACAGCTTTGTTCAGAGGTAGAGAAATGCCCTTTCCTGTTGCCAAAAGCCTCCATTTTCCCATGAGTACCAAAAGCCCTGACTGTATTCCACCCCCTTGCCAAATTCACAGCTTCCTCCCATTCCTTCTGTGAACAAGCTGTGTTCTCAGTGTGACAAATTGGTGCATTTTGGAGAAAAAAAACCTTAGAAACATATCCTGGAAAGATGTATCATTTAGTGCATTCTGCATACTCCAAACTTTTTTTATTATTTTGTTTAAAGCTTGCAACAGAGTACATGGGGCCTTGACTATAATTGGTTTGGTAGTATTTATGAGCAATTAAGTACTACTGGTGTATGAATATGTCTTAGTTTTTTTTCTAATTATCACTGTATTCAACTGTATTCAACTGTTTTCCATGTAAATTGGTATTGGAACACTGACATAAGGAATATAGAACCTTTTTTTGTTGTTGTCTGAAAGGAGGAATTAAATAGCCAGAAAGAATCTTACCTTGTAACACCAAATCTGCATTAGATGGTGTGGGTAACAGAAACATTTAAACTATGCAAATTTAAGCCTAACAGCTGTGACTCAGACTAGGCACTTCAGAGCTTATGGATTGCTTATGTCACTGGGGAAGGGAGAAGGGGAGTGGGGCAAATCAAAACACAGATTCAAGCGAGAATTCTTGTTTACTGCATTGGTCATGCACTGCGTCAGGAAGTTCTGTTTTTAGCATGGGGAAGTCAACTGTGCATGTCCCTTGTTCCCTTCTGAAACACCACCAAAAGCTGGCTTAGACTTGGAGGCTTGCCTGAAGTGGGAAACATTAAATTATTTAGCAAAAAAATTGGTTTTACTTAAATGCTGACGAGCAGAGGCAATGAGAAGATGAGGTGTCCTCTCCTGCTCTGTTTTGTTGGTGGAGTTGATGAGTGGGGGGCACTGATTTGTGACCAGGTGCTCAGTTTTGTATGGTTTTGATGAGCAGCTGGCTCAACAAGAGGTAGCGAAAGTGCATTTCATCAGCATCTGTTGTCTCACGGAACTAAAGCATGAAAGTCAAGATGCTTGTGGGTGCCTAAAGCCTCTTCTGGGAAGACCAAATAGATGTTTTCAGTGTTACCATCCTCGTTTTCCAGGCACAGCTTTCTCCTAGGGCTAGGCAAAGGGGCAATCACTTCTTTCTTGCTAGTTTTCTGACCTGTTCCAAACCTATCTGTGAATGATGTAGGTAGCTCTTCCTGCTTGTGGTGTTTGTGTCATCAGCTGATTCATCATCGGACTCACAAGACCAACTGTTGTCAATGCATTTGGCTTCTGGCTTGGTTATTCCAGCTGCAGTGCTCTGTTGGCAGCAACCTGACTTTGGATTTGTTCTCACTGGACAAACCCTTGCAAATTATTTGCCCTGTACTGTGCTGTGATGTTCGATCTGTGCTGTTACCTGCTTTGTAGGCATCAAACTGGCTCCAGGATTGCTCATGGTGCTGAGCCCTTCATCAATAGTGTAAGTTCAGATCCACGCCTCGACAGACGAGGAAATGTACTGTGACAGTGCTGTGCTTGTCTGGTGTATGATCTGCAGCACCTGCTGCTGCTCTGGTGCAGTGTCTGAAGAAGGCTGCCATCATAGGAATGCTGATGTCAACTGCTGAAGAGCCCTGCTTTTCACTTACCTTTTCCATCCTAAATTCTGACTTTTCTAGTAAATGAATATTTACCAATAAATACTGCAGGAGGTTGGTTCCTGAACATCAGACTTCCTGTGGAGGAGGAATGGGGGTGGGGAGGCTGGAATGCAGCATCAGTATTTTTTGTCTTGAAAATAAAAACTACACAAACACTTTTGTACACAAATGATTTTTTAAATAAACACACATTTTAAAAGATGTTGATTTTTCACTGGGAATGCTTAACAATAAATGCATGTTCCCCTGAAAACAGTTTTCATTTTATTTCTGGCAATTCAGATTGTTCTAAGATTATAGGGTCTACTGCCTCCATGTCAGTAACAAGAGCAAAAGGGATGAGCATTTTCAAGCTGCACATTAAAAATTTTTGAAGAAGAAAATTGTGTAAATAGAAGTTGTGTAATAGAAGCATGTGTTATTTCAACTAGGACTGCCTCACGTGCTGGCCTGAGAACTACGTGTACAGCCGCACCACCTCTTGTCTCCTTTCAAAGGCTGCGTCTGAAGAAACAAAGCCGATAACTCACAGAGGAAAAGTTCCCTCTGGATTTTCCTGCACCGCTTATGGTTATGTCATCTTTGTACATTTTAAACTATGTACTTCAAACTGCAGTTGGTTCATGCACAGGGAGGTGACAGCCTGGTGGCTAATGACACCGCCCTGTTGTTCAGCTCTGGAAGAAACTAGGAGAGATGATTACTATGGATTTACTACCAGTACAAGCTTTTTGGCATTTGTCAGTGTTTGTTAAATGGAGTAAAGCAGTTTGAAGGCAGCAGCTGCACAGCTGAAGCAATGAGCAGTGAGTTTGCTGTGGAGCTGGTTGTAATACTCTGTTTCAGATCTGCGTCCCATCTTCCAGGTGTGTGTTTGTCCCTGGGCAGGATTTGCAGGTTTCTGGGCAGGCTCTACCAGCTGGGATAGTGCTGCACAGTTTTATGGTGTAAGATGTTGTTTGGGTTTTTTGTTTAATTTTACTGTCATCAGCAGCTGTGTCGTTCTGTGGTACCTCATTCTTTAAGGGGGTGAGGGAGAGGGAGCACTCCCCAGTCCCTCTCCTGCAGGTCTTAGCCTGACATTAATTCAGAGAAAAAAAAAGGTCCATATTCCCAGTTTGTGTAGTTAGACACTGACATGAGTAACTGAGAGCTGCTTTATACTGAAATACTTGTGAAGTTGTCCAACAGCCTTGTCATTTCTTCCAGCACCCCAAAACTGGAAGCGAGTTCACAGCTGAAATGGACTGATGGTGCTTGCTAGCTTGACTTGTCCTGTACTTAGTTTTCTGTTTCAGTGGCTGTAATACTGACACATCTGGCTCTCAGACGGGTAACTGATACCTCCAATACAGCAAATCCAGGATTTTAAATTGTTTTTAAGGTCAAGTCTGGATCTGGAGCACCCGTGTCTGGTATAATGTCAAATAAATTACATTGCTTCACTTAGTGGCTGCTTTGTGTTGAAATACATTAATTCTTTAGGTGGGTTTATGACAGCCGGGTATAAAATAAAGGGTAATAAGCTGGGCTGGTGAGGAAAATACAGGGGTGGGGGGAGAGGGGAGGTGGGAGAGAACCTGTTTTGTGCTGATGATACCTGAGCCAGCAGACCCCTTTAGCACTCCAGGTCCTCTGTGCACAGCTGCCTTTGCTTGCAAGTAGTGCAGGGCATGGGCTTGTGGCCCCCTGCTCCTGCAGGGTGGGAAGAGGGACAGTGCCCTTGTCTCTTTCCTTTGTCTTTCCCGAAACCTCTTCTCACAACTGGCAGTTTAAAAACACAATGATGGTGAATAGTCAAAGCTCCTGCTGATCCTGAGAGGTTTGGGAAGTTCCCTGCAGCTGAGCCACATTGCTGTATCAGGGCAAAGCCTGCTATCCCCATTTTTGTACATCTACCTGCTGCCCAGGTGCACAGGTGGGTGGGAGGGTGCCTTTCTTGAAAGAGGAACCTTTTGCTGGTTACAGCCCCAAAAAATAGGAGCCAGTTACACACCAAGATGGATTTTGGTTCAAAAGCAGACCTACAACTGGCTGGTCCCATTTCACACTGCAGTCATAACAAAGAGCAGGCACTGGAAATGGTGTCAGTGCCACAGCTTTAAATTTCCATCAACACAAGGCTGGAGAACAAACACCAAACACAAAGGTGGTCCCGGGTGTTTCTGGAAGTGGTGACCATCACATCTCCACCTTGCTGCAAGAAACTGTTGGGTGTGAAGCAGTTTATCTGTGTAGAAAGTGGCTTAAAGGATCCAAAGCTGTCAGTGTAAATGGAAAGCAAGCACTTAATGTTTATGGCTTTTACTGTTAAAGAGGCAACTCCAAGAAATGAATCCTGTGTGTGAACTTTCTATAGGTGAATGACCTGCTGGGATGGGAGCACGTTCTCACTCTTTGCTTTGGCATATGTGTTGCCCACTATAGCTTATTCCACATTCCAGTCCTTTAATGGTCTGAACTACATCAAAAGTGCTGGGGTAAACTGTCTCCAGGCCATACTTATCAGGAGAGGGAACTGTTTGGAAAGAAACATGTATGAACAAAGTAGTTACCAAAATTCACTGGGTCAGACAATGCTGAGGTGGAGGGGGAAAAAAAACAAAGCACAAACCAACCCCCAAAATTTCTTAAAAACGAAGGGAGAGTCATTCTTCCTATTTATTGTTTGTGTGCCATTCTTTTCATCTGTGAATGGTTCTCATCTGTGAGGAATTCAGGAAGGGGAAGTGCAGAGTCACCTGGGGGAGATAAAACCCAGGCACCAGTACAGGCTGGGACAACTGGAAAGCAGCTTGGCAGAAAAGGACCTGGGGGTTTGGGATCTGGACCAAGCTGAATGTGAGCCACCAACCTGTGCTCATGGCAAAGGTAGCAAAGTGTATCCTGGGCTGCATGAGGCTGTGTCAGCAGCAGGCTGAGGGAGGCTGCACAGCCCTGGGGAGGCCACATCCAGTGGGAAGCCAGGTCCTGCTCTGCTGAGATGGGCTGGAGGGAGCCAGCTGTCCACGTAACAGACTGTGAACTCAGGGGGCCTGGGTCTGTTCGATGTGACTGCAAAAGAAGCAAATACACAAAAGGGGCCACATCCTGCAAGTGTGCAATGACAAAGCCCTCTTAATAGCAAAAAGGTTAAAAAACCCCACCATCAACCCAAAAGAAGAAACAACCCATGTTTTGGGTACGTTTTGGAAAGAAAGCAGCTCAGTGATGCAGAATCAAATGAAATTCTGTTAGCATTTTGGCCAACTGCTTTGGGCAGCTTCCAAAACCACCCTCACAAAACAATGCGTGCAAGGGAAATGCTTAGAGCAGGAACCCCGCCCTGTTCCCTTGGCAAAGGCAGTGAGTACCCCTGGCACGTGGTGCAGCTCCCATGAGGCAGCAGGAGGGGGCTTGGGCACAGCAGGGTAAGTGGTCTTCTGGAGGAGAAACACATTACCATTTCAAGGCTGTAGAGTGACCAAATAAAAAAAGAGACTTGAGCTCTTGAGATCTGAGGAAGATGGCAAATCTGTCTTAGTAAATTTAACAGAAGGCCCCTATGCCTCTGGTTGTAGCTCTGGGGGTAGAGGTGCCCTCAAAAATGGCCAAACAGCATCTAATACATGGCGGTTACATGGGAAAATGCTGTGTTGGTCAGACACAACACTCTTGGAGAAAGCGTGTAAGGAGATGGAGGGAGGCAGTGGGGAAGAAGTGGTGCCACAGCACTGGCAGTGCCCATCCCCCTGTCCACGGGCAAAAGAAAAGCTCCAGGGAGCAGAAGCCTACAGCCAGCCTGGGGGGTGATGAGTCAAGGGAGTGGATGCTGTGCTGGGTGTTTTGCTGTGACCAGTCACCTACAAGGGATGAGATCTCAGGTTGGTATTAATTGGTTGGGAATAAGTTTGGCCTGGAAATAGGAAAATTTTCCTATTTCTATTCATTTCTCTAGGGCTGTACCTCTGGCTCTATTTGTTTACACTCTCCCATTCAGGTATTTATACACATTGATACACTCTGAAGGATGATCTCACCAGGAAGGTACCTGAAACGTGGAGAGCCAGAGATACAACCACATCTACCTCATGGTCAACACACCAGGACTGCTGTGAACGCCACCATGATCTTCTGTGTGCAGTCTGTGGGGGTTTGGTGTTTCCTACACGTGTGGAAGCTACAAAGGATTAAAAATACACCCTATTTCTGCATGAGGGGATGCTGTATCTCCTGTCATGTCTTGTAATAGTCCAGATGACTAGAAAACTTCCCTAAAGCATTGGAGGTTTGGCCATTTAGTACACTTTGACAGACTGAGGCAGCTCCAGAGGTGACTGTGGCTCTCACATGGCTAAGTCTGCCAACACACAGGTAACATGAGCCAGAACCTGCATGGCAAGTGCACTGTGAGTAACAACCCTGCTGACAAAGCGAGTGGTAACAGCAGGAACCGGGTGCTGACCAAGGGAGGATAACAGTGCTGAACATGGGGTCCTTGTGGGAAAACCAGACCTTAGAAGCTCATCACTAAAGCAGAGCCTGATAAACTGCAACATGCAGAACCCCCCCACAAGCCTCAGAAATTAATCAAGGCAGAGTCCGCTTTCTTCCCAAATCCTTTTATGCTCAAAGCTAAGCTTATGTAGATCCAAGTGAGAAGGTAATGCAGGAGACACTATGTGCAGGCATGGATGGATACAGCAAAGAGGGCTTTGAAGAATAGCTGGGAACCAGTGTACTGCAAGGCTGAGAAAAGGGGACTGGAAAGGGCACTAAGGAAAGGCACCAAACTACTCTGTCATGCTCACATAGCAGGTGTGCAGAGCAGCTTCCTTGTCCATGCCTGAGCCTGAATCCTGTCCTGGTGTAACAGCATGTGGAAGGATGAACAGTGCTTGCTGCTACCACCATCCAGAATAATATGTCCAGGTTACAGATTACTCTCTCCTTTCCTGGGAACACTCAGGAATGGAAGCAGGTGATGGCTTGAATTATGTGGGCAGTGACGGTCTCTCCTAATTTCACAGGAAGTGGAGAAGAGCAGCAGGGAGCAGTGACCAGCACAGGGCACCCTGCATGTGCTCTGGAGACAGCACATAAACCTCCTGAGAGGAGACCGATGGCTCAGACCTCTGCCACCAGCTGGTCTGGGGACAGCACCTAGGGCACACAGTGACTTCCCACTTGCTTTACAGCCATTGGACTCAACACCAAAGAAACAGCCAAAATCACCTTCCATCTCTAGCTTCAAGAGCTCTTTGGTGCATCAGAGTCAACACATCAATTTCTGCTTCCAGGGCAATGAGAGAATTAAATGCCTGAACTAGGAGCAGAACATGTATTTCTTGTTCTGGAGCATGCCCAACCTGCAGCATTATGATTTGAGCTCTTGCAGCAGGTAGGGCTGTAGGAGGATGCTCAGTATTCCAGAGCTATTTGGTCGAGCTTTTTGTCTGAGCTGGCACATTGCTGAGACCACTCGGCTGCCAGCATAACCTAAGTGAGTTACAAAGTAGCTTGGATAACCCGTGCTCTCAGTGAAAAGCAGGTGTCTCCTGCTGGCTGTCCCTCCTCACCAAGTAACACAAGACTCAACTGCACTACCCACTTGGGTTGCCCGTGGATGTCTCGGCTCTGCTGACCATGGATAGAGCTGCACAGTTGGTGATGAATCCCCCAGGTTCCAAGTTGAATGGCTCCTTAGTAATTTCTTGCCAAAGCTGAAGGGGTCACCATGAGCCTGACTTCCTCCTGTTGGCTCACAACACCCAGCCACTGTAGGTCCACAGTCCTGATGAAAAGTGTCAGGGTCAGGACTTTCCCTAGGCAGAGAGAAGAGGCTCTGGTGCAGGCTGAAAGGTCTTTCCATCAGATGAACAGGAGGATTTGTTCCAATGGTATGACGACTGCCCTTTGCCTGACATGACACCAGGGCTCTGAGGAACACGCTCACAGCATCTCCCAGCACATGTGATGCCGACCGACTTTGGCTGCAGAGCCGCTCCTAACCAACCACCGGAGTACGTAGGGCTATGCCTTCGGCTTTTTCGGCCTGAGCGAGCAGGAGGTCTGAACTGCAACTAAGCCTTTGGCTGTGGTCCCACTAGTCTCTTTACAAGCAGGTGCACATGCCAAAAACTTGCTCATCTCCTTTCAGACTGCAAAAAATAGGGCTGGGAAGTGCCCTGGAGTCAGAGATGTTCCTATTCTGAATCTGAAGTATGCTAGGGTATGATCTGTGGAAGTAGTCATCCTGTGGGTCACCACACTGACTTTGTGCTAAGAAATCTCTAATGGGAGCAACTGGGTCATTTGCCCACTTTGGTCTCTCATTCAGAAATAAAAGGACATCCTGGATCCACTCTCCTCACTCAGGCTGTGCAGCTGGGAAGGGACAGGTTGTCAGCAACCACTTCCAAGTTCTGCTCCTGAGGAAGCCCGGTCTTGTTTTCTGCCTTCGAGGAACTGAGGCAAATCAATCCACAGAATGTCTGGATTAAAATCTCTTAAGGAATGGAAGCTACTGTTGGTCTTTGAACTTTAAGAGTATTTTACAGTATTGTTTGAGCTTCTTTCTGGCCATCTGAATACTCAGGGTACTCATCAGCCGATGATTCCCTCCTGTCAGAAATTCAAGAAGAGAAAGGCTTCAAGGGACACAAACGTGCTGCTATACAGAAGGACTTTGCTCCCTGCTTTTTAACACCTTGCTGCTCCCTGTGCAAATCTGTTCCTGCACTGAGATACAACGCCCTGGGCTGAAACCAGCCACTCTGTAACTAATGCTTGGTTATCAGCTCTGTGCACCTGCAGCCAGGCTGGCAAGTAGACTTCATAGCCCAGCTTCTTTAGTTTGGGCTATTTCCCTGAGCACCAATTTGAGATTTGGTTTCCAGGCACAAACAGAACTATTACAGCTGATAAAGACAATACCGAAGCACACATGCAAGAGAACTAGGACCTGCACGGATGATTTCTGTAAGAAGCAACTTTCCCATGTATTGCAAATGTTTGGTGATCCCAAATCTTTCTTCATCTCTAGAGAAAACAGTTCAGCTGTGACAGCCCCACCAGTAACCTGACACTCAATAACCAGTCTGATGCTGTGCTTGGTCCACTAATGTGAGCTAAATATCTAACAGCTAGAAGTACATTTTAGATAACATTTTGTTATTTATCAGTTCTAAAATTTACAGGGCTTGTCAGCATGTGCAGAAAAGGTTTGTAACGCATATTATTTCTCTTGCTTAAGATTGCTCTAGACAACATTATTTCATCCAAAACAACTATTCAAATTTAGTTTTGTTGAGTGGTAGAGGTTTAATTTAGAACATTACAAAGTATGTTCTTAGAACAGCTTTCCTGTCTTACTGTGATGCAAGCCGTGCAATCCAGGCATCGGAAGACAGAAAGAAACAGAAATAAATGTATGTCTGCTAAGAAACACAGCCAGACTTTTATGAAGATGGGAACTTAAAAGATGGTAAGAACTTAGCTCTAACTATGTAACTAAATGTGAAACCTCAGCACCTTTAAATCCTACACTGGTAAAAAGCCATAAAGGCTGTGTTTTATTTGGCTTCCTATTATTCTTAATCACACATTAACAAGTGAAGAACTCTGAGCATCAGTTTCCTTATTATAATGGGAGAATCCCCACTCTTATGTACAGTATTTGAAAACTGATACATGGCCATATATATACACACACACCCCACCACCCTCCATTTTCTTCAAAATACTTTGCCTTCAATTCCAGAGTTTTATACTCATTACTCTTTAACAGATCTTATTTTTAAGGCCTCAGCAGCACTGGCAATGCATAAATTACGTCAGTGTTAAAACTGTGGCTGTGCTTTCTGTCCTGGTTCTCCAGGCTGCCTCCTGCATGCGGTCAGCACTCAGGGCCCCTGGCCTCAGGTGCAGCTCTGACACAAAGGTGCCCACCCATCGCTGAGGCAGCTTGTGACAGCACCATGGCTGCCCCGAGGGCTTGAACAGGAACAGCGGGGGCAGCCAGGGAAATTCTGTGCGCAGCCTTGTCTGGGGCAAGTTCAGAAAAGAGTCAGTGGGGGCCACCGCTAGAGCCCTCTAGTAGTTCTTGTATGCTGCATTTTGGCTCAGCCAATTATGCCCAGCATAATTTCCTCCATGAATGTACAACTGACTCTACTGATAATCAACATATCAAAGTAACTCAAATGTCCACATCAAAAAAAAAAAAAAAAAAAAAAAAAAAAAAAAAAAAAAAAAAAAAAAAAAAAAAAAAAAAACAGACAAAGAAACTCAACATAATCCCATCTGGAGAAAGACAATTGAAAACCATGCTCTGAGCATGGCACTGAACCTCCAGAAACCCCTTCTAACCTAAATTATTCTGAGATGATTCCTTGAGTAATTTGACATTGTAACTAATTAAAAACTGACCAAAAAAGGTAAAAAGGAAAAAATCCAATAATTATCCACTTCAAAAAAAGCAAAGCTTTTGGAAACAAATCTGAATTGCTTGCAAGATTTGTCAAGTCCGAATTTCAGATCACTGTTAAAGGCACATCACTAGGTACCAGAACTCATTTCTAAAAGCAAGTATCTTTTTCAGGTAGCACCAAAACACTTTTGAACTAAAACATTTTAAAATTAGTTTAAACCAAAATACTCTAACTTTTGTGAGAGGGAAGTATTTGACCAGAGCACCAAAAAGAAACTGCATTATTATCAGTAAATCCACCTTGTGAAATTATTTCAGTTTCAGAAATCAAACCCGAGAGATGCATAATTAAATGATTTTAAAAACTCCCGGTCTCCCTCTGTCAAAAGCATTTCAAATCCTTCAGGTCAAAGCACTGCAGGTTGCTTTAGAAGGGGAGCTGCACACACTGCTTTATGCACAGAGCCTGGTGTCCTGCTACAGGAGAAAAATAACACCAGCTGTACACTTGCTAAGAGAGACTTAAGTCATGTTTAAGAGCACACAACTGCACCCTACCCATTTCAGGAGCACAAGCAATCCTTAAATAATGACACCAGTATCCAGCTCTTCTATATGAATCAAGGGATTTCAAAACTTACAGAAGAGAAATGAAGAACTGGGGCAGTGGGAAACAAAGCAAACTCTTCACTGTCACTCTGCAGACCAACCCAACCCCGTTCACAAGATAAAGCACCGTAACTTTACCTAAAAAACTTAACTTTTAAACTACGTCACTGTCTGCATTGCTACTCCTTCGCTCTGTACAATACTTCTGTGAATGTCCAAGCCCATGTACAGATATAGCAATTAGTTTTCTGTGAAAGAAGGAAAAACAAAAATCAAAAAAGGACCGCCACATGACACCTAGAAGCGTTTATTTTATGCAACAAACTTAAATATGATCACGTGTACATAAAAGTGTACACTGTATCTATGCTGAACAATGCCAGGAAACGTAATATTGATGCAACAATCTTCTAAAATAAACATTAAAAAATGAGCCTGGACAGGAAGACAAAATGCAAAACAGACTTACTTCCAATCAGCACAATGCTTAAAATTGAGAGCAATCCTAAACATTTCCAACTTTCCTTACAAAGCTGCCAAAGTCCAACTATTTTTAAAAACTGATTTTTTTTTCTTTACATCAATAATAAAAATCTGGTGACAAACATTATAAAATCAAATGCTGGACTGTCTTTACTCCTTTAAAATTTAGAATATTCCAACAGAACCGCAGGAGTAAAAACACTTAAAAGTGATATATGTTTTTATAAAACAAACATCAATATGTACATTTATTGCAAATTATATTAAACTAAAATGGAGGGAAAATTAAAAAATGAAATGTCTACTTGCGAATTAATAATAATTTTAAGTGATTACTTTCCCACTCTGATAAAAATCAGAAAGCAACATTTATAAAATTGCCACCACATGACTTTTCATAGCAGGGAACTGAAATCTGTACATCTTATTTTTGCAGAAAAGTAGGCAGGCAGAAAGAATTATACATAAAACAGTCTCCAAAAGTAAAGCAAAAAAAATTTTTTTGTGGTTTTTTTTTTTTTCCCTCTAGTCTCATTTAAAATCCATTCAGTAGACTTCTACCTTTTCTGTGAAACATGGGAATACCTGGCTCTAGGATCATGAATTTTCAATGTCAGTGTAAGGACCTTCTCTGACTTTCTTTAAAAAAAAAATGCAGCATGAAAGTTAATGGTGTAAATACACTTTTAAACTCCAGAATGCAGGAACTGGAACCAAGTGTTAAGCAATTTGCTTAATTATTGACTTTTCATAAAAAAAGTCTCTGGGGAAATAAGTACAGATGCTTTTAGCCTCTTTCTCAAGAGTTTCTGCTTTACATTTCCATTGAGAAGGATTAATTTCATGTGAAAGGGAAGCATAGTTTTCCTTCTGGTTTCAGAGCTGAAAGCTGTGTGTTTTGAAATAAATTCAGTTCCTGTACAGGAAATTTCTGAATCCTAGTTTTTGCAGAAGCTTGGAGCATGCCTTTATTTGGCCTTCATTTCCTCCCTTTTCGAGCAAGTTTTCTTTTTACCTTTATGGGGGGAGAAAAGGAAATGAAAGTTAATCATAAGGACATGAAAATTACAAGTGATTCTGAATCAAAATCCTACCAAATATTGTTTACATTTCAGCTTTACACTCTTTATACTGTGATCCTTTCAACTCCCTCTCATATCTTCTCAACAATTACATAATTAATGGAATACAACTGAATTTCCTTACTGTATAGCACAACTTCCTGATAAACTTGAAAGTAACACAACTTGAACTGTGCATTTCATAATTCCATAACCGAGTAATGTTTTTTCAGCATAAATATAAACAGTTATCCACTGCTTTCACTGGAATCAGAGATTAAGAACAGCAACTTGATCTAGTTAACTGTAATTACCCAGGTTTATTAAAAAAGCCCATTTTACTTCAGAATAGGCACTACTTCAAATATTTTCCAAGTACTTACAGCAACTTGTACATGTCTACTTAGAAGCAAAAAACCTATCAGACACAGCTTTTCTTACACACAAATTTCTTTGATTCCTTACTGTATAAACTACAATAAAGAAGTAAAAACAGAGAATTGTCCTATATAAGATGCCTGCTACACCTTAAGGAAGCCTCCCTCTGCTATCTCTGTATCCTCAGTATCTTCCTGGCTGCTCCCACAGGCCTTAAAAAGATCCATTGCATTCTGAGAGTATTCTGAACTTGAGTCTATCTCCAACAGTGAATCTCCATCACTTCCAAGCACCTGGCTTCTGAAAAACGTTAACAATGTTTTGGTATTTTGTCCAAGAAACACTGAGCTATTACATATTTTAAAGATGCTATCTGAAACAGTAGCTTATTAAAGGATATGAATAGTGCAATTTGTTCTGAAGACTTAAAGAAATTTGACATATTAAACAAGCATTGCAAAGCAGTACACAAATACTACACTCTTGACAGACTGAACATTTTACTGGTGTATAAACCTTGCTCTGAGAAAAGGTAACTATTATTGTTCAAGGTTCTTTGCAAGATCTTCAACGTACAAACCTCCAGAAAAACTATTCCAATGATTCTTTCTTCCTTTAGATTAATTTGTGATTTCTTAGAGCACATTGGTTTGCAGACCTTATTGCTCTACCACTTTGGACACTTTTGCTTTAATTAGGTACCAGGTACAGCAAAACAGACTTCTCATGTTTATGCACATTATGAATTGCTTATATTGCAAACCAAGTCAACATGTTTAAACACTAAAGTAGCCCAGACTATAACCCAAAAGCTGTTCTGTAGTTTATGAAGTTCCAAATGTTAACTTTCAGTTACTTAGAATAGATTACAGTACTGCTAATATTAAAACAAGCACAGACCCAAAATAACAGAAAATAGTTACAGTTAGAATTACAATTTTTCCTGTTCATTAAAGATAGTCAGTTTCCAAGCCTTTGCTATCAATGAAGTGAAGCATAGCAGAGTACCCAAATGCCTGTGTGCCTGGCATTAATGAATGCACTGAAACACCCTCAACTCTTAGTTCTTTTACACAGCAATGCCAGGAAGGGGAATGAGGATGCAACAGACAAAAAGTAACATTTGGTGAAAACAGGTAAAGTTTATCCTGTTCTGACCAAACAAATTCATTTCTCCAACACAAGCTGCCCAGGTACTCACTTTGAAAAACAGAACTCAATGCAACATATGGTGGACCATGGCATCCACTGTGGTTTAGTTGTGCCCCTAACTATGCTAGGTCTTTTGTAATTGCAAATTCAGGGTCTAACTTGAGACAGGAAAGGATCACCACCACCCCCCATGTATTTTATTTATTTATTTATTTTTACCTCTGTAGATCAATTTGTCTCTGTGCTGCTGCTGGCTTTTTTGCTGTGTCTTGCTGTTTTGGTGCTTTGGCATTACCTGCCTCTAAACTCCCTGGACTTTCTTGGTTGGCTGCTGCCCTCTTCCTTCCCCTGACAGGTGGTTTATTTGTTTCCTCGTTTTTTGCAGTGGTACCCTGAGGTTCCGGTTTGGTTGGTCGCCCTCTTCTGGTTTTTGCTGCGAGCGATGGGCCTGTTTCTTCTACACTTTTTTCTTCTGTTTTTTGATGAATATTCTCAGTTCCAGATGCTGTTGCTGTTCTTTTTTTCGCACGTTCAGTGCTATTTCCTTGTGTAGTCTGATCAGAATTAATCTCCTAGAAAATAAAAATCATGAATGTGAAGAAAAAAAGATTCCCAAAGGCAAACTCAAATTGTTACCTTCCTCCAAGAGAAATAAGAGTTTTTAAAACTCTAAGTATTGCTATGAAAACACATCACATGGTCTCAGACCTAGTAATAAGTTTTACTAAATGGGACTTTCGACCTTATCCTTGCAAAAATATTTCCTACATTGTGTGTAATGTTAATATCTGTACCCAATGTATCTTTTAGTTGTGTGAGACAGAGATCACAGTAAGACTAATTATTTCAGCTCCTCCCATGATGGTTTTTCTGGACAAGCTCCTTTTATTGTCTCTTTGTCAAATGACAGGAGAGGAGCAGAAGAACTATTCCTATACAGCAATATTTACTATTTACTTCCGTACATGCAAATTTTGAGACCAACATTCAGTGAAGGTGCTCTTTACCAAAGTCCTAAGTGCCAGTAAAGAAAAACCCAAGGCTTGTAGGGAATAAAGAAGTAAGACCACATCAAAGATGAAACTTGCTGTTTTTTTAAATTCTTTGTCATATCTGAATAGGTATGGCCTACATGCATGTTTTTCTCAATACAGTGAACAAGGTAAAGAAGTGGTTAAATATCATGAAGAGGTGCCTGTACATGTGAAACAGAAACGGTCAGCAATGTACTTCTCTACACAGAGCAGTATTCATACGGAATCAAAGAGGAAGCAACTGGATGCTAAGCCTTCATTTGAACACTGACTTCCCAAACAGTTGGGAGAAGGGGTAAAAAAAAGGATACTGAAGAAGTATGGCTGGGATGACTTAGTCATTTCAAACAAACCAATGTCACTATTCTTAGTGCTGTATCTGAACCAAGGACTTTTTTTGTTAAGTACTCCACTATAATTTCTTATGTGTTCAAATAAGTCAGGCAATCTCTGTGATCTTTACTACTGTTTTAGCAGCTTCATAGCAGACACAAGTGCTATCCATATGAATTTACAGATAGCCACTCTGAAATTTCAACTTCAAGAACCTAGAAAGTATTTTTTAAGATTTACTTTTTATGTGCTTTGCCTAACTTTTCTATGTCATGATACAAATGCAAAACACCTGCTTGTTACTCTGATTTCATCTAATAAAAAGAGATTAAGCAGATATTTAACTTCTTAAAAAGCACACAGCCTAAACCATCTATGTATCCCTACATTATTACAAAAATCTATTTTGAATCACAGAATCATCTAGGTTGGCAGTGATCTTTGAAAATCTGTCAAATCTTCTGTTGGCAGTAGGGCCTCAGTGGTTATCCAGGGCCTTGAAAAGTCAAGTCATGAACAGTGATATTCCACCATTTTCTGGACAGCCTGTTCCAGCATTTAAATTTCTTCACAATGTAGATTTTTTTTTAAAATATTTTTTCCTGCTTGCATCCAGACAGAATTTCCCCTGAAGCAACTTCTCCCAGTAGCCTTTTTTCCTTCCAGCAAGCAGCCTTGAGAATACTTCCTTCCATCCATTTTTTCCATAAATATCTTTTAGATACTGAAAGACTGATTGATCCTCTCCAAGGCTTCTCTTCTCTAAACTGAACAAACCCAACACTTCAAACCTTTCTTCACACAACAACTTCTCCACACCTTTATCATCTTGGTGCCCCCTGCAAGGCACTCTCCAGTTTTTCAGTATCTGCATGAAACTGGGGAGGACACAGTATTCCAGGCATAGCCTAATGAATGCCAAATAGACTGGAATAACCACATCCCTCAATCTGCTGACTACTCAGGACACAGCTTGCTGCCCTCACTGCTGCCAAGACACACAGCCATCTCATGCTCTGTTGGTTGTTCACTGGGGATGGTCCCCCAGGTCCTTCACAGCCAGGCAGAATCCAGCGTGCTGTACAGCTGTTTGAGTTTAATCTATCCCATGTGCAGGACTCAACTGTGTTAGAACTCATGCTATTGTATGTTTTACAAGTTAAAAAATCATTATGATTTACACATGGTGTTCTCTCTTTAATGAAACAGGGGAGAACCATAAAATATATTTTTAATAGTTTAATTAAGATTTTAGTTGTGACAAAATCCAAAAATTAGATGTATATTTCATGCTATTGGACCACTTGACATCTTCTTGGCAATAACTTCAGTTAAAGCTATTACAGGTATGAACTTCCACTCTAAATCCCAGTCTCACTGTCACTTATTTTAGAAAACGTGGAATAAAGGTGGGAATAACCTTGGAATTTTAGAAAAGAAGAATGAAGGCCATTCAAATGAGCTCTATAAATTACTCTGGATAAAATAAAAAGCAGTTTTGAAAATAAGGGGTCTTCTGTTAGGCTAGGAAGCTGATAGAACTGTATGAAATGAAACTGGATGTTACCATTTCCTCAGAGACCACCTGCAGTGATGTGGACTGAAAAAACGCCCAATGCCAAGTTTATTATAGACATACAGTCCATAAAATCCCTGGACATACCTTGTTCTTCACAGGTTCTGTCTTTGCTGGTGTGACTGAAATAATCCTCACAGGATTTTCATCATTTTCACTGACTCCGGTTTCTGATATATCTGAACTTTGTTCCCTGAGAGCATCATGGAAGACATAATAAAACAAAAATATACAGAAAAAAAGAAAAATGTTTGGAATTATTGGGGGGGGGTTGAAGGCGGGAGGGATCAACACAATAGGCTAAATTAGTTTAAAAACAATTGAATTTGCCAGAGTCCACACTTATATTTTCTTTCCCAGAACTGGGAAAGGTCTGAAAGGAATTGGCTGGTCATTGAGCCAAAACCCTTACCACAGACACATCACCACATAACGCCTTTTGCAAATTTAAGATCAGAACTGTAAAACAGGATGTGTTCTTTTTCCAGATAGAAAGAGCCAATACTGGAAAATGTGGCGAAGAATAATAAACACCAATAATGACCAAACTTCATGGTTTTAAAAACAAAGTTACAAAAAAGAAAAAGCCAAGATTATTACAACTTGTATCATGCACACTTACAGAACAAATTCTGAACACAGTTATACTTCCCTTTGGCCTTATGAAAAGTAGCAACTAGAGTTAACTTTCTCTGCTTTCTTTAATCCTTTATTTTAGTCACATAATCAATTCCAAACCAAATTAAACAATACTAAAATCTGAAAGTGTAAACTGTTTCTCCAGATTTACAACAAATTTTAAAACTCTGCATCCATGTAAAAATAATGCTTGCTAGAAGAATCACTGAATATTACAATCATATGTTGCACCTTTCCACCGAGACCCTGGCCTGCTTCAACAAGCTCTTCTTATCATTCTTAATCTTACGTAGATCAGAATATTTCATCTACATCAAAAAAGTTTCTTGTTTCCAATCAGGATTAATCCTAATTTATACATCAAAACATCAACTGCACAAACTGAACCAAAAAGCAAGTATGTAGATTTTACCTATTGAGAACTACTACATTTTTTAAAAACAGACAAAATAAGGACACTCCTCAAACACATAAACACACACACTAAATTATCTCCTGTCCTAAAACTTGCAAGCACAGTGGAGAACATGAAGTAAAGAGCTGATGAAAGATATTTTGAACTGCCGTACCTTGACCTGTTTCCTGCAGAAGAGCTCAACTCAGAGTTTACACTGCTTCCAGTCTCTGATCCTGTAGTTCTAATATATGGTCTCCTTCCAGTTGCAGATAATGGTTTGTTTACTGTACCTAATACACCGGTTGGTTTTGGCTAGGAAAAAAAGTTTACATCTTAAAAAATGCAAACTTCAGATACATCCTAAGTTTTACAAATAATTTATTGAGTATTTTAAAATACTTTTTCTGGATTAACAGTCTTGATCACAATGCCATCAGTTTAGAGCGACAAACCTTATCTTTACTTAAAAAACATTGTTTAATCCTTTTACTTCTTGTAATTTAAGAGCACTTCATCAATTGCCCTTCTCTCTCTCTCTCATGCTTTGAAGGCACACCAGCTGGACAAGTCTCAACAAAAACCAAAATGTTAGGCAATATTAGAAAATATTTTTTCCTGCTTGCATCCAGAGGGAAAGCAAATAAAGCGGATATTGTTGTGGGAGTCTACTATTGACCACCCAGCCAGGACGCTACCAGCAAGGAATAATTCTACAAGGAATTACAGGATCTTTCTGGATCAACTGCCCTTGGCCTTATGGACAACTCTGGCCCTATATATGGGGACAGCAGACTTTGGGTGCTGCAATACTTTTGGATGCTCTGGGAATCTACTTTTGAAGGTACTGCAATCTATGAATGCTGGTCACTTTTTAAGAACCATCTCTTAAAAGCACAGGAGCAGGCAATTGCAAAGTGTAAGATGTCACGCAAGTGAGGCAGAAGTCCACGGGGATCTTCTTCTGGAACTTAGGCAAAAAAGAAAAGTATATAGTATTTGGAAGCAACGACAGACAACATAGCAGGGGTACAAAGATGGTGTTCACCACTGTAGGGAGAAAATTCATGTGGCCAAAGCTTGATTAGAGTTCAAGCTGACCAGCACTATAAAGGTCACATAAAGGGCTTTTTAACATACGTCAAAAGGAAAAGGAAGATCAGAGATAACACTGGGCCATTACTTGATGAGGCTGGTCACCTCACAAACAGGAGGTGACAAAGCAGAAACATCTAACCCCGTCTTTTTCTCTGTCTTCAATCCCAGTGATGGGCCCTGGGACCCCCAGAGGTCCTGTGTTAGAACACTATGTCTGGGGGAATGATAAACAACCCCAGTCCCCTCAGCTGCTCCTCATAACACTTGTGCTCTGGATCCGTCACTCATTTAGTTTTCCTTCTTTGGACATGCAGTAAGCTCAGCTACTTGGTAAACTGAGCAAACAAATTATTATATTAAACGAATAATATGTTTAAATAAATGCTGTGCAGAATTAGCACTAGGATGATGCAGTCACCAAACATGTGCCCAGTAACAAGCCATTTCTGCAGAGATTGTTGCTTTTTTTGCTAGCCAATATTTTCCAGCATCTGTAGGATCTTTCTCCTGCCTGCTCCATCATAGCTTCCACACATGGGAATTAATTTTTCTTCTTGAGAATGTCTTAATTTGTTAACTTGGTGTCCTAGTTTGGACAAATTTGGAGGAGAATATCCTCTGATAGAAGTCAGGTTGCAACCACCTCTAAGGAAATGTAAAATAACATGAAAAATGTGACATGCCAGTTACAAAAACTTCCTTGACTGCTTTCCAGGGATAAAATAAAAAACTTCCTGTTGCCTACTCAGCCTGAAAACACAGGTCAAATCATCAGCCACAGCAAGATCTGAAATGCTGTAACTGTATCAGAGAACCCCAAAGAGATATGTTTACTTCTAAACCACCTTTCTGCATATAACCATAAAAATATAATATAAAAATATATAATAAATACATAAATATAACAGTTCAGTTAAAACTCAATCTGGCCACTGCAATGGAAGATAATAAAAAGCGTTTTTACAAATACATTAACAACAAATGGAGGGGCAAGGAAAACCGCAATGCTTTACTGGACATGGAGGGGAACATTGTAACCAAGGACAAGGAAAAAGCTGAAAGACTTAATGCCTTCCTTGTCTCTTCTTTAACAGAAAGGTCAGTTATACCAGGCTACGCAGCCCCTGAACTTGTAGACAGGGACAGGGAGCAGAATAGATCTGCTGCAATCCCAGAGGAAGTAGTGGCCAGGTGAGCCACTAGACACTCACAAGTCTATGGGGCTGGATAGGATCCCCCTGAGGGTGCTGACGGGGGCTGGCTGAAGAACTCACCAAGCCACTCCATCATTTTTCATCAGTCCTGGTTAACTGCAGAGGTCTCAGATGACTGGAGGTTGGCCACTGCAATGCCAATCTACAAGAAGGCCAGAAGGAGTATCTGGGAAATCTACAGGGCTGTCAGCCTGACCTTGGTGGCCAGGAAGGTTATGGATGATCTGTTGGTTATCTTGAGTGCGATCACATGGCGTGTACAGGACAACCAGGGGATCAGGCCCAGGCAGCATGGATTTAGGAAAGATGGGTCCTGCTTGACCAACCTGATCTCCTTTTATGACCAGATGACCCACCTAGTGGATGAGGGAAAGGCTGTGGATGTGTCTACCTGCACTTCAGCAAAGCCTTTAATACTGTCTCCCAAAGCATCCTCCCCGGATGGAGAAGCTGGCAGCGCATAGTTTGGACAGGTGCACTCTTCACTGGGTTAAGAAGTGGCTGGGTGGTCAGGCCCAGAGAGTGGTGGTGAAGGGTGCTACATCCAGCAGTGGCTGGTCACTATTGGTGTTCCCAAGAGAGCAGTGTTAGGGCCAGTCCTATTTAGTGTCTCTACTAATGATCTGGAGGAGGGGATTGAGTGCCCCCTCAGTCCATTCACAGATGACACTAAATTGGGTGGGAGTGTTTTCTGCTGGGGGGCAGAAGGCTCTGCAGAGGGATCTGGACAGGACAGACTGATGGGCCAAGGCCAGTGCTAGGAGGTTCAACAAGGCCCACTGCCAGGTCCTGCACTTGAGTCACAACAACCCCAGGCAGCGCTACAGACTGGGGCAGAGCGGCTGGAAAGCTGCTCAGCAGAAAAAGACCTGAGGGTGCTGGTGAATGGCTGCTGAACATGAGCCAGCTGTGCCCAGGTGGCCAAGAAGGCCAACAGCATCCTGGCCCGTGTCAGCAATAGTGTGGCCAGCAGGACCAGGGCAGTGACTGTCCCACTATACTCGGCACTGGTGAGGCCACACCTGAATCCTGTTTCGGGTTCTGGGTCCCTCACTGCAGGGACACTGAGGTGCTGGAGTGAGTCCAGAGAAGGGCAACGGAGCTGGGGAAAGGTCTGCAGCAAAAGTCTTATGAAGAGCAGCTGAGGGAGCTGGGGGTGTTTAAAACTCTCTACAACTGCCTGAAAGGAGGTTGCAGCCAGGTGGGGATTGGCCTCTTCTCCTAGGCAGCCAAAAACAGGAAAGAGGAAATGTCCTCAAGCTGTGCCAGGGGAGGTTCAGGCTGAAAATCAGGAAGAATTTCTTCACTGGAAGGACTGTTAGGCATTGGAATAGACTGGCCAGGGACGTGGTGGAGTCACCATCACTGGAAGTATTCAAGAAATACTCAACATGGCATTTAGTGCTGTGGTTAGTTGATATGGTGGTGTTTGGTCAATGGCTGGAATCGATGATTTTGGAGGTCTTTTCCAACCTTAATAATTCTGTGATATTTCCTACTGTTGCATTGAACCTAACCCTGCATTACATTTTGGAAAGCCTCTTCCAGAGGTGCTTTGCTTTGCAAATACAGGATGTTAGAATCATAGAATATCTCCAGTTGGAAGGGACTCCCTGAAATACAATGAGATGTTCAAATGAGCATAGACATTTGCACCTGAATCCAACAGCATTAACAGCAATATTAAAAACGTTACAACTGATAATTTAAGATCTCCAACGCTAGTGGTATCACAATTCTCTATATGCATCATAACTTTATGCCAAGCTTATTTCAGTAATGGAAGAAACTGTAATCAAGAACCTGTACCTCAGTGCACAGATAACAATCTTGGTGTTGTGTACTCATCAGGTAGTATGTTCAAGGAATTAATTATATGTCATCAAATAAAAGAGCCAAAAATGACTGTACATGAACTCGTAATACAATTTTTAAACCATGACAGTCCAAAACATTTTAAAAATCACAAGTAATATTCAAAGACTTGCAACTTGTCAAAATACAGTACCTTTCCTGTCAAAAGAAGAACCCTTGTCTCTTCTGAAATGTAATTCCTGTCATTGCAGAAATCCTGCATAAAAAATAAAGTAAAAATTAGTTTGTGTTTGATGTCCCAATCTCACCTTTTTTCTTATATACACCCAACTGACTTCTCAAATTAGATGCAACTATCAAGTGTTACACATACTTCATACCATGCAACCTGCTGACCAATGAATCAATCTAATAAAGATAGGTCAAACTAGTATTTTGGTGGAGATCTGCAGTGAGCATTACTGAGTAACAGTATGCCATACCTGAAATTGGGATAAACATTTTTCCTTTTAATGTGACATGAATTGTTTCGAAATGATGCAAAACTGCTCTCCCTATTTGTTCACTTGAACGTTTTTAACGGGAAGTCTTAACAGAGGAAAAGAGGTACCATTTTCTCTAAACAAGTTGAAAGTTGTTACCTTTGCCACTCAGAGTATTAGAATTTACACAGGCCGAAATCCTGTAACTGAGAGAGGTAGCTAGCACAGACACCAGCTGACTGTTACATCTGCCACTTCACAATTAAATAAGAAACCAAATTTTGCTTAAACAGACTCTGCAAAGGCTCTTAATCCAGTCTAAGGCACTGAAAAATGTCAGCCGGTACATTCTCCAGGACAACCAAAACATCAGGTCTGGTCCAGAGAATTACCTGTGCCCCCTTTACACTTTTCAGAACTTTGTCTCTTGGAGAGCAGTAGTGCCACTGCTGACAGCAGAGCTGTACTCGCCAAGGCGATTACTAGGCAATAAGAGGACCAACTTGTACAGCAAGCAGAACAGCTGAACAGCTACTGGCAGGCAGAAACATACCACAGGTAACATAAAATAATGTTCCCTTTTTTTGGTCTGATTTGCATTCTAATTCAGAAATACAGTCAGAATATACACATATTCTCATATATTCAGATGCACTTGTAAAACACACTAAAGAAATGATTCAGCAATACATGCTAACATATCAGTATTAATTTCAATTAGCTCTCACCTTGTTACAAACATTTCTGTCACGTGTTCATAATACATAGATAGCACAGCATAGAGCGGACAAAAATTAATTGCTGATAATAAAAGATGCATTTTCCCCACTCATTATCTTATGGACATAACCAGCTCTCAATCATTAAAAAAAAAAAATGTATTTCCCCTTGCCACTTTGGAAATGAAATTAACAAATTTACCTTTTCGGGTTGTGTAAAAAATTTGGTTGGCAATACAGGGTCCTTCGGTGAATCTGCATTGCACAAAGCACTTTTGCTGTTGATTACACATAGTGCTACATCACATACTGTGTAAAGTTTCTGGAGAAAAAAAAAGAAAAGCATGCTTTAGGAATTACTTACCGTTTTTACAGTGTAGAAAGAACACAGTACTTTAAAAAGTTTAAACAATGTGTTTAAATAACCACCACTAAGGACTTACTTTGTAATTATATCATTAACCATACTGCTGGGTCTTAAAACACACGGAGAAGTCCTCATTTTTCATATGATAGTATTTATAAAAACTAGTAATACTTTACATGACTATGCTGTACAACTGAAGCTCTTGCCCAGTCAAATCACCTTAAATGGTTTCTCATCTCTGCTAGAAACTAACAGGTTTAACAGCAGCTGTATAATGCAGTATTTCCTCCCCCAACAGCAGAAGATACTTATGTCAGGAAACTAGGCAGGAGTTGTTAAAATAAGGCAGGCAGTAACAGGAATATTTTAAAAAATGGTAGGTATTATGTACTGGCTGAGGTCAGCAAGGTTTTGTAAGAATGAGATTGGAAACACACAGACAGTGCTTGCAATTAGCAGTGTCTCTAAAAAACCATACAAATGTCAGAGCTAGTTCTTTCAGACTTTCTGCAAACCCTGCTTGTGAAACCCTCAGCTCATCACCCAGCACTCATCTCAGCTGCATTTCTTACTTCATTGGCCTTTGGCTCATCAGGAGACTGAGCATCTCGGGTAAGCTTGATGTTTTCTGACATCTTTTTCATGAAGGCATGGCTATTGTTTTCATTCTTTGTCATTAAAACTTCAAGCATGAACCACAGGCACCTAAAAAGCCATAAAACAACAAGCAATTACACTCCAGCTTTTATACTACAGCTCCTACATACAGCAAAGCTTTACGAAATTTTCTTAACTGTACTATCTTTTTCTTAAGAAACCAAAATCAATTTGAAGACATAAACAGATAACATCATAAAATGGTGTAAACAGAGTCTAGACCTTTACCACACACAGTCTTAACTGTACTCCTTGGAGTAAACCTGCCAAATTAGTGTGCTTATTATTACATCTGTAAATACTGCGCAGCCAATCAACTTTTTTCTCTTCCATGTATGAATAGAAACAGGAATTCTGGTGCTATCATCACCCAAATGTAAATCTGTAATCACTACCTTGGGCACTATGTCCCTATCAACCATGTACCATGAGCACACCCAAGGCAGGCTTAAACAAATCATGCTGCTGCTAGACAGTTACCCACATGAGGTGGATTAATACTGCAGTTCAAATAGGAGAGGAGATCCAAAAAGCAGGTCAGATTCTTGCTAATGTTCCATATGGGACAAAAATTCTCCCAGGTAAGACATAATGAAATCAGTTTTCCTAAGTTTCTTTCTTTAAATCTAGCTTATTTATAGTGAGAATACATTTTATTTTGACTGAAAGTTTGTTTTAAAAATTTTTCAATTATGATATAAAGCACAACTGGTCCATCCATGCTATCACTTGCTATCAAGCTCCACAGCTGCATATGGTTAGAGGGTTAACAGTCACAATATAGTAAAACAGTATTTAGTTGGAAAGACATATGGGTAGTTCTGAGAAATGCAGGCTTTGCCAGTAGCTAATTTAATTCTGAAGCTTTGGAAGAGAGATTATTTTGTAGAAAGAGGTAATAAAACCCAAGAAAAATAGGATGACTGAACATTAGAATTCCCTGTTCACAAAAGCCTCAGTCTTCTTAGCTGATCCAAACTGTAGTGAAAGAGATGAAGGAACATTTCTCTCAAAAGCTCAGAGGCTTGTGCATCAAAATACTTACAAAGCTATCTGATGTTCAAGAAACTAAGATGCCACTAGTCTGACTTGCTTCCAAGAACTACAAAGGCTATAGTAAATCAATCCGTTAGACAGATTTACATCCATCTATCCACTACTTTCAAGAACTTGAATAGGATGAATGCAGGACCAGTAAGGTACCACTCTAACGAAGTTCTGCAAAATCCAGTGTCACCCAAAGATTACTACTTAGAACGCATAATCTAATACACATAACTAATTCCAGTTAACTCATATTCAATATCTTGACTTTCTCATTAAGTCAGCAAATTACATAAATAATTATCAACTCTGAACAAGACCTGTCCAAAACAGCAGTGGGATTTTATGTAAAAAAAGGAATATACGCCTAGAGGAACACAGTCACATAAAGTCATTCTTTGTATCCATTTCAGTAATTTCAGAATATGAATTGAGAAGAGAGAGACACTTGAGACAGTATCAAGATAAAAAACAACCAACCCCAAACATACCTCTGCAGGATAAACTAAAAAAACTTCATCAGTAACAGTAAATATCACAGATTATGGTTCAGGAACTGCTAAGCATGCATTTACTGTACATCACCGTATCTAGGCCACATAAACCAAAACGACCTAGGGAGACACCTACAAAACACACTGCAAAGTCTGTTTTTCCAACTCTGCAAGCATCTATGTTAATACTTTAAAGTGAACACTAAGACACTCAGAGCTGTTAAAAGAAACACTGAATCACATTAAATAGAAAACATTTTTCTCGTATCTCAGGAGACTCTTCAGAGAAGCATTCCTGCCAAAATTCCCCTACAGAGTATTTCTTTGTTTGGAGCAGTCCTTTCTGGCTAGTTCAGCCAGTCTGCGACACACACGAGGGAGGAAATTCGACAACAAAGAAAAGCTATACAAGGAGCGTCCAAAAAAGCTCTGCACACTAGAAAGTACTTCTCAAAGACAGTATTAACTCAGTGACTGAAAATCAGAACTTGTTCCCATGAGTTTTGGATAAAGTACATGCTGGAGAATGCTTTCAGATGTTGCCAGGATCAGGAAGTCCTGGGACAAAATGTAGACTTGTTCATCAGGTAAAAAATCTTCACTGACTTCAGGTCTGACCAGGTGTGAATCAAAGTAACTCAGAAATCAGAACACACCAAGCTTTTCATTTAGAGAAAGAATCAGACTTGGGCTGTCATAAGTGAAGGTGCAAAAAGAATTAAGACCCGAACCGGCTTATTGGTGCCAAAAAAGAAGTGCTTTTCGGATGATATATGTTGTAGTACGTGGTTATAAATGCCTAATAGAAAACGAACAAAGCTCAGTTTCATCAAAAATTAATACAACGAAAAACCAAAATACTAAAACCAGAGCTGTGTGGTGGGAGAGACAACATGCTTTAACAATTTTTAAGTGTTAACTATTTTTTAAAATTTTAAAATTCATTGCAAGACATAAGGAGCAAAAGAAGTTATAATTAAGATGTGAAACATTATTTGAGGCACACAAGAAGGTCTGAATCTGGGAACAGCACAGAACAAGCTCCTGCCAAGTATGACAGTATTGTATACAGTAATCTGTGCTGAATACATTAAGAAGTACTAAGCCTGCACTGCTGATGTACAGTGCAAATGGTAAGTCAGCAGCAAACTTAGAATGAATTCTAGTAGGCTTGCATAGGAAGGGGAAAATAAGTTTCCAGTGAGGCAGGACTCACCCAACCTCACTGTTTTTCAGTCTTGGAGAAGTGCTCTATTTTAAAAGTTCAGAAATATTTGAACTAACATTACTTGATATCCTATAAATATTCCTAGGCACAAAGACAAGACTCTAAAATCATTACTTACTTTAAAAGAAGCATATACACAACTCACTAATTTGGTATACTACAGTATGACCTACAGGTTACCATTTGGGCTTTCAGAATATACCGCTAAGCAGTTGTGGATGCCTTCTTCCCATGGTTAAAATGTTCCACATTTCCATTTTTTCCATTTACTGGTTTGCAAGATACTGTTGATAAAACAAGTATTTCTTCTTCCTGATTATTTTTTTCCTCTTCCTAATCACTTTATTTCCAAGTGCAGAAAATTCCCAGCATAAGAATTCTAGAATCACTTGACACTTACTCTTTGACATCACGAAGCTGATCAACATCCTGAGGTTTCGTGAAATCTGGATCATGTGCCAGTAAGTGAATCATATATGGTACCACATATTCAGGCAGCAAGGACAGCAATTTTTCTACAGTGACAAGGACAACAAAAAATCGCTTCTATATTACACATATATACATGCATCATAAGAAAAACTTTTTCAAAGTACAACTTCTTCAAACACGAAATATAAAATTTTGACGTGCATTTTCTTCCTACAAATTTTACCTTTAATGAATCATTAAAAATAAATGAACAGGTTTTACTACTACAAAATGACTTGGCCTTGCTTCAGGAACAAAGTCACAAAGCCTAAAAATATCAAGACACAAAATTTTTTTTCCAGCACAACAACTACAACCATAAGAGCACGGTATTTTACATCTGTAATTCTCAGCAATGTACAGAGGAGTATTTTATGGTTTATGCTAATACCGAACTAAGTAAATTTAGATTTGAATGTGTCTAATACAAAGATGAGGAAACAGATTAAACTTCTCTGGTGTTTCTTTACAAAAGCCAATTGCTTAAGGTTTAATATTTATTCCTCCCAGTTTAGTATTATTGTGTTCCTAACAATTTTACTGAAATACTAACCATTAGCCATAGGATTTTGCTTAATATATTCTCTTCGTATACTGATGTTTTTGAGCAAGCATTGTCTGGCATGTGCTCTTCTCTCCTTCACAGGGTCTTTGGCACACAAAGCGAAGATTGCCATATATTCCAAAGGGAGAAGTAATTTCACAAGTGCCTTATGCAGCTTCTGGGCGAATATCTGCCTCACTTGGTAGCATTCATCCTACAGCAACACAAACCATAAAAGTGCAACCATCAAAATGCTGGTCTTAAAACAAAAAAAAAAACCAAAAAAACCCCCAAACAAACAAAAAAAAAGGCATTCAAGGTGGAATCATGAGGAAGTATTTTAAAAATACAAGCAGGAGCAGCACAATAAACATTTGAAATTGAAATTTCAATAGCTCTTGTGAAAGCTGCAGTGAGGAACAGAATACACTTTGTGTACGAGCAACAAAAGCTCAGATGTAAGGACTCAGAACTCAATTAAGGGTCACTTCAATTCTAATGCAGTTACTTACATTAATGACAAGTGCACAGAGCTGGAACTGTTCTGGGGTAATTATTTCATGGTAACAGGGTTCCTGTGCAAGCTTCATTATTGCACTACCAGCAGCTAATCTCAGTCGAGACATATCTGATTTACTAAACATGCCAGAGAAAAAACCACAAAAAATTAATCACAGTTCACCACAACTATCCTTACATTACCTGCATGTCTCAATTTCTTCTTTTTATAAGATCAATGACCAATCAATGAGGTCGCAGTAATATAGCTTTAGATCAAGCTAAACTAACCCTACCAAATTTGTGAAAAATAAGGTGCTCTACTTTCCCCACAAAAAACCCTACTCCCAGTAAAACAACGAAATGAGACAAGTCAAATTTCTTGTTTTCCTATCACTGTCTAAATGAAAGCAACACTTTTGCCACAGTTTTCCGTCCTTCACCCTCATAATGAAGTTGAGGTGCAATTACCTCACAGCTGGAATGAAGAAGCTCACTCAAGATAAAATCTAACATGCTTGGGAGTTGATTAACACTCAATTGTTTTCAAAGGTACCTCTGCAGGTGTTTTACTCTCTACAATGTCTTTTACTAGGAAAATAATCTAATTCGGAACTCTGTAGGCATTAGCAAATTGCAAGAAAGAGGGAGTATCTAACAATTTTATGCTGCCATTTCACTCCTAATATTAGTACTCTGATCAGATCTGCAGCCAACATTGTGCTGACCTTAATATTCCAAAAGCACTGTAAAAGAACCAACATTCTTTGAAATTCTACATCAAAATTTATGGAAGCCTGAAAGGAACAAAATCTGACCTGATTCGCTTCTGTTCTGTCAAGTCTCCTTCACTGACGAGCATGGCTGACAATAACCGGAGTGTGGAATTTGCGGATTTTGACTGGTTGTTTTTCATACCCAACAACCAGCGTACCAAAAGTTTAATTGCTTGCACCTATCACACACAAACAAATCAACAATCAACTTGGTAGGTTACTAAAACCTACTGTTGTCAAATTGAAATTCCCATAGATTCCTGTGTATTAGAGCTGACACATTTTGAAAGGAACAGAATGAAGCAGTAAATATTTAGAGTGACGAAGGAAGAAGCAGTCTTTGTGATCTCAGGACACTTCAACTATGGTCCACTGTCTTTGCAGAAGTGCATCTAGAGGATGCAGGATACTTGCTATATGATTAAAAGTAAGAGCAACTAGATAAAAATTCCTAGAAATGGCCCTAATTAGATTCACATTTGTCAGGGTCTCAATTTATATTCAAATTTGTTACTGACTTTACAAGTCAGTAAAGTCGAAGTAAAGTCACCTTTCCTGTAAGGAAAACTAAAATTTTTGAATCTCTTGGTTTTCTCAACACTCAGAATAATTAATATCAGTAAGTGAAGACAACAGAATGCATAGTTTCTATCAGTTTTATCAGTCCTGTGTATAACCCACAACACCAATAATATTCTAACAGGACTAATACAAAAACACTTGAAGGGATTTATTCTAATATTCCCCATTGCACAACTTGAAGAAAAGTAAATTTTAACTGCAGATATACACGTTATTACTGACAGCAGATAACACACCTTTGCTAGTACTTCTGGAGAGACTTCTTCATCCGGAGACCACAATTTTCCATTTTTCTCACCTGTTGACTATAGAAATTCATGTAAGTTTACAAACTGGTTCAATTCATGCAAAAAATAAAGATGTGAAAATAGAAAGAAGTCACAGACTAGGCTTTCTTTCACAACAATACCTTTTATAATGCAATTATGACTGTACTAACCACTTACAGAACATTACTTTATGGACTCATTTGACAAAAAAGCTCTATTCCCCACAGAGCTCATAACAGGCACAGAGCATAATTAAGCACTTACAAAAAGAAAAAAAAAAAAAAAAAAAAAAAAAAAGATGGTCTTACCCTGTCATTCATTAGGAGATCTTTCACAATGAAATTTGCAACAACAGATTTCATTGGAGAAGCAAACTGGTCTGGAGCCAACATAGAAATATGACCCAAAGACACCAAGGGAGTTATAAGCTGTTCTGGTACATCAGCATTCAAACTTCTACTAAGAGGCTGAGGAAGGAAAAAGAAAAAAAAAATTCAAAATTCAACTTCAGTTGATAAGCTAGCATGTCTTAAAATAGTTTATTTTACTGCTGGATTGCTGATGCAATTTTCCAAAAGAATTAATAAAAGTAACAATCAAAAGTATAAAGAATACCATTTCCTATTCAACAGAGTAAACAAAAATCTCACTTTAGGTAAGTACAAAACAATTCTATATTCTCTTCTTATTTTAACGTGAAACACATTCAAACTTGAGAGACATGGAAAAAACTTTGACTCAAATCTGTTCAGAATTTGTGAAAACCTGAATCCCAACTGCCAATGGTTGAAAACAGCAGCCAAAACCTTGGAAACCACCATGGACACTTCTACTAGCCATCAGCATTTACCTTCCAGGTAACAGTCACCAGGACAGTTCCTGTATCACCCCACACCATTGCATCATATTCTGGTACTAGGGAGGGAACAAGCACTCTCACTGGAGTCTGAGCAGAGATCAAACTCTGCAAGCTTTTCACACTTATAAATGACGCACAGGCTCAAAGACAGCCAAGATTAAGAACCTAAAATATTTCACAGGAGCAGATTAATAATGTTATTATTTGAAAGACTACAGTGAGAAGTAATAAACTCTCTGCTCTGTATAGAAACTCTTTTTGCTTAATAACTTGTCTAAGGAAACAGTAAGTGAGCAGTAAACTAAAAAAACAGTAAACAGCTTACGGTCAAGCTGTTCTGCACTAACTGCCTTAGTGAGGCAAGGCTGTATGTGCTAAGACCTTAAGGCAGGGTCATTCAATACAGGTGGAAAGTAGGGGATGTTATCTCTCATTCAGTATCTGCTAAATGTGTCCCCATGGGATTTGCTGTGGATCAGTCCAGCATATTTAGCTTACTTCCCCCAAACTTCTCCCATGTAGACAAAAAGGAAAACCTTCATCTATCAGACATGAGAATATTAGTAAATCATGACTTTAAGACACAAATATTAATAATTTGCTATTGTAAAATTAATGACTTATCTCAACTACCATACACCTGTAGGCTTCCTGACCTCATAAACTGTTATCTGTTAATAAACAGTAGGAATTCATTTTAATGACCCGTACCAATTAATAACAGAAACAAATCTCGAAAATAAAGGCAAGACATACCTCAAAGATCTGTGCAAGTTGTACTTCTTTATTTGAAAATATAGCATGTATACAGTGAACAGCTTGTTTTGCCTGATGAGGAGTGCCTCTTTTTGCTTTCTGATGCAAAATCGGAATTAGTGTTCTGTGAACATTAAATAGAATACTTCAAAATGCAATTTGCAATCTACAAAAAAAGTAACTATCTTCACACATACAAATCTATCCTCACTGTCTCATAAATCAAGCATTCCTTTGAAGTCTGTTCAGGAAAGATCACAATCACAAACTAAAAAGCAGGACAGAATTGTGTTTAGTAATACTTGTTGAATATCTGACCGTACACATACAAGAAGAAAACAGCCCACAGGAAAAAAAAAAAAATCAAACATGAAAGAAAATAATGGACAAAATAAAGCTGTTTAGGAAGACAAATAGAAGGTGTGGGCAACATGACAGTTCCAGCTTAGGTGAATTCCTGGACTTACTATCCAAGCCTGGGAACGACAGGCTTGAAGAAAATCTGTGAAAGCTAAGAATAACCACTGAACATCAGTGTGTTTATAGGCTTTTACAACTGGAGCTTTTAATCGCAATGTATACCCAAGTAAATAACTGCTTTGTTGTGAGATTTTGAATTTGAATCTCCTGAAACCTCTCTGCTGATCAGAAAGCACCAAAGGAAAGTGCAGGGCAGAAGCCACTCCAGAGGCCAGGTCCAGGCTGGTTCAGTTTCCCTCCCCAGGCAGTGCTGGAAGGCAGGCCTGTCCCCTCAGAGCTCAGCAGCCAAGACACTAACTCACCCTGCACCTCACCCAGCAACTGACAGAAAAAACAAAATTGCCTAGACAGTCTGACACAGAAACATCCCAAAAAATTTCCCTGCTTTCCTGAAAAGCTCTTCTACAATACAGTATTCAGTACACAGATTATTCAGCATCCACCATTCACTGACACATTCTACATAATGAAAATCAGCAACCACAGGCTAAAGAGCAACTTGCTGGGTTGAAAGAATCAAACCTCAGTCATTTTCCTCAAAACCCCCACAAAATCCAAAACCAAACCAAAGACCCTCAGAAACATGTTAACAGTATTGTGAAGTAGAAAATCTCTTCTCAAACATGCCAAGATTCCACAAATTGGATTAAGAACCAAAATAGTAAAGAATTCAGTAAAACCTACAGTTGAAGTAAGCTTCAATGCCTAACCTACAGTTTTCATGGTGTTAAGTACATGTACATTTAAGTGTCTTTGCCAGGCCTTGGTGCAGCAGTTACAAACCACACCTCAGTACATCCCAACTCACAAAAATCTGCAAAAGGTGAAACCTGACATGTTGACACGCACCTTTGCATGTTTACATCTACAAGTTTACATGTGGTCCACAGGCTCTCTTTGAGCATGACCAGTGCTTCCCTCAGACTCCTGAGTCATATGGTAGTCTTTGTCCATGAACTGGTACAAACACCCTATTCATTTCCTGTACAAGGAAGAACTTGAGCAGCTGCTGGTGAACACTGCTTCAAAGGACAGCAAGTAGCCTGCTCACAGCAGCATTTAAAAAAACCCCAAACCACAAACAGGTCATTTGAAACAAACTATCTTGTTGATTTTATCAAATCTTTCATTTATGATAAAGATTTCTGAATACATGAAATCTGGAACATCTTCTTGTTCTCAGACTTCCTTTTCTTTGTGTCAAGTGTACACACTGACATGGCTTATGGCTTTTGGCTTTCAGAACCTCAACCTGACTTGCCTGGAAACCATGCTACCTCCACTTTGACAGTTACATTTTTAGGCTGAGACCTCCCAGACTAAACTTCACCAATACCTGGCTAAGGCACAAAGTCAAAGAAATGTCAGCAATACCAGATCCTTTGAGAGAACATGGTATAGCCGAGCAACACAGAGTCTTGATTAAATTCTGTTAGGGAACCAAAGACACTTGGGACTATGCTGGGAACTGTACTGACAATGGGGACGGTTGGGCTTTTCCTTCTCTTTACCCCTAGAGATGTCTTAAAACCTATCTCATATACCTGAATTTGTAATATTTTTCTTTTGTCCAAAATATGATCCACATTCCGAAGAATCGCTGCGGTTATAGCTTTAATTTACAGCAAACGTAGAAGTGTACATTCGTATGCATTTTAGCATGGCTATATCCAAAATGCTACTTCAATATATGAGAATTTGAAACCCATGACTTATAATTTGGACAAGTTAGTTACTTACAGGGTGATTTTAAGGTTTCAGATGTTAGTCACAAGGTATTTAACAGTCTGTGAATAGTACATTATGCAGCTTTAATCAGCAGCACAGCAGGAATTGCATGACAACTTACAGCCAATTATTCCTTGCTACAAATTCATGCCTGCTTTTAGATTTTGTTTCCCATCTTGTTTAGTAACAAACAGAGCTGTTAACCATATCAGAGATTATATGTGCGTTCCTTACAAAGATAGAAAAATTGTGTGAAGGACAGACATGAGTAGAAATTATGCCAAGGAATTATATCTTTGCTGTATTTTTGCTGTTGCTTATTTTGCAAGCTAGGAAATTTGCTATGCACTGGTTTTAATGGGTCTATTAGAAGAAGATTTTTAAGAAGTTCCTAACATGTTCAGTAAATACGTAAAAACTGCGAGAGCACAGAATTTAAAAAGGAAGGGATGGGGACAGAAAGGTACTGAAGGAAATCAAAATCATGGAAGAGAAGCTGTTCATATTAACAAGACTATATAGGGGCAACACACTGAATAAAGCATCAAGAGGCAGAATTCCAGATATGAAGAGCAGCATGTAACAGAATACTCACGATCGTATCTGTGGCAAGTCTGTTTCTATTTTGTGACCCGTGTTTCTGAAAATCTGTATGGCTGCCTCAGCTACCTTATCATCTTCCATCCTGAGGCACTGCAGTAGAGACTCATAGGTCTCTGCAGAGTGGAACGAGGTAGGATGTGTAAAGGACAGAACCTGCAGATACACATTAAAACAAAGGTATGTTTATTCATAGTAAATTAATAATCAGAAAAACTAAATGACAGCTTTATGTCATGCTTTATGTTTATGAACATTACCATCAACATAAATAGCTGTTACAAGCCCATATGAAACTATTACATTCAATAACCGAACTGAATGTTAATTTCCCCAGAATCTATAGTCCCTGAGCAGAAAAGAAACTAAGAAGATATCTACGAACAAAACATGGGCTACTGTTTTACAGATATTTCAAATTCTTCTTGCTCCCCCTTCCACTTCTCAGCACCACTGAAAACACAAGTTCCCTTTCTTTCTCTACATGATGAGGCTCTTGAGCTAACTGCTTGCTTTCCTTCCAGTGTCATACATGCCCCAAAGAAGGTGTCTCTCTCAGTTTCCTTGTTTCTCTTCCTTTCACTTTACCTCTACACCTTCTTCTCTACTACTTCCCTGAGCAGAAAACAATTTCTGCTTTAACATGTCCATTTCAACTCCTGGCATCCTTTTCAAAACATAGTTCTTCCAACACACCATCTCTTTCATTATTCTTCTTTCAAGTGAGTATTAAAAACCAGTTTCATACATTAAAAAAGTAATTATCTAAGTAATAACTATTAAAGCCATGCTAACATTAATTCATTACTCATATCACTTCTGTCCCATCCATTAAAGATTATAGCTGCATTAATGTAGATTACCTTGAGAAGTTCAAGTCCTGCACGGATAGCAGTATCAGGACTTACACCCTCCTCCTCATCATCAGCTGTCCCCTCTATGGATTTATTCATTAGTTTTACTAGTGCACTGAAATGAGAGATACAAAAAGAAACAAACAAGTATAACAATGTTAAAGGTTGGAGATATAAGCAAGATTACTTGGGTTACACAACATAAAGGGAAGGCAAAGGTCCTTTGGGGGTGGTGTTGGCACTGCTGTTTAGTTTTTGCTATTTTTATTTAACTTACTACATTAGTCCTTTTCCTTCTGATTTCACTTTCTGCAAAACTAATTCTTTAGAGGGGAAAAAAAAAAATCCATCCCAAAAAACCCCCACCATGCTGGTGGCATTAGATCAACACATACTTGCACAAGTTTCAGAATGTAATTAGGTTGCCAGACAAGTCTCAAAAGAAATCAAAACATTCTCTTACACCATCCCACAAAAGCTAATTATTCAGATGCTATATGGAAGACTGTGTTGCAGTTAACTATGTGAAAATTATGTTCATAGTTTTCACCTGAAGCCCCACAAATAGAATTTTCACCATGAACTACTAAATTTTTAAAATCATTTTGCAGACAGCACCACAAAGCAGCATCAAAAAAAGCTGCATCCTCTAGGTTGCTGGGAATGAATATATCTACATAATTTAATTAAAAACTCACCCACACATTCAGTGCTAGGACAAACCAATTCAAATCCCAAGAAAATTATTTTTTCTTTTGTCATTTCTATCATCTTTATAATCATCCATGAGTCAATTGTTCATGATCTTTCAAACTTACCTAATGGCTTCTGAGTCAATATGTACAGGGGCAATTCTTTCCAAAAGAAATTTGACCATTTCCAGAAAAGGATTTGTTGGCTGCTTAGGATTTGCAAGTTTCCGGGCTATCTCCCTCTACAAGAATGTTGGATACAAACAAGAATTATACTCATTTTACTTACTTCTTAAGCATGCTGAGTGAGCTAAATATAGTCACTTCTTTTTACCACAGTCCACATAGTGAAACATATTCTAAGGGGCAGCTGTTGGTATCGCCACACCGTTCGTTATCATGTTATATTCAAAGGAGACATACTTTACAAAACTATTTAAATAGGTTTCTAGTTAGAGTTCTTCAGGGGCTCTTAAGAGTTGCAGCCCAGATTCAGAACAGAATCAAGGAAGAATGAAGTGCAGTGCACAGAATGTGTGTTTGCTGTCAAGTGTAATCCAGAAAACTGTGGGTAACCCTGTAGTACGTGAGACTTCATAAGAATGAAAAAATTGTCCTGCTCCCTTCCCTGCACAATTTGAGCCATTAGACAAAACCCAAGCATTCTATGTTTGTTTGTAGATACTCTTAGTGATCTTTGTAATTTCTGTCAAAAGAAATTGCTTACTTTGCTTTGGACCATATTAAAAAAAAAAACAAACTGTGGTGGTTGGCAGAATCTGGAAAAGTACAATTTAATATGGTGTGTATTTTCGTCAAAGAGATTAAAAACCATAAGAAAGACTGATCTCAAAATACTATTCTAGGATGAAAAATAAATTAATAGTATGCAGATGGTAATAGATAACTTGCTGGTACTTGGAAGCTGAATCAGTGTGAGAAGACAGTTTGGGAACCCTACCACGAAAGAGGCACTCGAAATAAAATATTTTAAAGAAATAAATTAGTCTTTTAGACATTATGCTTGATGCTCATAATCCCAGAAAGGACTAAAGCTAATGTTTTCTTAAAATGATGACCCTAATTATCTTTTCCCTAATCTCTACAGGTTAACCAAAAAGGCATCTTATGAAAATTGGAAACATGTAAAAACCATGTTTAGGTAATTAAGGAAACCATTAATTCCAGGTAGCTGTTTTAAGCACAAATACTTATTGTACAAAAGTCTGCTTTTCCATTTCCTTACCACACAGACATCTGCCTGTTTACAAGAACACGTGGGGCTAATTAACAGTTCAAGCTGGGACCGAAGTTTCTCATCATCACCCAAAACCTGATTGAATTTCTTCACAAAATCTTGTGCCTTTCCAGGATCTGGAAGGTTTTCTGTATGATTAAAAACAGTTTAACATGAGATAAATCTGCCACTTCAGCATGTCAAGATTCACAGAAATACAGTTTCCAGGAATGCTGCAGTAGTTTACAGAATGTTTATAGAAAGTTATTAACACTTACTTGCTATGGTCATCAGCTTTCCAAACATGGCAGCACTGTTTGCTTCTGACTGAGGACAACAGCAAAAACAGACAAACAAATCAGCCATTTCTCTTTCATAAAATACACCTTTAAGCTGATCTGTTAGCTCTTCTGCAGCACTACTTTCTACTCCTGAATCTTATGTTTTACGTTTTTGTTTTAAGAATAGATACTAGAATAGTGTAACTATGATTAGCAGCTACTACACACAGAAAGGGGAAAAATCTTGTAACATCAAAAAATCGCAAAAACTCATTAATTCACATAACAGGTCAAAATCAATTGTTGGAAAAAGACCCCAGTAGCCCCCAAAACAAGAAATTTCTACAAGCCCACTCTCTCACCAAAACCCCAAAGCAATGCCCTTCTACTCAAAATTTCTACTAGTAAAATTCCAGTACAAATACTTAAAACTTGTTTTTTCTAACCAACAAAGAAATCACTGCTTTATGTTACAATATATTCCATTTTCAAAACCCATTAGAAAGTGAAAAAGAAAAAAGGTCTGTCAAAAGCAAACAAAAAAGCTTTGAAACTTTTAAAACTTCTTCCAAAGTTCTTCAGCAGTACTACGAAAGAATGATCAACAGGAGGTCATATACCTTCAAGCATTACAGAAAGCAACTTTACTTACTGAGAACAGAACTTTGTCTACACACAGAAATCAATGAATAACAAAGTTACACTGAACAAATAATACAGTATTAAAACCCCCCAGTAAATTAGTCCAAGAGGTCCACTTGATAAAGTATAAATATTTTCAAAACCGTACAGTGGGCTGCTTATGCAAATCCAGCAATTCTCGTACATGACTCCTCAGCATGTTCTGGCACTTCCACATCTCATTCAGTGCTCTGAAAAAACAGGAAACCAGAAAAGAAAAGCTTCTTCATGACAAGAACATGCTGGATGTTTTAATAAACAAGATTGTTTATTTACCTTAGAAGGGCAACACCTACTAGGTACAATCAAAACCTAGTGAGTATTAAAAATAACTGTTCAAAACAAGGTGGAACCAATTTTCTCTTTTAACTGAATATCATCTCTCTTGGAACAATGCAACATATGCAGGACACCCACAGTATTTCTTAAAACCACACAAATAAAAAACGGGCCACCATCAACCAGAATTCAGTTACAGGTATTTTCATCATGATCCCTAATATAGAGCAAACCTAGAAGTCATCACTTGCACACTTTTAAGTCTGCATTGTTCTCATTTGATGAAAATGAAGGGATAAAACCACTCTTCTCAAATATCACGGGATCTTTTTGTCTAATGGATGTGTTGAGTTCGTATATAATAGGGAAATGTTTTGAAATACTATGCTACTTGCAAATAATGCTAAGCATCCATTATTTTTATTTATAATACAAGTAAGATAACAGATGGTAGCAAAGCCTGAGAAAGCAAGTATTTGTTGAATACAACCTATACTCACTTGACAGCATTTGGATCCAAGCTAGCATACAAATAGTACAAACACTTCATTCGCTCTTCTGTTTCCAAGTTGTGTGGAACAAGATACTGAGCAAAGATTTTCTCTACCAGTAATCTGCAGAAAAAGAAAAAAAACTGTACATGTTGAACAGCAGTGATACCTTTCAGACAAGCTGAAAAAGCAAGAAATAGTGGAAGTCATTAAAATCAGATTTTTCAACAAAGAAAGAAGACAAAAAAAGTAGTGGCCTTTTTCTCAGCTGTAAGGATTCCTTCTACTGCTGATAGAAAGATTAGCAAGAACTGCTCCTTGAGAGCTTTTCCACATTCTTTCACCTCTAAGAGGAAGTAATCTCTCACCATCCAAATTCTCCTTGTCTTTATGATCTGAGAATCTCCCTTTGTTTATTCTAATATTTAGAAGGAAGGAACACAGACAGTAAAAAGCTCAAATAAAGGAGAAAGAATACAAGAATAGAACTCGAAGGGGAGGAAAAGCAAAAATCTGAAGTATCCTTGAGGGAATGGTTAAGACTGAACTGTAGTACCTGAGAATCTACTCGTTATTCTAATACACAAGCTAAAAATCAGCAGTAAAAAGGTGGAGATGAAGGAACATCAAAACATACACAACTAAAGGGGCAAAAGGAAAATTAAGTGAGAACAAACCAAACCAGCAAAAGCATTCTCAAATTATCTTTTTTAAATACACATTTAAAGTTTTACATTAAATACCAACTTTGAACGACAAAATACAAGTGAGTAGTTCATCTAATAATAGCCCCTCCAAATGAAAGAACATTCAAACATTCATTTACTTCATCCTAATGAAAGCTGTGCACAATATTCAGCTATAGAGTTTGACATTTATGGACAAATACTGTGTGCGCTTGAATTTTAGAACTTTTTCACTATGTAGTAGTACTAGCAAGTACTCTGGGAGTGCCTTGTACAGAGACCACAGCTGCACAGATCAAACACACTTTATTTCTGCTCACACAGCTTATTTCTGTTCAAAGAAAATTCAAAGAGACATGATGGCAAGGCAGAGAAATAAAAGGATGACCATGAATATGCATACAACTATTTCAAGACAGCCCATTAGTATTAAAGAAAACTTGGCTTTGTCTCTTTAAGTGTACACTTTCCCACTGATAACTCCAAGAACTAAATTGTTTGGGGAACAAGATCTTCAGATCTCAAGGGAGTCTATCTGTTTAACACACTAGGAGATTGGAGGCATCGGAGTTCTTATCAATTTATGAACATTGCTCTAGCCCATGTCTCTATAGATACATGATCTAGAAAAGCTGTCAATACAAATGGAGAGACTGTATCATCCTTTCCCTGGTCCCTGTTGCTCAGGGTCAAGATTTACAAAGCGGGCATGACTCCAAGCCACACTTCTCTCCTGTGAGGAAACTGACTGGCTAGCATATCAATAGTTGGCAACAGGGCACTGTTACAGATGTGGTCATTTCACTCCATTCCCTATGTATTTGTTGTAAAACAGAGAAGCTCAGAGAACACATGAGCGGCAGCTCTTACATTTAGAAGTTTTCAGTCTTGAGTAGATGTGTACATCAACAGTCAAGCAACAACAAAAACATTATTGAGTGACCAAGTTATCAATTTGTGGAAAAAAATCTATTCTATTCCACTTCATGCCTGAACTCTGTGTGATACTGCACTATTATTTTCTGAAAGAACTGTGTTACCCATGCACCCTCTGGAAAAAACTCCAAGGCTCAGAGCTGTCCACTGCTACTTTTTATCCTTTCTGCTTCATTACTGAAGGAAAATAGGCCAGAGTCAGCTAATTTTGGCTCATGCTTGCTTATGTGTTTAAAGGATTGGACAGATTGGATCTGTCTTAAAAGATCATAGCATTTCTACAGCTCTTCAGGTGTTAAATCTTTAAAATCCTGACAGTAACAGAAATACATTTATCTCTCCACTGAGATCAGGAAACCAACCCAATGGTGTGACTGAGCAAGAACTTCACTGTCAGCCTTAAAAACCAGTAGAATTTGAATTAAAATTCAGGGTACCAAACTGACCTAGAAGAACATTAAAAATCAAGCCACCAATCTTTCTGTCTGGATACCCAGAAAACAAACAGTATGCAATCCATGCCACCTCATGAAAAAGCTAGTTTCAATGGAGCAATCAGACTTTCAGAAGTCATGTCAGAGAAAAGAAACTCAGCTTTGATGACACACACTTTTCTTAAATTTCCTTGCCTTGTTTTCAACAGTGTTCTGCATTTGCTGTGAGCAGAAATACAGAAAACATTCACTATACAGCTTCGATTCATTCTCTGTCCACTATCAAACCTGTGGACTGACAATGAGATGTGAACATGGTAGAAAAACCAGAAACCTCTCAATGCAAACTACAGTATATTTTTTTGTACATGCTGAATTAGCTTTGTATAAACTACATGAAGATTTCCTGATTTTCAAAAATGGTGCCAACTAATCAAATACGTAACTCTGGCCCACTTATGATCAGCCAGATGAACTAAACGAGCCTTCACCACTGTAGTGGTTAAAAATTTAGTATCACAACTGGCAACTGAAGGAAGCTGTTAGCTCATTCAGACTAATCACCAAGATAACAAAACACACTAAAGTAGCAGACTGTGTAAGGAAGGTGCTACGAAACACTATAAAGAATTTTGAGTCTAACATACTAAAAATCTAGGCTGAAATTCTGCCTTTGTGGGATCTCACAGTTTCTTTCTGAAAGACTATTAATAATCATCCAAAACCTTGGCCAAAATATGTTTTTCAACACCAAAATGGTGCTTTAAAGAGTCAAAGGAACTGAGTGACAAAACAAAGAAGATGAAACAAATGTGAAAGCTCCGGTGATATTTCTTCAGCTTTTGGTCTACCTAAACGTCCATATCAAAAGGAGAGGTGTGTGCATGTACTGTGGTGTGGACACGCGTAACACTCACAGATCATGGATTTTAAGAGCCTGGCCTCTGGAAAGCACTAATGCAAACAAGAACTGGCATAGTAAATGCCAAATTTGACCATTTTTTTTCTACACAGTATTTAGTTAATGAAAATCTACTACCATCTTAGATCTAGTTCCACCAATATATAAAAATGAATCCATGAACAGACAATGCAACAATACAGAATATCTGCATACGTATCTTCATGATTATAAAATTAAATACATCATACATCAACCCACAAATACAGAATACAACAGCTTTCACAGGATAAAGACATATTTTCACAGTATCTCTCATCACTATACAATTAAAATTAAAAAGACTTAGATTGACTCACTTGTCATCAATGCTATTTTGATAATATATGTGCAAAAGTTTATCCTTTATCCAGCTCACTTTCTCTGCAGCATCTTTTCCAGCCTCAGCATGAAGACAATACTTCTTGTACAGCTGCGCAAGACCCATCATAGCTTCTTTTCTTACTCGCCACTTGAGAGGGAAGAAATGAAAAGAAGTTGGGGAACTGGTTTTGGTGAATAAATAAATAAATCACACATACAAAACACAGTAAAGATGTAGAAACATGAAAGACAAAATAGCCACTTTGTGATCAATATTTAGACACTTCAAAAGCTGAAAAATGCTGTTTAAAGCCTCTAGATGAGAATTTGCAAAGCCTATATAAGGGTTTTCTTCCCAGTACTGTGCAGATTAAATACTGTCAGTATCCCAGAATCCAGTACTTCTCTGTGCTGAGCAAAGCATATCTGGGAGCTAGCCAGCAGAAAAGAAGTTAAGTACAGCTTAACATGTATGCCTGAATAAGTGTCTTACTGAGTCAGGATTTGGAAGGCTTATCTATTCAGAGATAGGCACCAGAGGTGGCAGATTTCTTTCTTGCCATTGCCTTCTTCCCACCTTATAGCACCCTTGACTAGAAACTAGATCTGGAGCCTAGGCCAAGCCAGACCTGCTACAGCTTGAACTCTTAGGCCACTTTCCAGGACAGTGGGAGTGGCCCATTTTGCTGAAGCCTTGAAGCAATCACTACAAGACTCCAGAGATTAAGGAAAAACCCCCAGAGTACAACAGCTACAGGAGTTAGTGGGTTCTCACCCTTGCTTTTGGTGGTCATACTTTATCCACTCAAGTAAATAACAAGTATCCCATTATTAACAATTTACCAGACAAGATCCATAACCTCTCCTATGCTGACTTGTGTAAGGAATCATACCAGAACCGACTTGAGGATTAATTTAGACAGCATAGTGTCTTCATGCTGAATGATCTACACAGAAAACCTCTACAGAAACTTGTTTTCTCACATAATTTAAAAGAAATGCATGAAATTCAAACTGAAAGAGATAATTTCTTCCAGAACACACCAGATATCACTTTTGGCCTTGAACTCCCAAGGACTAACAATGCTCCGATCATTTCACCCTATGAAGCATAAATGTAGATACTATTATTCATACTGTGCATAACTTCCTCAATCTTGTTAAACTGAAGGCTTGCCTCAATTACACCGAAGTACTGCACATTTAATTTCTTAATAGCTTTACTAAATGAATTCCTTTTCTTGAAGGGCAAAGAAAACACAAATCTTGAAGATAATATGGCTTATGTCACCACAAGACACCACTAGCTATTGGAGTAGGTAGCAACAATAAGATGGAAAAAATAAACTTGTATTTTGTTACGTATTTCTTAAGTATTAAAACCGTAAATGACAGTCAAGATAGTAATGACTTTGCTAGAATATAACATAATAATTAGTTTTCACAAAAGAGAAAAATTTTAGCTATAAATAGATGTTGCTTAACTTTTCTGCAGGAATTTGTTCACTGCCACTGCGATCTAAAGCATTTAAAGAAAATAAAGGCCTAAAAGGGAAACGTTTTCAGAAAAGTATTAATATTCTTCTGCATTCAGATATACCCTTCCAGTGCAAATGATGGCTTCATCACATCTCCTATAAGAGACAGGAAGGATGGCAAAACTTGTCAGAGAACAACAAAAAAAAATTGCTAGAAATGACTCCAGAAAATTTAAGCCTAAAATGAAGGAATAACAAGGGGTTACAAAGGAAAGGAGGTTTGGATTGCCAATAGAATTCTGATTACTGAAATTGCTGTAGAGTAGACCTCAGAGCACGCAGAAAGGCAGTTTCAGACTGACAATTGGAGACATTGGACCAAACCCCTTAGAGAATGCTTTGAGACACCATGGAAGCAAGTCACTGAACAGGAGATATATGTAGGGAAAAAAAGAGTATGATGCTTCTGAGAAGTAAAGCTGAAACAGCAAATAAACATAAAGAGGAATGTAATAATCAATTTCAAAGGCAGCATATGAATAAACACAGCTAACAGAATTACTACCCTGATTTAATTAAAATAATTTTGATAACCTTAGGTCCCTTGGTTGACCAACATAATTGAATTCCTCCACTGATGACTGCTGGACTGAGTTCTGAAAAAAATTGTTATTGAAAGTTCAACACAATCCCTTACCCATTAGAATAACTAACCTATTCCCTTCATAAACATCTTACAATTGTTCTCTTTCATCTGGAAAAGGCCACAGTGGTTTTCAGTACAGTTAAAACTAACACACATGCAGAAAAATGGAAAAGAGGAACTGAAAATGTGAGTCTGTTTCTATGGCTCCTCACTCTATAGCTTTTGACTTCAAGCGGATGATGTGCAAGTCACTTCTCATGAAGGACCTAAGTCTCTACTCCATAAAGGCTGTTGGGAGAAATGCCAATGAAGTCAGATGTCAAAGCTCTCTTCTTAACTTTTCAGGTTCTTAAGATTACTCCAGTATAACAGAAAACAATATTTTTGTTATTTGTTTTTAAAATGTCTCCTAATTATTCTGAAAAGTGAAGATACTGGAAAGACCCTTGAGACAGTGTTCCAAGGGAGCTTTGCTCAGAACAATTATTACCAAAGAC
This sequence comes from Struthidea cinerea, assembly GCA_013397865.1. NCBI lineage: Eukaryota > Metazoa > Chordata > Aves > Passeriformes > Corcoracidae > Struthidea > Struthidea cinerea. The sequence goes on along the minus strand of VZTI01001133.1, from coordinate 55,761 downwards.
TAGATTTCAGTTTTTGGGAAACATCTGTTACCAGAGTTACTTTTCCATCTGGAGCAACACAAATGGAGTTGAAAACTACCGGTGATTTGCAAACTACAACCATCATGCAGAAGTCTATGTACATAAGTCAGCTAAGCACATTCCTTAAAAAATTAAATAGTGTCTTTTCGCCAGAAACTTTTACTCTAGAAAGTGTTTAGACTATCCTTACTAATACTGTGTCAATTAGAATATGGTCAGGAGAAAAAATAGATCACTTAAATGGCGTACCAGTTAGCACAATTTAACTTTTTCCCGTTTTAGAAAGATAAAAAGTAGAATTGAAATGACAGGTTGGCACTTTACTTCAGCCTGTTGGACAAGCATTCTTTTCATAGTAATAGCAATACTCATTTGATAGGTGATTGCAGGTCTAAAAAGAAGTCAAACAGATGAACAGTCACCTAGGAGTCTGCAGTAGATGTGTCCGAAAGAAACCCAGCTACAAAGGGTAAATGCAGCCAGCAGAATAAAGAGTTCTTTTAAAGAAAAAGAATGATTAAAATACGTATAATGCACTCTGCCCAGAATTGAGAAAATCCTACATAGAAAACATAAAGATAGTTACATGGACATTATCAATGCTCCTCTCCCAAACTGGAGAAAAATCCTAAAAATAAAACAGATGAACGTTTACATGTCCTTGATCTTAATTTCATAACACTAATTATATTTACAAAGACATCCTATATTACTACAGCCTACTTCAAATACTAAGTATTTGTTGTAGTCATTTCTAGTCTCATTTCAGTGCTCAATTTTATTTTCTCCTCAGGATATACTTTCATTAAAGCTCTCTCCAGAGATTTTTATAAGAGAAACATCATGTACAGATGAAGTTATTCTTCACTGATTGCCTGAAAAAGCATCTAACCTTGAAATGCAATATATCAAACCTATCACTGGTGTGAAATGACTTAGTCAAACATATGAGGAACATGAAGTGCTGCCACACTGGATTTAAAGCCACACAAAAAAGACCTAGCTCTGTAGAAATCAGTATTAAAGCTGTGCAGTAATAGCTGACTGCCTCTTACTGACAGCAACATAATAAAGGAGAACAGAACAGAGACACTGTGTTGAAGACACAATAACAATCATCCCATTCTCACCAGGTGGAAGTCCCAGTGGGAAATGGTAGTTATACTAAAAGTTTTTAAATCTCATAGATGACCTTTTAGGCATGTTTAGTGGCTGAAAAAGAAGGAAGGTGATCTTGATCACTCCTGAGAAACATGCAATGTCAAGCTGCAAGTACAACTAATTGAAGAGCTGCTTTGTAATAGTGAACATACTCAAAATCAGTATTTCCGTAAAAATGACATCCTTTTGTCAAAATCCATTATAGTAACATTATCACTTAAAAGGGGAACAAAGCAATATAAAATTATTTTGAAAGAATTAAACTAAGTAGCTAGAATGACATATGGGGCATCCTTTCTACAGCCTATTAAAAAAGAACAATAGTAAGGAAAAAAAAAATCAACAAGACTACATAGCACAGAGAAGTCTGCTATTAAACATCACCCTCCAAAGAGCATGGAGCCACGTCCAAAAAAATGTGAACAGGAAACAGTATAAGCTCTGGCAAGTTGAAAGTAAATCCTTGATGAAGCATGGGCAACAGTTTCAAAATGAAGTTATTAAAAGCATACTAACTAAACATCTTCATCAAAGCTTCCAGAAGCAGGAAGCCTTCCAGACCCTTTCTGAATGGCTGAAAGACAAACAGATTTACTCCAGGAGAGAGGTCTGAAGAGGTTTCTTAAAGTATCATTAAGAGACATTTAAAAAAAATTAATAAAGCAAGTGGGAACAAAATTATTAAGAGCAGGTGGTATCCCATCTATGACTTTTACAGGAATTTAGACATTATATACCAAATACTAATTATTCTATTATTGCAATCTACCAATGAACAGATTGAAGACAGCAAATGTGAAAGAAACCGAAGGGTCTGAAGAGGAACAATGTGCCACTCATCAGAACATCTGATTTTGAATGGGCAAACAGGTTGAAATAGAACAGTAATGACAACAAAGAGCTGACACTACTGAAAAATAAGTTATGGAAATGTGTCATTGAACTTTATATAATGGGAAGTTTTATCTAAGAAAAAAATAACTGTTAGCAGACCCAGAAGTACATCAGTAAAATGCATTAGGATCCCAAAAAAAAATTTCCAACAAACTCTTGTACCAGAGGGCCTTAGAATAAAAATTCTGTTGTAAATTAATTATTAACTAAAACATAGGGGACAATGGGCGGAAATAAATGACCGATTTTCACAAAGAAGGAGACAAAAGGAACCTACAGACGGAGTCAGAAGGGAATCTCTGACACTTAACATATGAAAAATTATTAGAAAATGAACTGAACAGTGTATAAAATTTATGGAGGTAGTCAGATGTCACGTTATAATGGAGAATTGCAGAAAAATGTCACACTACTGAATTGTTACAATACGAAACGTAATAAATTCAGATTAAGGACAGGTTTGCCCACCAGCATTAACTCTGCATGTACAATATTTGGCAGTACACAATCTAAAGTTATTCAAGAAAAACACTGAAGTCAACATGAATGTTTTCCAAAACTGTCAGCTGAGTGCTCAGAAATAGTGTATGAGACAGACAGAATGTTTCAAAATAAGAAGAAAACTTATCATCAAGTATGTACACAACATGGTGTGAACTGTGAATGCCATTACCAAGTTTGGTCACCTTAGTCCCAACAGGATATAGAACATGCAGCCAAGAATGATCAGAAGAACGCAATAATCAATCTGTGTGGAAGTTAATCAGGTGATTCTTTAGAACAGAAAACAAAGAACTGGAGAAGATATGGTATTCACATTTACTAAAAATAAATGAGTCAAAGAATATTTATTATTTTATGTAATCCAAGAACTATGAGATACTCAGTCAAATTAACCAGACAAGTTTAAAAACAAACAAGTGAAGTTACTTTTCCCAAACATGCATCAAACTTGAATTTACTGATGCATATGCCAGAGGCTTATAAGTACAAATAAATTCAAGAAAGAACTAGATAAATACACAGAATAAAGTACTGTTGAAAGTTATTATGAACGTGGGCCAGAAGACTTAAGAAATCCTTAAATCACAACTTGCTCGAAGCCAAAATTGACCACTGTTAGAATTATAATGGGTTATAGTGACTGTTGGCCTAAACATGTGTGACCATTCTTATCTTCTTACAATATGACTGTGTTTATCACAAGTCAGTGACCCTATTTGCCTGACAACACTTGATTGATGCCACCATAATAGGGAATTTTCATTAAGATGTTCTCGTAAGAAAATAATTTTTTTCCCTGCAGTATTCTTGTTAATAGTCAACTCTTAAGACTCTCTGATTCTGTGGCTTTGTTTTTTTTAATTTTAGTTTTACTAAAGTATATTAGAAGCAGGTAGCTGCTGAAAATACAATATTAATAACACTTACCCGTTTGTCCAGCGTTCTTTCCCTTACAAAGCCAAGCAGCTGATCATTGACTAAAGAGAGATCTCTCTTGCCCGCAGTAATAATTGTAACAATAACATCATGTCGAATGGCTTCTTCTGGGTCATGTGATCTAACCTTCAAATATTCTGTTAGGATCAGAAACAACAAAAATCTTGGCTTTTTTACATAGGTGTGATGTATTCTGATTTATTAATAATGTTAAAACAATTAAATGTCAGTCATATATCACAACCATGTAATCTATTAAATATAGAGCAACCCACAGGAAACATCTGTTCTGATGTTTTCTATGTTAAATATAAAACAATTAGATAACTGTAAGTATCAGAAGAATATAGAATAGCTTTTATGATAACCTCATTTGCAAGAAGCAATAAAGTGAAATAAAGTTGACTAGAATATATTCTAAGTAAAGGGGGTGAGGGAATAAAAAGAAATAAAAAGAGAAGAAACTCTCATTGCCAAACAGTAAATGAAAAATACTGACAATTGTTGTAGAACACAGTGACTGGCTTTGAAAGTAAGTCAGGACGTTGCACCAATATTTGCTTTGCCTCACCAAAGTTTCTTTAGAACTTGAAATTACTTTAGAATTCATTCTGCAATGGGTAGCTTCTTAACGGCTCACTCTGACAAAGTCCACACAAAATCACACACTCCTCTCTTTCTGATAACTAGCACTCATCTTCAACAGAAATCAATTACTCAGCAGATACCTCTTCCATCCAGCATCAAGTATTGGATTTAATACATTTCAGAACTACACTGCTATGTACAAAACTAATTATACAGTTCCTTGCTCATTTTGTAGATTATTCTAAACCCCTATATGAGCATCTCACCAGTGAGGTCTTTTGCTAAGTCTGGATGGTTCATTAAACAATGACTGGCGAATTTCACACTCTCTAATCTCACAGGGACATGGATATCGTTGAACCTAGAGGGATAAAAGATGAGGAATGTTAATTTATAATTAGATTTGCAAACCAGTATTATTCTCTATGTAGTAACATGTGCTGATAGTATGTCCTGTTAACAATTAGAATACTTTTATTTGGCAAAATTATAAAATATAAATGTTTTGAATTTATCTCCATAATGTACCTCATACAAATATTTGTTATTTCTTGTGAAATTCAGTCAGGACTAAAATTAAAGAATGAATACGCTGTATGTGGATAAAACATTGACCCAATGGATTTTGCCCACTGACTTCTGAACACAATTCTCCATGCAATGTCAATTGTGTGTGTGCATATATACACACACGCACAAAATTATAGAAATGTAAATTGGCATCTAACACGTACCATTTGAAAACACTTTTTAAAAAATTATAAACTTCTACATTTACTTAAATGGACATATCTCTTCACTCAGAAAGGTAAATGCCAAGCAAAACAGATAAGAGCTGCAGGTACAGCTGCACAGTATGACATCTCAGGCAATGCTGGCATAGCTATTGTGTAATTTCCGTTATGCATATAATGTGCTGTCTAACTTATATGCCCATAGCTGATAGCAATATAGCAGCAGTCCTTCAGGCTTCTTCCTTCTAAAACAGAACCGTACGCAGTCTTCTGTTTTGAAGGTCTAACAAAGTAACTTGTTCAAATACAAACAGTTACATCTTCTAAAAACACAATGAAAAATGCAATAGTGTAAGAAAATTCACGACGAAAAGAAGAGAAATTCGGAATTCTATCCCATTTCTCTTACCGCCCAAGAAAGCACTGCCAAAGAGGTCGATTTTGCGTGGCCAGATCGGAATCTTTGGAGCCAAAGAGTTTAGCCAGAAGTCGAACAACAGCCAAACGTTCTTCTCCATCATTGCTCTAAAGATCAAAACACGAAAAAGGAACTGTAAATCATTATCTGTAATATCTTAATATTAATTTCTGGCCTCCTTTTCTTTGTGTTTTTTGAACAGTTAGATTTAAAACTGAGTTTGAAAATATTTCTCATAATCCTCATTCTCTTTAATTATCTTATTGGATTAATATGAGGCAAGATATACAAATATCTATGATATATTACAGACACTGCATAGATGGCTGTGCTTAGAAAGTACCTTCTCTTTCCGGAATAAAAACCCATACACAGTACTCTAACATATATTTGACAACTTCAACAATTAATTATTTGTTTTAAGACATTCTTTAAGACTATTTCATGTGTGTGGAAAAGACACCAATTAAGATGTTATAAACAGATGTGCACTAATGAAAGCTACATGTAATTTCACCAAATACCCATTTCTTGGTTACTTGCGTTTGTTGCAACCATAGCCTACATGGACATCCACACATACAAAATTATTTCTCTTATCCACTTACAATCTTAGGAAAGACAAACAGCTTTTTAGTTAAAACTCCCACAAACTTCCAAATTAGAATAAATTAACTATCTTCAGGGATTCGAGAGCAGTCAGCTGACAATAACAAATCTGATAAAATATTAGAAAATACTTCCTCTTATTATTAAAGCATTATTTCATAGAAGAAAATTCTGCAAATCAATACTGAAGCTGACACATTTGCATTTCATAAGATAAGCCAACCACAGTCTAATTACTTTATAAATTTTGGGTGTAATCCAAAGATTAAGTACATAAAACTTTTGCATTAGACTGCATTAATTTATCATTATAATGATTATATATATTTTGTGTGCATAATACATGTTTGCAAGCACAAGAAGCACATAATTGTACACAGATTTCCAGTATCCCTTCTTTAGTATTATATTTATGTTCAAAATAAAGCAATAAATACAGAATTTTTATCCCTCTAGTACAACACTTGTTAAATCTACAGTTCTGCACTTTTAATATCTCCAGAAATTTTACTGATTGTCCAAAGCTACATTGTAACCCACCTTCAGCTTGAATTCTAGCTGTGGCATGACAGACAGAAGTAAGTGAGGATCTATGGCAAAAAGCTCTTGTATCAAGTCAAACACATGTTCTGATAAGTCACTTACTGAAGACTTTCCCAGTACCAGAACCTGGTTAAAAAACTAAGATACAAACAATATTATGTAGTATATTTTCCTTCATTAATGCAAACATTATTTTAAGAAACTATTTTAATGTAGTATCATTAATGGTTTTATACTAATGGAAGACACTCAATGCACAATTTTTTCATACTATCAAAGTATTTCACCCTTACAATTTTGGCTCAAGCAAATTACCAACATCCTTCTCAGTTCAGTTCTATTAATTCTATCAAGATAGTTTAATAAATGACAATTTGATAATTTCAAATCTCAATAACATCTGCCAAGCAAAATTAACAGGTAATAAAAGAATTGTTAACTTAAAATGCATATTCATCCAGTAGAATATTGACCAAAAAAAAGAAATTAGTACTTCTAAAGAATTTTGTTATAATTGAAACCTAATCCAATTGAAGATCATCAAATGCTGAAAAAAAAGGTTCTGTGCTTCAAATCCATTTTAAAGAACGTCAGATGTCTTCATGTTGTGTCTTGCAATATTTGATGGGTAATGTATCAGGGTCATTAGTGATCTAACAGAAACAAACCGAAGTAGCCTAAATTATGAATTATTTATTTTTGGATTTATATAAGGTATATTAAAATTTAATACTTCCTATTAGATACTGTGGGTTAATATTATTTAAGCAGTGCAAATGCAATAGCAAAAAATTTATTACACACTTGAAAAAGAAAACAAGGAGAATAGTACTAAACCAACTCAAAGGTTACTTTATGTACTATGCTGTTTCCAGATACGACAAAAAAGCATAAAAAACCAGGAGAATTGGAATGTGGTAACTGTTAGTGAGACTCCTTGAGCTTTTAAACACTTACGGATTAATCTTTTATTAATTTGCCTAATTCCCTTTTAAACTACTCTGAATTTTATGAATTCTATTGGCTTCAGCACCAAGGAAAGGCAACAGAATGGATCAGACCACACTCACCAAAGACTGCAGCAGCTGTATTAATAGGCAGAACATACAACACTCACATTCAACGAGAAGGAATTATAATTTGAAGGAAGCCTTGTAAAAAGCATAGTTCTTTTACTCTTTATGACTACAAGTCATAGGAAGTTTAGGAAGGGAAGAAAAATCTAGCAAAGAGCCAGTAGTTTGAAATGCTTCATCCTAAAGCTTGGTATGAAATGAGGCTGTCTGGTTGCTGGACACATGAAGTATTAGTAATTCTTTTTGTTTTAATAGGATTTTTGGTGGTCACCTATTTTCACAGCCTAGATTTAGGCTGAACATTAGACTGAGATGGATAAAAATTAATTTCCTCTTCATTTATTTGAAACGTTAACAACTAAGCCAGCATTATCCTATTTGGAATACTCTTGTAGCTGCATTACAAAATGTAGCTTCTATAAACAGTACTTAAAAGAATAAAAACCCCCACCATAACTTCAGTAATTCAAGACAGTAACAAGAATACTTGTTACTTGCAGGTAATGTGGATTAATTAATTTACATACATTGGCAATACACGGTTCAATGGTCTGGACGGTCCTTTTCAACAGGACTTTTGCAAGATCAAACGCTTGTTTGTTAAGGTTCTGAAATAAAGAAAATACAATAAAATCTTACATTTTCACATGCAATAACAAATTTTGAAGAAACATTACCATACCTTCATACTCTGAAAATTAACGTGCACCAAATTTGGCACCAAAAAATGAATGAATTTAAATTAGTATTTAAATGTGGTTTTGTTTGCCCCTCACATACTCATTACGGGTACACTCTGCAGCAAGTTCAGCCTTCTCTAGAGGGTAAAACTGCACTGACTTCTCCACAGACTGTACCATATGCTCTGAGACAGCCTATAGTGAGACTACAGAAAGCACCTACACTTGGGCAGAGTTAGCAGTTAACTTTCCAAGTAAGCATTTGATTGCAACATGACAAACCTGAACACTTTATATTGCTCTTGAGCAAGAAAAAGAATGTAACCGCACATCTGAAAAATTTGACTCTCCAAGTCTGCACAAATCTCATATGCAGTATCTCATATCATCTAAGGATTAATGCAGCTTGGAGGGAAAAGAAATAACAATGGATGAGCTGATTGCCCTGAAAATTACAAATCACTGCAGACAAAATGCAGGTAAAGCCTAGGGATGACCGATTCTTGGAAAGACGGTATTTGGCAAGAACATTGAGAACAACTCCCTCATGTTCTTTTAACTAATGAGATGACAACTACAGCTCACCAACAGACAGTAAAGAGAAACAAGTGGTCAAAGGCTCAAACAAATTTATCTCCTCAGTCACCAAAGCGCTAAACTGATGTCTCATTATAGAAGACAGACAGATACGTATAAACTCTTCTCAAAAAATATCCCAACACCTTCTCTCCAAATCACGCCATGATTGAAATCTTGTTGACTGGCATGCTGGTATTAAACTATAGGACTGCCAACCTCAAACTTTAAAATACATTTTCTATGGATCTTCAATACAGTTTCTTCCACACAATCAAACCAACAACCCAAATACACACATAAACACAAAACACCACAATACCAAAGAACCAAAACAGCCTAGAAACGTAATGTATATCTTGATAAAATAAACAGCTATTAAAAAATAATAAACAAATAATCTGTTAGGAGAAAAGAAACCCTGTGGGTCTGGATTAGCCATGTTGTAGAACATGCAGAAGAAAATACAGATTTTTAACACAGGAAAATGTTTTTAAGGAATAACTTAAGTAAAAGTGTGAAGAAAATTATTCACTGAATAGCACTGCTTTTGAAGTTAATAAAAAGGACTACAGTTTGAGGCCACAGGTCTGAGCAAAATGTGACATATGCTACTGCTATTGGAAACCTGGAATTACTAGATGAGAGTCCCATTAGCACACAGAGAACAATGTACACCACCATCGCTTTACTAAGAATGGACATACAAATTAATATAGTCTAGATTCTGAGGTAGACTGTGTATCATGTCTAACTAAAAACCAAAACCAGACTGCATTATCCAAAACACATTATTTCAGCTTCTTTACAGACTTCCATCAAGTCTTGCCAGACTGATACTTTTCTTACGTCATAGCAGAGAATGACCGGCATTTGACTGCTTTACACGGACCTAAAAGCACTGCTATTTTATGCATTCTACAAGAGAATAAACTGTGCTCTTAAGGCTACAGTGCTTGTGATTTACATATCTAAAGACAAGCAATATAATCACAGAATTTTCTAGGGGATCTGTTCATGAAAGGAGAACATAGTTACAACAGTCAAACTCTGCTAGGCAGATTAGACAAAAGAACTTTCTGGTTGTTTTTTTTCCTCTGAACTAACATGGTAAAGCAGTAGTTTAAAGTGCTGTTGTTACAGGAAACAAAGTAACACAGACCAACATACTGACCAAATTACAATACTGAGCACTGACATACTTGCTCAGTCATGACCAAGAGCTGGCAAGAGTGGCACCAGTCCTCTAAGTGATACTAAATATGCATTACAACCCAATATTTACACCAAGTTTATCTCCATCTTTATCAGAGCCTTGCTTGAGAATTTTCTTCATTAGGCAAAACTATAACAATGTTAATGCTAAAAGATCACATTCACTTTTACTTTGCCTAAACCAAGTAGTCACAACACACTGGCAAGTTGTACAAGGTCTTACAGGGCCTTTGTACCCTCAGAGCAGTGTCCACCATTGTTAATAGCATCACCTGACATACATATCGCCACGCTCTGCTTCCATTCCTGGTATCTACTGCCTATAATTCATTAGAAGCAACTTACAAAGAACAGTGTATTTTCAGAAGGACTCATGTTATAAGAGGCCTCTGTGTCAGCAGTTTCAATAAGACATTATCTCACTGCTGTCAATAAAAATGATTTGATAGAATGGCATTCCTGTCTCATGATTACGACGGAAGGAATGCAAACTCATCTCAGACAATAGATACTTTTATATGCCTGATGAGATTTCGCAGGTAAATGACAATGGCCACAGCTTAGTCAATCTGACGCTACACATTTCCATGAATTCTCCCTCTTTATGCAACGAAAGGAATAATCCCTGCTTCTATGTACTAATTTAACTTTAATTATGTAGTCATGGATGGACCTGCCTTAATTTTTGTTACAATTCTAAATTAACAAATGAACAAACAGAAACACATACTTGGTAATCAGAGCACAGTTCATCTGCTGTAACTAATAACTGAAACTTACAGTACTCCATACTATTTTTGGAAAGCACAAGTGTTTTAGGAAGGGAATTTTCTTGGTCAATGTAAGGCATCACCAGCCTGCATCTCATTTTCCCTTATTTCATAGCTGAAGGAGTTGTGTTTATTCTCTTTTCAAATTTATTAAGGCATTACAGAGAAGGTACTTTAAAAGCTCAAGTGCAGGAGTCAGTGAGCCCCTCTCTGAGGAAGAGCTTGTATAAAATTCCTCTAGGAAGGAGAGTATGTGCATATTATGTGTCACTTTGTCTCTTATAAGTCAATTAAATGGAGAAAGACAATGGAAGGGGTGGGCAGCACAACTAGGAAGGTGGAGCGAAGCCTGACTGGCAAGCTGAGGAGAACGGCAAGGCACCACAGAAGTCTTGGGGATATCTTCCATCGCCCTCCTTTGTTCTAATTAAAAAATACTTCACATCATCTCTATTAAAAAAAGCCCAACATACCCCAAAAGCAAAACAACCAACTAACCACAGCCCTCAAGATATAATGTTTTCCTATTATATTTGCTTGAAAACACTTTATTTATGTTTCAGTACAGAGATCCTGAGGTGGCACAATCTCTTTGTGTCGAATAATCTAAACACAGCTAATGAACAGCACCAGGCAATTCCCAAATGAATGTGAGAAAATAAAAGAGTCACGATAGCTAAAGTGTACAAAGAGATAAACAACATGCAAGAGGTAATAAGATTTATTGCTATTATAACAGTATACTATGATAATGTTTTACTTGGCAGACCTTGTGTGCAGGAATGAGGTTAATCAAAATTGAGTCCAGCAGCTCCTGAGTTACTCCATCGCCTTCCATGATGATAGAACTCATCAAATCCAGCATATGCATTTGTACCTTCTGGTTGTGGCTATTACTAAGATCATAAAAAATATTAAATTCTCAGACCCTGACAAATAGTAACAGTACAAACAAGAAACAATATCTAATGCCATAAATATATGTCCAGTTTGCTCTCCCTTACATTCTCCACATCTCAAAACTATTTTATCTGCCTTTCCTCTCTTATGGAAAGGTTCAAAAACCTAGAACAACCTAGCTCTGCTTTAAGAGAATCAAAATAAAAAAGGACAGTAACTACCGATACAAAAATGTAGATAAACTAATCAGAATGAAGTATACTGTTGTAACATGGACAACAAACTTTAAAACACATGTACTTTCAGACACACACCCGTCCATAATGTCAGCAGTTCACACTGATTTTCTTTCCCTGTAGCTCTTCTTTAGAGAAATAAAGACTTCTGCTCAGACATATTTATCTGTAGACTATGCTATGATTCAGTCTACCCCCAAATCTGATGTTATTTTGACAGTTCAATATAATGGAAACAATTCAACTTACTTGATAACTGAAAAGAGAGTCCTAAAAAGCTGAATAAAAATTTCATTGCAATCTTCCAACTCAAAGCAGATGTTGTAAGATTTGACCCAAGCTAAATTCTAGAACAAAAATTAGGATATTTAGGCTAGTACAACTTCACATTAAGTCACGCAAATAGAATCATGTTAGTTATATATTGTTTTCTATTTAAGGAAAAATAATATACAATAGATGCAAATGCTTTGGGGAAAAGAGACTGGATATTTGCTTTGCATATAAAGAGCTCCTAACATAGAGGGGCTTTGCAAGATATATCCAGAAAAAACTAAATACAGAATAATCTGATTTCTTAAGTATAAAAGCTGACTGACAGAATGGTAATATAGCAAGACCCTATTTTTCCTTCATGCTGTGAAACAATACAATTTAAAACATCATGTTTTAAAAATCAAATATCTTGTTTAGAAATGAGATACTATTTCTAAAAGCACACTGAACCCCACCGCTCAGTTATTGTCAAGCGTATGGTTTTGCAAAGTTTTAAAAGCAAAAACCTTACATTCCTTCTCCCATAAACAGTATAGACACATTTGCATTTTAACCAGCATTTGAAATTTTCTCTCTTAATAAAAAACCCTCAATGTATGGAATTGTAAGATAAAAGGCTAACTCTTAATAAATACCAATTGTTTTAACATGTCCTCAACTACAGACTGACGAACTTACTAAATGCCAACAGCATTATAAGTACTAAAAGAAGTAATTCACTGAACTTTAATGAGACTGGTGTGATTTACAGAATAAAAGAAATTTTTCAGGCATACTGGCACATCAGGAGAAAGACTGTTACACTTCTTAGGCTTACAGAGCTAATACCATCTACTGAAAGGTACAACTATTGTGTTACCTCTAGTAAGTAAAAGTATCTGTTAAATTGAGGGCTCTTCGTGTCCTCCAAGCCTTTTAATTGTCTTGTAATAAACAAGAATATGTCCTGTCAAAAAACAAAGTTTACAAGCTTGATTCAGCAGAAAGTAAAAATACAATCCTTTAGTAGTGACATCTACCTACATTTTCAAACTCCTAACATGAGAACATGAAATTTTTTAGGCACTGACAGAAATCTATCACCAACACAGATACTGGCCATCTAGCATTCCTTTACAGATCTCTGGCCCTTAAGTATTACACTGACTTACAGGATTAAAGCAATATCTCTTTAATAAAACTGAAAATCAGTACACATGGGAATAAAAACATTTTTTCCGTTGGTTTTTTGGGTTTTTTTGTGGGGGGGGATGGACTGTTTGGTTCATTTGGGGTTTTTTTGGGGAGGGGGTGGTTTATATTTTTCTCAGTAAGAATAAGGTAGGAGAAAAGCCTTTAGTTTATGAAGCATTTTACCTTAAGTTTGTCATGGGAAGTATACGGAGCTTCAGGAGCATAGATACGAAAGATATCAGCCAAGCAACATGCTACAAGGAGGCGCACATCTTTATTGGGATTCCTGAGGAAGAATTCAGATGCAAGGTGCAAGGCTAACGGGAGATACTGCTGCTTCTCATCTTCTGAGTCCTGGTCCATATCCATGAAGGTTTTTACCACCATCTGAAAAACACCGGGGAAAAAAAATTGAGTTCTTCCTGCTTTTATTCCTTATTACTAAACAAGACTTTTTAAAAGGATGCAGTGCTATCAATACATGTTCTGCTGCATAATCGCAGTTAGTACTTGTACAGTTAGGACAAATATCGGAAAAAGGGAAGTGTTAATCTGATCCTGAAAGGTTTATTGAACTTGCTATTTTAGATTAAGACACTGAAAACCACTTTGCAGTTCTGCTTATTTTGTCAATCTTGACCTGGGGTACAGCTCAGAAACTGCTGTGCACAGATGAGGTTGGAGATGGCAGCATCTCTTCCTCAAAGCAGTCCCACTGCAATTCCAAGTGAGGACTCACCTCAGTATGAATAGTGCGAGGGGCTGTAAGCCATCTGGCGTAACACATGGCTACAGTACAATGCAGCTGCTTTAGAGCTGTGCCAGGACTAGAGGAGCCCAAGAGGCCACTCTTAATACTCTGCCTCTTTTGAGGCACAGACCTCACAAAGTACTTTACATATGCAGAACCTTTCTATCTAGTTTAAACAAACTAGGTACTGGATAATTTAATCCCTCATGTAAAGTAAGCCTTAACACTACATATCTACTCTTTCTGCATACTCAGAGCTGCATCTTTAGCCTTTTCAACATCATGTAAAAATTTAACCACATGGTTTTGTTTCTTCTAGCACAGCTAAGAACTGCTAATTGCTATGAAATGCCACCAAAATAGTTTATTTTTAATTATTGTACAACCCCAGTTAATTGAAGCTTCTCAACATAATGATTTGGCAAAACTGAAAGTAAGAATTTAGTTTGAAGAAATAAAAAGTTGCAGATTTAACTTTTGGAATAGTTTTGTTAAAGGAGGAGAATGACTTCTAGGATGTCAGCACAGAATAGGCAGATGTGCCAGAGACTCTTAGTATGACCTTAGTGAAATCAGTCTTTGTGTTCCATTTCTCCATGACACTTGAGCATCCTTAGAGTTAAAACTGTGAAGGAGAGCCACACTGCATACCAACAGGATTTGGTATGCCCACTACAGACACAGTATACACAGTACACACAACAGAGATACAAGAGAGAACACAGAATGATAAATCTTGATGGGTCAAATTCACGTCTAAAATAGTAACACTAAAACACAAAAGAAGACTGAGCTCACACAGCTAATAAATACAACTCTTACTCTAACCAGAATTTTTTTGTTGTGGTGTCATACGAATGATTCTAGGGTTGCTTCTCCATTATTAAGCATGTCCCTGCTTCCAACATGAAAGTGCTGTCTTTAAGCTTTTTCTCTTTCCTTAGTTTTGAAATATAGTTTTAAATCCAGTAGATCTTATAAATTAAAATAAATGTTTGACAGCAACCGTTCCTACAGTACATTACTTAAAAATCCTCCTCCATTTCTATAAATGTACAAGTATAATCCAATTTGCCACAAAGACAAAAAAGAGGAGACAAGAGGAGAGAGGAGAAAAACTCTACACAGCAACAAACAGAAAAAAAAAACCTTTAAATCTACAGCCCAGAAAGATACAAATTGTATCTTATTGGTCCGTTTCCTTAAAAATATTCTTAAACCATGTTTTAAAGCCCTAGCTGAAAGCACAAAACCATCCCTCTACTGACAACTCAGGTCTGCCTGTTACAGGGCCATTTGTCACTGTGTCCTGGGGTGTATCAGGCACAGCATCGCCAGCTGGTCAAGGGAGGGGATTGTCCTGCTCTGCGCTGGTGTGGCCTCACCTGGAGTCCTGGATGCAGCTAGAAATTGACCTGCTACAATAATCTGCTAATGAAAATGAAAACCTAAAATAAACTCTAGATACAAAAGCCTAAAAGGCCAAATAATTTCAGGTTTTGAATGTCCAAATTGGAAACTACTCATTATCACACTAAGACAGTTTTTATTCCTGAAAAATGTGATCAAACTGGAACAGGAACTCACTAATTTTTCAAATTACAGTAGTACTGTCTAACTGAAATCTGGCTGTACAGTTGAAACTATCTAGAACACTAATATTCATTTATATAAAAACATACAGACTTCACAGTTTTCATCACAAAAACCTGTCACTGTACTCTGTGCAAAAAGCAGGAGACAAAAAAGTATTCTTTAACAATATTAATGTAACAATATTAATGTAACATCATCCATTCTTTTCCAAACAACTAAGCAGTCAATTTAAACACTAATTCTAGCAAATGTAAACAGAATACAGCTATGTACATTCAAGATTAAATTCATTCTGCATAGCTCTTGACTGAATGCATGCCCATTAATGTGTCACATACTGGTACTTTAGTTAGCTGGAAAAAATTTAAGTATTGTAACTATTCTAGAAATTGACTTTATTGCCATTTTTACCACACTGCCCTGAAATTCTAATTATCAGAGCAAGATTTTACTCTCGCAGGCTCTGCAAACATGTAAGTGAAATGATTGGATTATAATGTTGAAGAAATGCAAATGCCTTCATTCAAACTAGCGAGAACAGCTAAATGAAGACTGTTGAAGTCACTCTCAGCTGAAAATTGAAAAGTTAAAGCTTTCAGGAAGGTGCTCATCTGATTGTATCAACCATGTAGTGTGCAAGCCAGTCACTCTTGGTTACCCTTTCACCCACTGGCGAGAAATACACAGACCCTGAGTTCAAGCACAGATGTCTATGATGACATCTACAGATGTTGGCTCAGTTTTGCCCTGGAACTCCTCACCAACCATGAATGCAGCTCAGTGTGACTAGAGGCCTGAAATGAGGCAAGAGGAACAATACCTGCAGCTTCTTGTGCAACTGTCAATCTTTCAGCAGCATTGAAACATACACGAGAGGTTGCCAAAGGGCTGTTCACACACTTGACATCTCACATGCAGCTTACATGCGGCCTGTTTCCAAAGACAAAATCAGCATGGTAGCTTGCCCTTATGTGACTCAGCTGTGGCTCTTGCACAAGACCTATGCCTCAGACAGGAATACTAACTTTTGCTGTTCAGATCTGCAGGATTTAGGAAAATGGTTTTGTTGTATCAGGAAGCCCATCTACTGCTGAAACACACTGATGACTCCAGTTATTATAGGGAGGGGAGCTATATAAACACCAAGAGAGGACAGAGTAATCAGTATAGATAGCAAAAAGACTCAAACCAGCACCTGGAGAGAGGAAGAAGCAGCGAGATCTAGAAAAGCCTTGCTGCAGTTGACAGGACAAGCAGAAACCTCCAAGCCAGTCACAGCAGGGGGAAGGCATGGTGTGTGCATGTTGCATTTGTTTTACTGTTCTTATACCAGCTTATTCGTACGGTTCCAAAGCAGTAATGCTTAACAACCCTTTTCTTGTAAAAAGACCAGGGAAAGATACTCAGTATTTAAAAAGATCCCTTTGCAATCACTGAAAGAAGAAATTCAACAATTGAGAGAATTTGACACCATTTGTTGTAACAGGGATGATATTGTAAGTTAACTTCAGTACTAGGATTAAATACAAAAGATATTTGAAAGAAAAACTTGACCAAATGGATGTGAACCCAGATGACAATTTAAGAGCTAGGACAATTCAAGGAGAGATGCCAAGAAAACGCTGAAAACATAGCAGATCCAAATAATGCAACTCTGCCATCAGAGTGTTTTTACATTTTTCCTCACATGATTTAAGCAGTACTATAGGTGATTCTTGCCATTAACTATTAACAATAAATTACATTTTTGTCTCTGATCTTACAGTAAAACATAGCAAAATGTTTCACAGACATGTGTCTCTGAAAAAAATACTTCTATGCGGTGCAGATTTAAGATGAGAAGTCTTCGTCAGCCTCAGATACAGTCCTATCTCCTATCTATCAGCCAGAAGCATCAAACGTGAAAAAAAGAGACTTTAAAGTGTGGAAAAAAAGAAAATAAATAAAAACATTCAAATCAGGAGGACCGGATGATTGTTATTTCAAAATCTTTAAATTCCTGACAAATGAAATGACAAATGTAGTAAGTCAGGTTTTGTTGGCTTTTCTTTAAACAACAAACAAGCAAAATAATCCCAAACAACAAACCATACACCCCCCGCCCCCCCCCCCAAGCTAAAACCCAAACAAGGGAGATACCAACTAAGCAGAGAGCACCAAATATTGATGTAATAATCAAGAAATGACATCCTGCCAATACATCCAACAGGCTGACATCAATAGAATTTTATAATATAAACCAAACCTGGAAAGGGTAAATAAACCCAGAAATCAAGAAAAACAGGATAACACATAAAAAACAAATTACTTTGATAACCCTCATTTCAAAACAGCACATGCCTTTAATAAAGATCATCAATACTCTACACAAGACTGACCATGACAAGAAACTTAGTTTGAGTGTCAAGAACAGCATCACACAGAGCCACATCACACTGAACTACATGGAAAATGAGGAGCTTGAAAGAGATGAAAATTAGGCCAATATTGTCTCCTTAGCCCCTTCCTAAAGCGATAAACTTAAAGAACCTTTTGAAACTGAATGAATTTATTGGTGGAGAATGGTGTTTTAACTGACCCTATTTCCATAAAAAACTGTGGTACAAGGAGTAGGAATTGATGGTGATGACAAATTTACAGAATGGCAGTAAAGGACAGGGTACTCTATGAGAAGAACAGAAATACCAAAAAATCACCATTGGTAAATTGTCATATGCTTAGTGCTTAAATCCAAGACCTTATGCTATTAAGAGCTTATCTGCTATAAACAACAGAAGAGGTTAGAAAGATGGACATTTAGTAAGCAGTTGTAAAGAATTTATGAGCCAACAACAGGCTGTGTACATGAAAACAATGAAAGTGCAATTGCAGGAAATGACAGAAGAAAGAAGGGAAAAAACAGCAATACAACTCATGAAATGCTAAAAATACGAAATGCTGACTGTAAACACATTACTTAATCCTGATTACCCTCACTAATTAAAAAAAAAATTTAAAAATGAGGTACAGAAGGTATCTGCCAAAGGAGTCTCAAAAGCCTCTTCTTGCAAGGAGACATTTACCAGACTGTGCTAATTAAAAACAACAGCTGAAAACCGCTCTTTAGGGCCAGTCCTGTTTAATATCTTTATCAATGATCTGGACTAAGGGATTGGGTGCACCCTCAGTCCATTCACAGATGACACCAAGTTGGGTGGGAGTGTTGTCTGCTGGGGGGCAGAAGGCTCTGCAGAGGGATCTGGACAGGACAGACTGATGGGCCAAGGCCAGTGCTAGGAGGTTCAACAAGGCCCACTGCCAGGTCCTGCACTTGAGTCACAACAACCCCAGGCAGTGCTACAGACTGGGGCAGAGCGGCTGGAAAGCTGCTCAGCAGAAAAAGACCTGAGGGTGCTGGTGAACGGCTGCTGAACATGAGCCAGCTGTGCCCAGGTGGCCAAGAAGGCCAACAGCATCCTGGCCCGTGTCAGCAATAGTGTGGCCAGCAGGACGAGGGCAGTGACTGTCCCACTATACTCGGCACTGGTGAGGCCACACCTTGAGTTCTGTTTCTGATTCTGGGCCACTCAGTTCAGGAAAGATTTTAAAGTGCTGGAGCAAGTCGAGAGAAGGGCAATGCCCCATTTTCACTACAAATTCTTTAATCTATACTCTCTGACAAGACATTTAACTGGCTTTAGATAACCTGGGGAAGGGAAAAAAGAAAAGGAAAAGTTGAACAAAAGGTGATATAAAGCATATTGTACACTCTATGGGGCAAAGACTATTTGCTTTCTTCTTTATATCCTGCTCACCACATGAAGCCAATGAACAGGGTTTCCAGATGTGATTACAACTCTTATGATACATTTGTAAAGTTGATGCAGCACCAGCAATGTAGCCAAGTGATACCCCTCTGCTTGGGCAAACAGTTTAACTGGCTATTCTTCCCCTGGAGACTGACCTACACTAGGACTTTGTTTTGGAGTTCCGGCCAATCGACCAATCACAAGTAAAGAAGTCACAGATTGGTAATTTACCACTATCTTCACATTGGTGAAACAGCATATTCTGTATTATTTTACTTACACCAAGCAAGTCAGACTATTTTCCAAGCGCCTAGATATTAAATTGATCTGACACATGAAAAAGCAGAAAGACTGACTACTACTTGTAATAAAAACAGCACATGGAGCAGATAGTTCATGGATTACTTGAAGTAACTTCCTTGATACACATTTTTAAGTAACTACAAAATGAATTCAAGCATCACACAAATGGGACAAATATTGTTACCAAACTGGGAGAGGGGTTGTACAATTACCCACATATTATATCTTCATAATCAACACACAGTAGAATTACAGGTTCTGTTGTAAAGCTGTAAGATTCCTCATAGTAACATGAATGCAACAGAAGAGAAGAACAAGGCAAATAAAATGAGAAAAATCAGATGCCTTAATCCAAAATACTTTTCATGGCACAAATTAGAACATGCTTTTTAAATAGCGCTTGAATGTTTTGCTCTGCAAAAATCAGTCATGTAACATTGACATTTTGGTTACAGCAACTCATATGGACTGCTGCAAGGAAAAGTTCCAAGAAAGTATGCTTCCCAAGATTACAATGGTGCAAAAGGAAGCAAAACACTGTCCTTCCTGCCCAGCAGAAGATAATCCTAATGCTGTTACCACTGCGTGTCATAAATCTTGTACTCTTTGGCCATGAACAAGCCCATGGGAAAAATCAGATTCATGATGTGCAAAGAAAATACTACATGCCTTTTCTTATCACTAAAACCTTGTCAAAATATATTTTGCTCAGAACTGAGTATTTTAGACAGTATCATTGATTTATTATTTTTATTAAAGTAGGAGTTGGAAGATTCAAAACCATTTTTGTACACCCTCAGTTCCTTCACCACGATATGTAACAGTAATGTCCTTTTTCCTCCAAGTAAACAAACCCAAGTCCATTTCTTTTGTGTTTAAGCAGGTACCACTATGCTTTATGTCAGAACAACTTGTAAGTTCATATATATTCACATTCTTCCAACAATATGGAACTTTTATAATCTCTTCTTTCTTTTGAAATGAGGACTATTTGAAGTGATCACACGCAACCAAAATCGTAGCTATCTGGAGACAGGTTTGAACTGTGTACTGGCTCTGACTACTGACTGGCAAACAGGTCTGAATTTCTCTCTGGTTTTGGCTCCATGTGACATGGAGATCCCGTTTAACCCCTTGCAGCCACCATCTCCTTCTCCCTTTCCTATTACTCATCCTGCCCTACTTCTGGCCATGCAGTGCCAGCGCACTTGTTGAACAACCCCGTGATTAAATTTAATTTACTGATCTGTCTGAAAAGGCTCCTGGGAAAAGTCCTGGATAGTTTCCTGACAGGCGTAGTTAGATCATAGACAGATCTGATACTTTCCAGAACCAGCAGCAGGAAGGTAGGTAGACTTCAATGGCCAAGACCAGGAAGGGAAGAACTTAGTCTGCCAGTGCATAAACTCTTAACAAACAACCCAATAGTGGCACAAATTCTTAACCTTACTAGTGGCAAGCTCAAAAACCCTGATATGAGCAGCTACAGATAGGCAGATCCTACTATATCCCCAGAAAATTTACCTCTCTTTAGTAAAAACTGGCATAAGATGTGATCAATCATCATTTCAAATTCAAGGTCTCAGAAATGTGTTGCCACAGTAATTTTCAGAACTTGTATCCAATGTATCAATTAACTTATTAATTTTAATTTAATAATCTGTTTCCTGGGTTTTAAATCATGACCTGAGACAGCAGAGGTTTCCCATTTACCTTTTTGGGTCACCACTTTCTTTGCCTTCCAGGTTCATATTATTCTCATCACATCCTCATCTCATACCTCTGGAGGCAAAGGTTCACTCCAACTTCAGTATTGCACAGAGTACATTCACACAGTATGCAAACAAGCATACGCATCTGATTCATAAAAGGGAAGCATAAGAAAGTATTCACCATCAGGCTCCTTACCCAGCACTAAATTCTATAAGATTTTTCAACAGAAGCTGTTCAGTCAAAGATTTCATTGAGTAGCCTCAACTGATGCATCAGAATTCCCTCATACAGTCCTTTACAACCTCATGAAGTCATAGTTTTATTTTCTCTCATTATTCCTCACCGTGCTTTAATCAACATTAAGCCTAAAAGCTCCCACTGAATCAATTCCACTCAAATTATTTGACTTAATACATATTCTATGAAATTCTCCTTGGCTGTGATGAACAAAACCAACTCACCTCATCACATTTCCCAAACAGCTAAAAGGTTTTCAAGTGTGCAAAGTGCTACCTAACATTAGGTCACTGGATGTTTTGTCACCAACAAAAATTATTTCTTGATATCTAGTTTTTATTTACAAGCAGCTTTTGATGCATGACAATACTTGGCTACTCAATCCAAGACCTTTTGAAGTTATTTAAATGCAAGAAACATTGAGAAATACTGTTAGTTTGGCTGCACCAATATTGCAATCCCTAAGGTATTTTGTTACCCCAGTTTTAAACTGGTTCACACAATTTCTCTATGACACAAACTATAGTCACAATCAAATCACACATTTTAACAATGGATGTATACTTCTCAAATAATGAAACAAGAGTGCACATATTTATCAGCACATTGTCTTTTCATACTCACACTACTCACCATCTCTTACACATCTATGATTTAAGTGTGGTGTCATAGCACTAATTTTCATTTTATTAAGTGATGCAGTCTTCAGCAGTATCTAGTCTTTTTACTGGAGAGATTTGTAACGGTATGCTTTCCAGTTTTCCTGCCAAAGACTAATAATTGTTTACATACCCTAAGAAGGTTCCTAAAGTCATCTAAATTATCAGAAACTTTGCTTCCACATACATAGATACATAACAGAAGAGTTTTGCAGAGGGACTAAAAAGAGCCTATTTGTTAAATGTTCTAGTGATAATTCAAGATGTCATCAGTCAGAAGCATTTCATTAAGAAGTCCTCCTCCCCTATGTATAATGGAAAGTGTTATATATGGCTGGGGCAAAACCAAAAAAATTATTCAAACCGTATTCCCCATGGTGAAGGAGTTTCCATTTCCATATGAAGTTTGCAAATACTTTGATAATAGCCTCCAGATGTGAGAGAGGATTCTTCATAACCAGCTCACTGCTGTGTGTTAATTCATTTCCTCCTCCAAAGAGAAGGTGGTGCTAGACAAAACAATGGCTTTGCTTTTCTACTGTGAATTGACTGTAAGGATTTGTTTTGAAGTGATCACATTTAACAACACAATCATGTGTTAGGGTTTCACATTAAAACACACCTAGAGAGCTATGCTGCCAACAGTACTGATATTGTAAATACTATATCCATGTCTATTTCTACAATATGATGCAGGTGCGTCCCATGGTACATCATACAGTCTTCTGATTGTCATCCAGAAGCAGGGCATATATAAAGAACACCATGCTTTTTCCTGCTTGTGTTCTGTAGTAGGTTGATCCTGGCTGAATGCCCGACATCCACCAAAGCCTATCACTCCCCTCCACAGCTGGAGAGGAGAGAGAAAATGTAGCACAGAGTTCATGATTTGAGACACTGACAGAGAAGACATCACTCACAAAATACTGCCATAGGCATAACAGGCTCAAACTAGAAATATTAACTGAATTTACTAACAAAATCAGAGCAGGATAACGAGAAATAAAACCTGAAAAATGCCTTCCCTCCTATCCCTCCCTCCTTCCCAGCTCCACCTCCTCCCCCAGCAGCACAGAGAGACAGGGAATGGGGATTATGTTCAGTTTGTCACATGTTGCTAGTCCCACTACTCAGGAGAGGAGTCGTCCCCCTGCTCCAACATGGGGTCTCTCCCATGAGAGACAGTTCTCCATGAACTTCTCCAACAGGAGTCCATCTCACAGGCAACAGTTCTCCACAGACTGCTGCAACACGGGTCACTCTTCCATGGGGTGCAGTCCTTCAAGGACAGGCTGTTCTAGCGTGGGTCCCCCAAGGGGTCCTAAGTCCTACCAGCAAACCTGATCCAGCATGGGCTCCTCTATCCATGGGTCTGCAGGTCCCTGCCAGGACCTTGCTCCAGACAGGCCTCCCACAGGGTCACAGCCTTGTCTCAGGCATCCACCTGCTCCAGTGTGGGACTCTTCCATGGGCTGCAGGGGGATCTCAGCATCCCCGTGGTCCTCCATGGGCTGCAGGGGCACAGCTGCTTCACCATGGTCAGCACCACGGGCTGCAGGGGAACCTCAGCTCCGGTGCCTGGAGCACTTCCTCTGCCACCTTCTCTACTGACCTGGGTTTCTGCATAGTTGTTCCTCTCAGATATCCTCAACCTTCTCTTTCCCTGGCTTCCATCTGCACAAATAAGTCCTTTTTTTTTTTCTTCTTAAATCTGTTATCACAGAGTTGTTACCACCATTTCTATCTGGCCCAGCCCTGGCCAGTGGCACGTCCATCTTTGGAGCTGCCAGGGATTGGCTCTGCCAAACATGGAGGAAGCTTCTGGCAGCTTTTCACAGAAGCTACCCCTTTAGCCCACCCCTCCCCTACCCTCCCCCCCCCAACTATGAAAGCTTGGCCACACAAACCCAATATATGTTTTAACACAATCAATACATGAGACCAAAAAAAAAAAAAAGTTTCTTCCAAGAAAAGTGTTTTTCTATTTCAGCAATCTTGTAAGCTGTGGTGAGCTGAACACCGCCTAAAGCAGAAAATTATGTGAAATATTTGTACCTTGATCTTTAAATGATTGCACAGTCTGTGACAGTAAAAGAAGAAAAAAAATAAAAATTTCTTTCATCTGTGACAGTAAGAGAAGAAATAAATTAGAGTTTCTTTCATGGAACTCACTGAATGACTGGCAACTGCACATAATGCCATCATACGCAGTATCAAAACAGAGGTACCATGGGTCAACAAGAAAATACTCTTTAGCCATGATGTGAATTTTCTGGTTTGTTTAAGAGACAGATTCCATTGTGCCTTAGAATTGAAAATCAGGGCAAATCATGTGAGACCCTAGCATGAACCATATCTAGTAACAAAACTTCACTGAATAATTTTGTCTCTTGTCATCTACTGGAGTCATAGTACAAGACTGTCATATTAACAACAATTATATAGAATGCAGAAGCTGAGAGCTTCCATTCTTAATGCAAAAGGCTGGACAAAAATCAGAATTGTAAAACTGTAAAAATCTTTGATCTTTCATAATCAAAACTTATACTATCAACCAGTAACAACAAAAACAAACCCCTAACAAACCAGCACATCATACCAGCTCCTCAGAAGGCACTGGCTGACACGGACATTCTCTGCCAGCAGCTGGTGAGGTGCCAGCTACTGCACCTACCAAGTGAGAGGCACTGTTGCAAAGAATTTCTGTTCAGACAAATTATCTTTCTCCAACGAAGCACTATTTTACCAGATAATTTTGCTACCTGTTGAGCACTATTACCTGTATCAGAAACACAACACATCCCCCCCCGCCCCCTGCCAGCTTTGTCTTTAGGCAGGTACCAAGCTCAAAACTAAGGCACTACAAAATGGACTGAATGCAAAATGCAAGAATTTTCTTACTTCGTGTGTGTCTGGTGGTTTCATTTTATTTTTAACTAGTCCCATCAAAAACAAAGTTTCTGAAAATTCTTAAAGCACAGGAAAAAATTGATGCAAAAAAATTGCACCTGAAACTTATCTGGAGTGGTTTCCTGGCTTTAAGTCTTAATTTTTTAGTAAGGAGGAAGAAAATTATTTCTAATAAATGTATGGAAAGTATTGTATTTGTAGAATTCATTTAGCAAGCCTAAATTATTTTAGTGTGCATAATGACAAGTATCCCTAAGTAATAGACTGACTTCTGATACATGTGAAATGAATCATACTTTTAGGAAATTTTCCATTTAAAATTGTCATTAAAATGGAGTGGGAGACTAAAGGAAAAATAAAAGGCACTGATATTACTGATATAAGGATAGGAAAGTCAAATCCACAGTGCTCAGCAAAAGGATGATGCTAAAGACATAATAATTATGCGTAGGACATTCAGTTTCTAAGAAATAAGCCTGTAAAATCAATATGATACATCTATGCATGTGATTCTAACATAGGCAGCAAAGAATAATATGAAAAGTCTTCAAGAAATTCATATTACCATCATAATCAGCAATATTAAAAGTGTGGAAATATTTCAAATAGAATATATTATTTACAGAAGGGATTTTCCTAGACTTTACAGGACAGTATTTAAAATGTTGGGTTTAATGTTTTTACTGTTCATTTTATGATACACTATGTAGACTTTTCCATTTTGAGTATGGGAGTAATGTGCACTTGTATGTTCAATGAAAAGTAAAAATGAAAAGGCAAGGACAGGAGAGCAACAACAACAAAAAAAAAGACAGAAAAACCCAGGTATTCCCATTTGTGTCTCTGTATCATACCTATTTTTATTTGCTTGGTCTTGACATTTACACCCAATCACCAGTAGCAGGGTTTCACTTGTTTTCACTTGTTTCTAACTTTTAAAAACATTTTAATAGTATTTTCAAGCAATATAGCTACCTTGAGCTCATTGACAATCACCCCAAATCCAGAATATTTACTCTGTTTATAAAACCATGACTACTTCTAACCCAGTTAAAGAAAAAAAATTACAATTCCTGCTTTTAGAGAGCTCTAATACACCTTTCTGGACTAGCAATATTGTTTTAGAGGATATTATGTCACATATCCCAGAGCAGTGGTGACTTTGCTCTGTTTTTCTGCAGTTATTTTAATGTCAGGCTAATAAAGTCTTGTCTGGGAATTTTTCGCTAGTATTTTGAGAACTTAAGTAACTCCTTGTTTCCATCATAAGAGTTCTGCAACTGCTTTGCCTATCGGTTCCATCAAATTCCTTCCTTGTAGGTAGCTAGAAAAAAATGACTGTAACTGCTGTACCTGTCCCTCAACATTCCTCGCATGTAATCACAGTTTTATAGCTACTGATTTTGTTAAGATAAGAAGCAGACAGTATATCAGATATAAAGTGTTAATGCAAGACTCTTTTTTTTTTAAGAATCTTTTCAAAAAGAGACTGACATTATTTAAGAAGTTCCAGTAAGGAGTGTCTTCTACTAAAACTTCATTTATGAATCATGTAAAGCTCACTGAGGTCCCAAAAATCAGAGAGCACTACCATTTCCTTGCTCTCCTAGAAAGACACTTCAGATAAAGACATATATGTAATGACAGTATAACCACTGTCACTGCAGACATCAGGTATCCATCATTAGACAGTTTCCCCAGACTATTCTTGGTGAACCTACTCGTATCACCTGTGTCATGCAGTGTTTACTCATTTTAACTTCTACATTAATTTCTGCTTTACTTGAACGCTCTCCAATTAGTATAACATTTTCATTATCTGTGAATAAATTTTCTGAAAAAAAAATTCACATAACTATGCAAGGAAGAACTCACATCTGGCAGACTTCTCAAAGTTGAAGTCTGGAAAGTATTTAACAATTTTTATTAAAAAATACACGCTATGTATTTAATTTATATATTTAAATACATCATTCAAGTTCAGTCTCAGAATTGATAATGCTGAATTTAGCTGAAAATAACATTTCATTAAACTACATTGCTGGAATCAGCAACCTGCAAGTACCAAGTATAATTTAAATAGCTGCCAGCAATATACTCATAAAGAATGCCTATAACAGAAGCCACACAAACCTTGTGAAGGTCCAGCATACTTCAAAAAAGCACTTGAGGCATAGTTGCTCCGTATTTGCAAAACACTTTGGCATGTTCATCCAGAAAAATCACTTAACCTCACCATGACAAAATTTGAGACATTTCAATGCCAAAAGTACAAAACCACACAGGAGGTGAGACTTGAAGAGGTTTTTAAGGTTATACCCCTTAAATTACTTTACCATCTAGTTTAGTACTTCATTAGAAATGTTTTGTTATCTACTAAGTTTACAATTTCTGAGTGAGTTATTTAAACTCATTCAGTAAATTCCAGCACTACAACAGAACCAGTGTCTCAAGAGACTGCATGCACTGCAACAGTGAGTAACTTTTTCCTTCACTTGAAATAGCTAGAAAATTCATCTGATTCCCTTTCTAAGATCTGACAGCTGAAACAATGTTAATCTGTACCCCAAGCAGGAGCATAAATTTGGTACCCAGTGGCACAGGATTTGGTCACTTCACAAATATCTGCATCTGTGACACAGCGTCAAAGGGAAATTTGAGAAGCTTACGAAGAATGCACCAAGCCTCAGCCCAAAAAATTATGATTGCCCAGAACACATAAGAAAGCATCCACTTCACCAATAGTACTGGACTGAAGTGGCCTGAAGCCAAAATAACGTCTCATTTAAAAATGATCTTTGTTTCCTCATTTTAAAATGATCTTTGTTTCTCTTACTCAAAAATTACAGCGATTTCATTTCACTTGCTCAGCTGCAGTGATCTCAGAACAGTAGTCCACATGCATGTGCTGGAGGTTCAATGTATCATAAAAAACCCAATGATTGGGAAAACTAAAAAAAGGAGGGGAAATGTTACCTGTAGGACAGAAAAGATCTCTTTCATATACAAACTCTGCAGGAGAATGACAACTAGTTGACTACATGACTCAAAATAAATCACTTGGTCTTTCTTAAGCATAAACAAAGCATTACACATAGGCACAAATTTTAACTTTTCTGATCTAAAACCATTCTAGACTGTATAGTTATTGCCTTCAGGAATCCTATATAAAAGTATTATGTCTCTTAAGTTTGCATATACAAGACTTTAAATACATGAAGCTCCATTGCTCTTACTCTTCAAAAGCCATTAATGGTTTTTGAAACCATGAAACCCTTTCATTCATGTTTGGTAAGTTGTTTTTTTCTACAGGTTTTTGAATATATATTTTTTTAATCAACCTCATGATCATAGCATGCAGACCATGTACTGCTATACTGAACCCATTCACAAAAAACCTCCCATGGAACGTACTTTGCTGTGTTTGCTTTCTTATCTTCCCACCCTAAAAAGAAAACTGTTAACACTGCAGTATTTTATTCTGATTGAATTGGTGGTCTTGTTTTGGTTTTTTTAAAATTCAAAATCAACACATTTCGCAATTCATCTTCATAGCGAGGAAGGAAAACTTCAGCATGCACTTGGGCCTACAAATTGTAGAGGTTTGCAATAGTCTTCAATAGCTGCAAGAGTTCACTGCACATCCTAAAAATACTGTTGGCTAAGATTTATGGTCAGGAAACAAAAGCTGTCAATTACAAACTTTAGCACCTAAAACTCAGACATTAAACTGAAGCCACTTAGTTAGCACCTTAAAGAAAATGGCTGAGACCTAGTATTTTCCTATGAATTTTGTCGGAGAGTAGTGGATGAAGAGACAAGCAGATGCTGACCAAGTAACTGATCTTGAGGAAAATGCCTCAGTATTTTTATTCAATAGTCCCAAAATACCGATACATTCATGAGATTAATTACAGAACTCTGTCCCAGATGTTGAGAATAGAGCAAATAACCTTAATCCAGATGGGGCTCAAATTCCTAACCAAGGCGAGAGGCCAAAAGATGTTACTCCCAGATTCCACCATTGCCAGTTTCCTCATTAAAGGTAAGTACTGCCTGTACTAAGGACCAAAATGAAGTACCAAAGGGAAACACCCAGCAAAGAAAACTGAAGGATAGAGGGAAATGCTTCCTGTTGCCTGCTTGAAACCATCCCCTTGTTCTGCTTTAACTTTAGGCATCTTTCTTTTGCCAGAGATCTGACTGCTCACATATAGGGTTAAAAATGGTAAAATCATGGGGTAACATTCAAATCAGGTAGTAGCCACCTGTATATTGTTGACACCGTGTCTACAGTATTTGTTTTGAATTTTCCTAGGAGCTGCCTTCAGCGGTCAGAAGACAGCTGATTCTTGTGTGAATCAGGTATCGAGAACCCAAGCAGTAGGAAAGACAGTTTTTCATCACTGAATATACTCTTCCAATTTAAGCGTTTTGTATCCTATGTGCGCATCACTTCTCTTGGGTGAGAAAGCAGTATCTCCTAGTCAGCAGTCTTAGAGAAGCCCACGAAACCCAGAATATCTTCCCCCTTCATTTTCAGTATGATGGTTTTGCAAGCATTCTGATCAGGATTAAGACAGCACAAAGTCAGTTTATAGTTAAATAGGTATTAGCTTCCGTCTAGCTTCCCGTAAATGTATCTGAATTTGTGTTGGTCAAATCTCTGAACAGTATCAGTTACTTGCAGTTTTTTCATACACTATCAAAGGTGTGCCAGGTAATTACAGATTTTTGAATCAAGACACACTTAAGGTCTCCAGAATTTATACACAAACAAAAAGACTGAACCCCAGGAATCCCAATATACTCCTCAGATGTGAATATATGCAAAGCATATCCACGCATTCATTTCTTAAGCATTATTTTGAAGTTTTCTGAATTGAAGAGTAACAGTAAAGGCTTACTTCAATAATAACATGAAATGAAACAACTAAACCCAACAAGCCACAAACTAAATTATATGAGCTGAAATCAAATTATTTCAAAGTAAGGATTTGTATAATCAAAATTATCTACATAACTTCATCCAAAAGTTTCTGGCAACATTCCCACACTGCCATTTTCATAGAAGTTTCCATATACAAACAAATTACTACTAGAAAAGCAGGCAAAATTCAAGTCTAAGATTAACTGAAGTTTGGCAACTACAGAATTTCAATGCATACAACCACTAAAAAAGTGCAAATTCCTTGTAAACACTGTCTCTAAGAAGAATAAACAAAATTATGCTCAAACATATTTCAACAGCAGCTGGATTTTTGGCCTATTGAGGAGTCCTTGGTATGTTCTGCACAACTCTCAGGTCCCAAAGTGTAAAAAATATTAGGTAAATGAGCTAAAGAAGAAGGGTTTTCACTTTCTGTGAATAATTCTGGAAGCGCTTCATGTGCAAGGAGTAAACTTGGGGTCTATTCCTGCTATAAGTCCTGTGGAGTGTTAATAACTGGCTTTGATATGACACACACATAAAAAAAGATTCTACTACTTGCATTTTATCAGTTCATGCTTGGGGGAGAAAGCTATTTATGCTGCCTATCTGCTGGATAGTACACCTTTTTTTTTTGCACGTGTGATTATCTGAAAATAAAAGCTTCATCTCTGTCTCTGCACACGTATGTATACAGTTACTCCCCTACAGACAGATACACATCCTGTAAGTTAACACACGTCTTTGTTTAAAGAACAATCAACTACAGCAGGCATTAGGAAGGGGAAAAAACAGTAAGAATGAGAGCCAGCATGAAGACAAATCTGTTTGCAGGCACTGGCCTGTACCGCCTACTCTTAGTTCAAGTCACAGCACAAGACTCAGTAGTTTGGACTGCAGAAGAGGAAAAGATCAGTCTTAATATCAAAGACTGCATCTCATAACCCTAATACTGGTACAGAACTGTGAGCCATCATGCTTAGATATGCCTGAAAAACACTGAAACCTCAAATTCCTTCTTCTGTACAAACAGGACAGACAATAAGTGGAAAAAGAGAAAACCAAACAATCCTAGAAAAAGGAGAGGTGTTATCCAAGTACTTCTCTCTACTTATTACTACATCAATTCTGAACTCAAATATAAAATTGATTTATTTTGAAAGCAATTATGTGTTAGGATGAATGGTATTTATAACTGCAGTTAGCCAGCTAAACATTAGAAAATTCATTGTGGATTCCCCAACATTCATGTTTGTTCAAAATTACTGGCACCAGCAAAATCCATACATTTGTGTATAAACACAGCACTGATTTCAACTGTTTGTAACCACAGAACATTCTCCTCTGTTTCTTAGCTTCTTTTTTCAGACATGGAACGCCAGCACATCACTCACTGCACTGACATTTGCAGCTCCCTGCAACAAGGGACACGCTTAATTTTGTTTAGAGATACTGCTTGAAAAATAGAGCGGGTGGAGGGGCGTGTGTAGAATTTCTTAGGGTGCAGTTTCATGGCTGTGTGAGTCAACCCAAATCTGTCAGATCTGTCCCTCTATTATGCCAGCACGTATGTGGCTGATAAGTGACACTACTGAAAATTCCCTTTTCTGCTCAGGTTATTTTTCAGATATATCTGCTTCTTGAAGCACCTTATTACATGGCTGTAAAAGTGACAGCGGAGGATGAGACTACTTCAGCCCAATCTCAGGGTGCAGTTTAATGACTTAAAAGTTGATTCAGTAAGGTCAAACCCTATGAACACAGTGCTCCAAATTAAGCTGTCACTGCAAGTAACAGTTCACCCCGATATTGTCATAGAGCTTCTGCCAAAGCAAGGAGGGGGTAGTAGGTGACTGCGCAAGTCACTCTGATCCAAATGAAAACTTACCTGGGAAAAGGTAAGTGCTTTTGAATAGGATGACTTCCACAATCCAGTATCCTGCAAGCCACAGA
Organism: Struthidea cinerea; assembly: GCA_013397865.1. Classification (NCBI taxonomy): domain Eukaryota; kingdom Metazoa; phylum Chordata; class Aves; order Passeriformes; family Corcoracidae; genus Struthidea; species Struthidea cinerea. The sequence goes on along the minus strand of VZTI01001133.1, from coordinate 23,611 downwards.
TACATCTGGATTGGCAGGGGGAAAACTATGGCCCACAAGTAGCAAGAGTATTTAACTGGCTCAAACTGCTGGCTTTGGTGTTTGTGCTTCCATATGCCAGGGTTTGATTCAGGGCAATGCTCTACCTACTGGTATAGCAACTCCATCCTTTCCAACTATACTAGTTTTCCCCTCTTTTCCTACAGTCACTATGTGCCTCTCTTTTTTACTTTTTCTTGTCTTACTCTTCACAAACTTGATTTATTTCTATGACTTTAAGAGTGCTGGTGACACAAATAAGGAAAATTACTTTGAACCATTATTCTTCCTGAACAGCAGTGGCAGCAGCAGCAAAAATGAGCAACTGTTCCTTCAGTAGAAGCATCAACCTAAAAGTACTACTCAAAAGTAGTCAGATACAACAGTGCCAGGATGACAAGCTTCCAGAACACAATTCTGGCAGACTATGAAGAGATCTAGATTTTTTTTTTTAAGATAAACTAAATTGATTTTGACTGTGTTAGAATACCCACTATGCAGGTCAGCTCAGATTACTACACTGACTTGCAATACTCTACAGAACCAACCTGTCATTACTTACTCCTTCACCTTTTTACCTTCCTGATGAAATTATTTTTGCCCACAGCTTTGTTTTTCAACAGAAGATTGATAAAGATGATGAAAAATAATGGGAAAACTCTCAACAAATCTTCTAAAAACATCAACTAATATTGTCTTAATTTCTAAAATTTTTAGGCTAGTTTTAAAATTAATTTTCTGGGGACATTGCATGATGCCAGGCTTTTAACTGAAGTGTTCAGAGGCATCAGTTCAGATACTGCACAGAAACGAATGCATGACAGCCCTCACACAGACTGAAATCTGAGTAACTCTGAGGAGTCTCAAGACAGTGTGAATTAGGGCACAGCTCCACAGTATGAATTCTCAGGAGACAGAGCCTGTGCGAGAGAGTCCCTCAGGCATTTCTCAAACCAGCTTCACTGCTAGATAAAAATCTAATGGAGAGCTCCATCCTCACAGACATACACAGGTATCAGAAACCAATTTTAGCATCAGACATGGAGTGACATACAGAGCTTCAACTCTAAAATGAGTATCCTTTAATCTATGTAGCATATCCAACTCAGACCAGAATGCTCCAATTTGCACAAGAACCTAAACTAAGAACAGCATCTAAAAATGTCAAAGTGAAATAAAATTAAATGGCAGCTTTTTAAACTGTAATCTGACTGAAGGTGATTTAACCTTTAAAGGGAAACAGGCTAGCACGGAAAGACTGTAACTTTGGAAAACATTACACACCACCCCAGCTTTCCCAGCTGAGCTTTAGATACATAGACATTAAACTCGGTTTTTACTTCCATTTCAAAGCGATTTTTTTAACGGCTTATTAAGTTTTATACTGACCTACTTCCAGTTCTATTAATGTGTATATATTCTACAAAGATACAGTTTTTGTACTTGGTGAACCCTCCATTTCCTAAAGCAAAATTCTCATGATTTTACAGCAGTCTAGACTACCAGTTTCAAGTGGAACAAAGCTGAAATCTTATTGCCAGATTTCCCAATTTCCCTTCGGCAGAATTATGCCTACTTTCATATTCTACATACATTTTCTAAGAAAAAAATGTTACTAACAGCTCACAAATGCAACTCCTAGACCTTCATTTAGTGACTTCACATTGGGCAAAAATAGTACTTCTTGCCACTGATATTCTACTGGCAATAGCAGAAGTAGAAGCTTTTGAGAAGAGAAGGATTAGAATTTTCAGGAATAATGGCACATGCCAACTACATTTATAAAGGGGGACTGAATTAGGCATTTAAATACACATGTATTTTCAGGGAAAAAAAACTTTAAAGCTACCTTGCATTTCTTCATTTGTCTTCTAGGTGAATGAATGTTAACTCTGCAGCATGTCAGTGATGAAAAAGAAACACCTATCAAAACCCATACATGCAGGGCCACTTTTTCTATCTTTCCCAGATCACTGAATAGTTTTTACCACCATAACAAAGTATTGAGTTTACTTGCTTTATTCTTATTACTGCAACAACTTAAGAATTCCCTTCATGTACTTCACAATACATTGTGCCATTGTGCAAACAAAGCAGCATAATTTCTGAATTATTCCTCTTCGCTACTTCATGTAAACAAAGTTTTTCAAAGAAAAATTATTTCCCTTATGACTGACAGGAATAAGGCCCACAGAAAGGCACTGCAGTCAGATATAAGTGACTGAATATCAGGTTTTAGACTCTTAAATCACAAGAAAAAACAATTTTTATATTCCGCAAATTCTACTTTCAAATAATTCCCTACTAAATTATGAATAGCTTGATTAAATTTCAGTAATGAGTTTATTACAGAGAACCATTACTGCATTTGGATAATTAAGTACATGCATGTATTTTTGAATGGCACCAGAAGAAAAGCACAGTTGAAACACACAATTATACTAAAATAATGGGATTTACCATACTTTGACTACCCTATGGACCGAAAGACAGTAAAAATTTTAAGGTGAAATAAGCAACCACATCTTCCTTACATTGAATTTGTAACAGAAGTCAATTAGCTTATTTTTTTTAAGGAACAACTTATTATAACAAATTTCTTTTCACATCCACATCGCTATTGGCATCATCATAACACTCATTTTGCAAAGTTTCTTTATATTAATCACTTCCTAAGTTCAACTATAGTTTCATTGCACACATTCTGCTTCAGCATTTGTACCATAATCTTGATTCTAAGTAGCCAGAAAAACTCAAAAGAGCTAATTATGTAAAAATACCACTAAGGAAAACATCAGCTAAAGAACTTACTGCTCGTCTTTTGAGATTTTAAGCTACTTTTCAGTGATTTCGGTTTTGCTGGGTTTTTAGGTTGGCTTTTTTTATTATTGCTTTACCCTTTCAGTAATACCACATTGCATAAGCAACTTTCATCAAGATGTTCACAGAATACAGGTATCATACTCAGTTGTTAAAAACCACCACTTTCAAGTTTAAAAACTAGTAATAGTCTCGAATACCATGAACCACCCACTACCAGTTTGTGGGTTAAGAGAGCATTAAAAAGTTTTTGTGCTTTATTTCACTTCTTTATCTCCTGCACTGCGCTATGTGAAATTGATTTTATCAGAGGCAGCAAAATTGCCACTGGCTGGTTTCCAACAGATCTCTTCTCCATCACTCTCCTCTCAGAGAGCTGCTGCATCCCTTGCCCTCATCGCCCTGCATTACCTGCCCACTCTCCTTTGGGTGCTGTGTCCAGGAAGCTGGGGAGGGGGCAGCAGATCCCCTAAAACATTTGTAATGCCCACAAAATAATTAGTTGCATTTATTCCAGCTAGCACACGGGCTGCAGCCTTTTGAAATGTTTGAAGTGCTGTGTCCATGTTCCTTTGTGTAAACAGAATTTGGATGTCTCTACTCTGCTCAGCACCAATTAGACAAGTGTTCCACCTCTGAAACTTCTGTCCAACTGCCAGGAAGTTCTGAACTAATGTAACTTCAAAGAAGATCAGTAACAAAGAAATTAAACTTATTTCATTAGCAAAGCCAGGTAAAAAAATTTTTTCCAGGCAAAGTTCTATCGCGCACATAAAGTAAACTGAGACCCACAAATGTTTTCCTCCAGTTTTTGAGAGACTGATTTTTGGGTACTTTTTGGGTACTTAGAACAACAGTAAGAAGATTTTCATAGTAAGCACAAGTTTACAGCTGGTCTTTTGATGGGCTTTCACATTAGATGCACTGATGAAACAGTTTTAAGATCAGCAAGTTACATAATATTTTAAAAATATTGCAAACCTGCAGATGTTAAGCTATTTCCTCATGGTCAATCAGGCTATTTCCATAGAGAGCCATAAGAAAGACAAAAATTGTAGAGGAAAGGGAATTCTTTAATGACTGCAAGCAAATACTAATACTACTAAGTACTAAACTAGCTACCTTTTTTTAAGCATGTGCATTTTTCAGGTGCTGTAGACACCAAAAAATGGTGTGTGGGAAAACTCCAGAAATATCTGACTTCTCCAAAATCCTTTAAAAAACTGTTCTTTCTTCTTCTCTTTCATCTTCAACATCTGTATCTGTTCAAAAATTATTGGTAAATAGAAAAGACATGTCTCTTTAATGCTTATGAATGTATTTTGCCAGGACAAAACTTTTTCTCTGTTCCAGTAGTTTGGAAAGTTTTGATAAATCTCATGGAGATAGATGTCATAATTTCTAGCATTAGAAACAAAGACATGAGGCCTAAAATGCTAATGACTTCCAAACTGAATTCCAGCTAAACGTGACAGGCTGTACTCACGGAAGACAACAGAGTAACATTAAGATTAGGTAATATAACTGAACAACTGGAAAGAAACAAGAACTCACTCGAGAGTAAGACATTAAAAAGGCTGATCAGCCTTCACAGTAAATTTGAAAGAATTTTTCCCCCACTGTGGCTGCAAAACTCATCCTAACACTGAAGCTCTGACACCTCCATCAGATAAGTATGTATCTTCTGTCCCGAATAAACAAAATGTATGTTTAGAATATCCCCATGCTATCCAGGTACCAGAAAGTTTTCCATTTTCATTCCTGAGCAGAAACTACCTTGTGCCAATTTTATCTTTGTTTATCCTTAGCAGTATTTCATCATGCTTGAGATATCTCTACAACAGCCAAATTCTCATGTCAGCCCAGCAGTGGGAATACAGTTCATTAGTTTACTGCAGCTGCAAAGCCAGCAAACACACATTGCTTTGAGTGACACCAACAATAAGCACGTGTTTTAGATTTCTAGGTAACAGTGGCGATTAACAAGATATTGAAATCTGGGAAAAAACCCTCAGATATGAAGAATGTTTAACACAGACTGGGGACTAGACAAAAGTTTGGTTTCTTTAACTCTCAAAACAGCTAAAATATATACTGTGAACCAAGGATTTGCTATTTTGTCTTTTGTTTTTCCTTTTCATAGCAGAAGATGCACATTGACTTTAAGCAGACAAAATAGCACGAATTGATTCAAGTAGACAAGGAAGAAAAGTAACCACATTTATGTCTGATTTCCCTTTCTATCAATCATCTCCATATTACTGTCTGCAAGCCCAAGGACAGTTTTTCTTTCACTTCGTATCACTAGTAAGAGATTAACACTTCCTTTATGAGTCTTTGAGCACAGCTAAGGCTCCTGCTGCTTTGCAAACTTAGGCATACAAGCTCCTCATAAGAATGCACTATGTAATGGATTTCGTATCCAAACTTTATTCAAAATATTTAAATTCATAAAAACTCTCCCACATTATACCCACAAAAATACATACTGACTTGCATATCCACCTAAAGTGATTTATATGACTAAACCACGTCACTTATACTGAAGACAACATCAGTAGAGCTCTGGTGTGCCGCAGGCTTCCAGTATGCCCCTAAGTAATATTTAGCCTTCATCAGTTTCTTTCCATTTTAGAAGAGGGGGACAAACTCAGAAATTTGTAATTTACTATTAGCACAACAACTCTTACTCATCTCTTTTCCAAGGTAAATAATCCTGTATTTCTCAAACTTCTAATCAGTCTTTGTAATACTAATGTTAACACAGTAGTTGGTGATTACACACACACACACACTCACAAAACGGAACACCACAACCAAAATCTTGAAGCCATTACTTGGTACCGTTCACATCACAAAACTTGTTCCGGAGTTAATCAAGACTGTTTGATAGAGAAGCATATTGCTCAAAGACCACCTTTCTTATTTACTGAAGATGGAATACTATAACTGAAGGAAAATACTTGAAGAAAAGGAATATTCCATGCCATATTTTGAAACGGTGAAGTCTGAAGACTTGCATGCTAGCCTCCCACCTATTACAAAGTTTCTATACAATGCCTGTTAAACAGCCTGTAACACAGTTTTCACAGAAAACATTAGTCATTTTCTGGGTTTTTCAGGAGAGATGATGAGGCCTGATTTACAGAAACCCTGGGCACTCAAAAATGTAACTGAAATCAAAAAAACTTGCAGTCTGAACAAATGAAGTACAACAGAATGCACCTCACTTCAGAAGCCACAATTTAGAAATACCAAATCAGGCATATGAAGTCAACTCGTCTTTCTGATATTGGGGTTTGGTTTTTTCCTTTTCAGTAGCTCTTCAGTTCCCCATCTTTTAACTATGATTAACATCATGCAGTCACCTCACAAAAAAGTATTAGCAAAAGAATAAGATTAAAAATTCTTTGAGGTTTATAGTAGAATAAATGAGGCCATAAAGACTTCTGAACTAGGCTGTCCATTTCAGTGGTCAGACATCAGAAGTTATCCCTTTTAATTCAACAACCTTTTGGGTTTTTTCCCCTTACAAATGGGGGCTTTTTTTCTTTCACAATACATTTATCTTAGTGTTGCTGGGAAACCATTAGAATAATATTGTACATGTGAAATTGCCACTAATTACTGACGCACTTGTAACAAAAGAAAATTATCAGATACAAAAACAAAGGGTGTCATCATCAATCAGTTTGAAATTCAGTAACATCTGGGCAAACTCGGTAAGCCTACATGGTCTGTTCCTCTAAGGACTGACAAAATTGGGACATTTACAAAGCAATTGATTAATATTCCATTGGCAAAAAAAAAAATCAGAACACAATTTCTTCTTCTCCGACTAGTGGCCTGTCCTACTTAATGAAAAACTTGATTGTTACAAGACTCAAACTAATTAAAAAGATTAAACTATGAGCAAAATCAAATTAAAAATTTGGCTTTAGGCTTATGTTGCCAGCAATAGCTCAAGAACATTGCAACTGCAGTCTGCAGTTAAGTACAATTAATGACAGTTTTAAAATTGTTAGAATAATTAACTGTGGATCACTTCTGTAACCTGGCTGTATGACCTCCACAAAATTACTTATAATTCTTAAATATAAGTGCGTAAATACACACAAGTCACCCACGTTATCTAAGTCTTGCCAGCAAAGAGCATTTATTAGTTAATATACTATCCAACCCACTTCATATGTATACACCTTTTCTCCTCATACATACCAAATACTTGTGGGTGACATAACACATTTTCTTCTACCAGATGATATTTTAATTTGCATTTTTTAGTCTTGTTTAAAGCAGCTACATAGGTAAAAGCCAGGTCAGATCAAAGGTCCATCTAACTACACGACCTTAGAGAGTGGCCATTAACTTATGCAGAAATATCAGGTTAGTTAAGAGCAACTTTCTTTTCCTCTCACATAACTACAGCCTACTCCAAAACATTTAAGTAGCAACAAGCAACCTTTCTCAATTTTAACATGATGTAACGCATGCCTAAAAGACACCCGTGCATGATATGACAAATTATTAGCATTAGCTATTTCTAGTGGTATGAAGATAAGAGACACAACAGGCCAAACTACAAAGGGGCCAATACCTAATAACCAGAGGAATGTGCAGAAAGACAATGGAAAAAAGGAGAGGGAGAGTGCTGGTTTCGTTCTGGCATAAATACATATAAGATAACTAAGAAATGCCAAGGGACAAGATAGGGAAGACTTCAAGGCACACCTGGATTGCTAACCTCTCCAGATGATCAGAAGGTAGGCCTTGGGGTGGGGATGGCAGGGGGAGAACTGGAGAGAGGATGAAAGGGTGTGGGGGGCATTGAAATCAAAAGCAACTTTCACAGCAAATGCCTTGCCAAACTGTCACCATAGGAAAAAGAACAAGACTATTGGACTGATTGAAAAACAAAAGGACAATCACTCTCCAAAAAAACCCAAACTCCCACAAAACAAAACTCAGAACCCTAACCCAGCTATGACAAAGAACTGTATCTCCCTCATTAAATTCTAACCGATAAAACTTAATTTCACAAAAACATATTTAAACACTGCCTTAAACCTGTGTTAAAAATCTCCATGCTGAAATTAATTTATCACTTCTTTTCCTTTGAAAAGTTTCAGAAACTTTTATTTTACTTTTGTATATTTAGTGTCTGATTAAATGTGCTTTTTACAGATTTTATGAATTAGTGTTACTTACACTGATATCTCTAGGTAAAAGAAAATGCTGCACTGTTAAGTATTTTCTTTTTTTCTACAAACCTGTCTTACACTTTACCAAACTCTACAGTTTTTAATACAAAGCTGTATCTGAACTCACCATCATGCATTATTTCTTTTACATTAAAAACCCTAGCAGACATGATAGTTTTCCAGAAACAATGCAAATGTCACCATCTCTATCTCAAAAAAAACCATTTGCTAACTTTCCCATTCAAATAAACTCTGAAGTTCCTTCAACATTCTAAGGCAAGACTGCCACAAAAAGAGTCAGTTTTCCCCCTGTGCCTGTCCAATTATTTGTGAGTTTTTGTGATAAATTACACAAGAAAATGGTTCAGATTAAAATTAACATAGTTGGGGAGGGGTGGGTGCTCTGGTGTTGGTTGGTTTGTTTTTTTTTCCTGCTAAGTTTTAACCCGGATCTGTCAACCCTTCCATTCTGGTGTGCAGCAAAACAAAATGCTTGTAAAGAGGGTACAGAACAGAGGTTGGGACAAGCACATGAGAGCCCCACATATTTCAGTGGCAGTTCTGGCTTTGCCTACAAGGACTGTGTATGTCAGTCACTGAGAAAATCAGTCTCTATGCATTTTGGATTGATGGGGCTATTTGTAATGTACCTGACAATTAAGTACACTACTATTAATCTTACTCATAATGACTAAAATGCTCCATATAAATGACATTTAAATATTCTCTTGTGATCAGAGTTATAGCTGAGATTTAATAGTTTACTGACAGCAATATACAAGTCTGGAGTTTAACGAGGCAGTAATACACAGTCAATCTTGAAAAAATTTCAATAGTCATAAAGAAGCTTTGCAGCAAAACAGATGCCAAGTTTCTAAAACTTCTTTCAAAACCTTCAACTATCTTATGGAAAAAAATATAATATTGCTAACACAATTGCTCTCAAGTTTTAATTAGTTTCTGGCTTGATCTTGGAACTGAAGGAGGGCTTATTGGGTGCCTTAGAATTATTTGTTTTCCCCTTCTATCACTTGTTTAAGCCAAAGTTACCACCCCTCTTCACAAGCATTACCCAAAACGTCAAGCATCTGACTTGCAGCCCTGAAACCAATCACTGTATTGTGAAAAACTGCCCTGTAAAGAGAAAGACTGACCTAAAAAAAAAAGATTTTTGGTAGTCAAAAGTCCAGTAAACCTCAACACCGCTACATGCTAGCTGCCTAGTTTGCTTAAACTTAGTTGCATCTATTGAACGGACACTTGACCGTTCAATAGACCAGCCACAGTGCACCAGTTAAAATCACTTCCTCAACAGCTAAAACTGACACATACTGTCCCACTCTATGGCACCAAACCATCAATATAATCCAGCACACCAGAAACTACCTATGACTCAATTAAGTACCTGAACTTGTGCTTCATCTGCCATACATACGCAATCCTGAGGCATTTCCTTCCTACATCCCTCAAAAAATGCATCTTAATTTTAAACTTCTCAATGTTTTCATTTTCAGGACAGTGGTAATGTTATCATACAGATATATCAAAACACTTCGAAAGTATCTGGCCTACATTTTATTACCCACAACCCCAATCAGAAGGAGGGAAAGGATATAAAAACATTCTTTTTCAAAGTCCTTGGCATAAAAGCTGCTGCTCAGGCACTCTGGGACAGGTGCCCAGAACGTCTCAAGTTCCAATAATAAGAAAAGCTTTCATGAAGAGAAGAGGTCTGGACACAAAAATAGAGATGCGATATCAGAAAACTTGCTAATAAGGACACAAATTTGTAACCAATTAAGTTGACCATGACTTCACCAAGCTAAAAGAACAAAAATTTGCAGGAACTGACCCAAAGCCTGGTGGCCAAAACTCTAATTTGAACATTTTCTGTAGGAACCATCTTCTGTAACAGCACCTTTGGCTGACGCTTGGCCAAGAAGACAAAAAAATCTACAGTTTCAAGAACTGACTCATGCCTGAGTTTATACATTCTGTTAAAGCTGGTTTTTATCATTAAGTCATATTTAAAGTTCTGGAAAGTTATCTTTTGAAGAAAACTTGAAGAAATTGAACAAAACTTTTCCAAGCATTTCCATCCCAAGTACAGCTCCATCATAATACTCCACATGTCAAAATGAGTTTGCTTTTATAAACTAAGTCAATATAAGGAAGCACGGACTTCATAAAGAACATACATGTTATACAAAAGCATAAAGAAAAATATACTTGTTGGTTTAGTTCTAGAATGTACAATACTTCCCATTTTCTTGATCCTTCAGTAAAGCCAATACCTGACAAAAAAAATTCCTCTAACTCAGATTAAACAGTACCAATACAGTAAGAAAAATCTTTCTCTGTCTTTCCAGTGATGCTGGGTACAGTAGCAAAGTATTTGCTCCCATTTAAAGTTAGTCTCAAACCTTTCGGCTGTCTGAATTCTGTAACAACAATTCATTAAAAAATGACAAAGAAAGCCTGCTCGTAGCCTGAAAATTATGTCTAATACACACACGTGAATTCAGCAAAACACATATACATGATTTTGAAGTTCTATTATTGCTATAATACAGGAATGCCACAGTTCACCACTACAAGTCCACCAGCTGGGACAAAATAAAAATACCTGTTTCAAGGATCACCTCAAAACTGCATTCCTCTACATTCCACAGTCTTTGATCCAAGGTAACTGTCTTAACAATCGCAACTCTAGTATCTTCTCCTGTAACTGGAAATATTCCACTGCAGTTTTGAAAACGCTAGGCTGGACTTGTCCATTCAATAATTTTCAAAACTGTAAATGGACAACAAGGCCCATTTTCAGAAAAACCACTATGTGCCTTGCTGCTTAAAAAGCAAAGCACAAAGCCTACGTTCTCTTCACATTTATAGCTAAGAAAACTTTTCAATGTACTAACTGACTAGCCAAGACCGTGATTTCTATTTTTCAGTCTTTGTGGGGTCACTGCTGTCATGGGGAACAGATCATCAGATGACGGGATATTTCTGATTGCTAAAAATTATTACGGCATCTCCACCCTGGGCATAGGACCAAATCCTAGGTTACAAAAACCTTTGGTCCAAAGACCACGGTATTAACAAACGAGCTGTGTCAATATTTGATCAGTGCTCAACTTAATTCTCTATTTTCAGCATCGACTTAAGAAATAATACTAATGCATCACAGTAGCATTTCTCTTTTTTTTTTTTCCAGTGGAAAAAGGGATTAACAAAATAAAAAAGAGCGGCAAGACTCACAGTCCCCCAGGATGCTGTCAAACAAGCAGAGAAGATACTTTTCCAACAAGCCCTTTTGCTTATGAAAATTTAGCAACTTTTTCAGTTATACTAAACAGGAAAAAACTGATATGTACTACACTAAATTGAAAAATCTGAGGCAGGTTTTGAAAGACTTTCAAAAGGCCACCCATAAACTCCAGAAATTAAGCTTTGCATTTTGCAAACAGTGTGATCTTTTCTATCAAGAATACCCTTACACAGATCTACTTGTTTCCCCCGCTCAACTATACTTTCTTCAAATGCCGGAACCCAAAAAACCACCTAGCTTGCCAAAAAATTTTGCTAACATATCCTGTAATTATTACTTATGATTCCACTTCATATCTCTCCTCTAAACTGTGGATATGTTTCATGTACATATTAGCACTTAATGTATCAACTCTGGCATTGAGAGAACTCGCAAGAGAACAGTAATGAATTACAAAAACGGGTCCTCCTCTTTTAAGGAAAAGCAATGAAGTCATAATCCCTTAAACGTCTGCAGGCAGGAAGGACAACAAAACTCTGGCAGTTCTCCATTCCAGTGATAAAATGTTTACCTTAACAAGCAAAAGTTGCAGGGAAGGGGGTGGTGGTCAGAATTACTCACCTTTAACCGTTTAACCACCTCATCGTTCGTAATTTTGTCTGTAATCTCCTTCACTCCAGGAGGATAGTAGATGATTTTACCGTCGGCAGCAGGTTTTGGTTGGGTAGCAGGGAAGTCCATCCTGGCGCTGCTGGTTACAAACTTTCCTTCTCCACAGTCCTCTACCGGCCTCTATCGGTCAGAAAACAAAAGTTCAGCAGAATGGAAACGACTTTCTAACCCTCTTTTTCCATTCCTCACCCTCAATTCGCTGAAGGCCCCGGCTATCGCCCCGCCGGCCGCGCCCCAAAGCGCTGTCCCCGCTGCATCCCGGCGGGAGCGAGGCCCGGCCCGCCGCCGCTCCCCGCGACTCGGGCCCCTCCGCTCCCCTCCGGCGCCTCCTTTCATTGCGGGGCTGCTCCAGCCCCAACACTGTTAGTTCGCAGCCGACGGTTTTACAATGAAATTTGGGGCCCAATCGAGGGGTACCCCGCGGCCGAGGGCCCCTTACGGCCTGGGGGGTGTGCCGGGGGCGACGTTCCCGGCCCCAGGGGGTGGTTCAGAGCCGGCACACCGGCCCCAGAGCCAGGAGACGAGGCCTAAACAGTTAGGCCTCAAAACTATCGGGAGGCAGAGAAGCCAACAGGAGAGGGGGAGGGAGGGAGGAAGGGAGGGAGGCGGCGGCGAGAGCAAACAAAACCCCCCCGCGAACCCCCCGTCCCCTCAGAGCCCC